>JADLZL010007763.1:0-431920 GCA_015844335.1 Chrysopogon serrulatus | reverse complement strand
ACCCAAATATTCAAGAGAGCTGAGTATCTTTGTATTAAAGAAGAGGAAAACAATCAAGATACAAAGGCCAAACTCATGCCATGTAGGCCATAAATCCACCCACATTAATAAAATTAGGATATAAAGGAAAAATTGCGACAAATGGAAAGAAAAATGAATTAAAAGAGACTGGTACTATCGTGGTCAAAGTGCTCGTTAACCTTATCAAAGGCTAAATGGCACCTATACTGCTTGTGAGTCATACAGTTAGTGGACCAAAAACAACTTCTCCTAGAATGTGCACCTCAAATTCAGGGCTTCAAATGGATCTCCGAAAAGTCATAAAGTTCAGGCCAAATATTCTGGCGTAGAAAAGGATTTTTCTCTGTTTGTTATTTTCTCAGTAATCATGAGCCATATTAGCCTTGGAGTCAGACTTTTTCTTAGCTTTCAGGCTTTCTTCCAAAGGTGGTGGGTAGAAAAAATCCCAAACATTCAGGCAATAGTCCACAAGCTGGTTGATTCGGGTCAGCTAGAGTTCATGTATGGAATGTGATTTTCCTTGTTCTCTTTTGCTCTGTCTTCATACTGTTTTCCTTTCAAAAATCACTTGTGGATACCATGATTCAGAAATGGTGGATGGTGCATGCATGATGAAGCCGCTGTTCATTATATTGACATGATTGATCAGACCACGCTTGGTCACCGGATGATCAAGAAACAATTCAACAAGACTCCAAGAACTGGCTGGCAAATTGACACGTTTGGACATTCTGCAGTTCAAGCTTATTTGCTTGGAGCAGAGGTAACTACTATTAGCATCATATTTTCGATGAAGCCATTTTTACCAAAACCAGTAAAGCAGTATGCTAAGCTTCTACATTTTTCTACACAGAAGATACAATTCTCATAAAACATATCATTTTTTTCAGTCTGGCATTGCAAGCACATGATATACTTATTAAAGTTATTCAATGAATGTTCTATTTGTGCGGTGGATGCAAATGATAAGCCTTAGTGATTTTCCTGGGTTTAATTCTCAATATGTTTTTTTTTTTTGACTATCAACATGTTACTTTGCAAAGCATATGAATATAAATAACATTTCCATACTATATTGCAATTGTAGCTTGGCTTCGATTCTTTGCATTTTGGAAGAATCGATTACCAAGACAAGGAAAAGCGTAAAGCTGATAAAGGCTTAGAGGTTATATGGCGCGGCTCAAGAACTTTTGGTTCATCCTCACAGGTTCTTATTGTTCTTTCCCTACAATTAGTTTTCCTTATTCCATTCATTACACAATGGATCAAATTTTGATTTTGTGAAGGGAATTTGACTGTATGGTTAAATTTCAGATATTTACAAATGTATTTCCTGTCAATTATAGCCCTCCAGATGGCTTTCGCTTCGAAGTTTTGGATGAAAATATCTTGCCTGTCCAGGTACATGTACACAACCATTTCCTTGCTCCTCGAACCTTACATATATCGTAGTTTCAAATTTGTAGGATGACATGCTGATGTTTGACTATAATGTCGAAGAACGAGTTAATGCTTTTGTTGCTGCAGCCATAGCACAGGTAAACTTTCAATATTGTTGCGATAGGCTGTAGTTCACTAGAGCAAGTAATCATGCTTCATTCAAACTAAAACTTGGATTTAACTTCTGATAATCAGGCAAATGTTACGCGTACAAACCACATAATGTGGACTATGGGAGACGATTTTAGTTATCAGTATGCAGAATCTTGGTTCCGGAATATGGACAAACTTATCTATCACGTGAACAAGGTATTGCTGATTTTAATCTGAAGCTGGCAAGCATGACTTAAGCTCTCGAGTCATTTTAATTTACCTTTTTTGCAATGATATGCACAACATTTTTTCATAAGAGGCTGCCCAAGCACATCAGTTAATTGATATCGTTGTCAAGGGCGTCGAGCCCCCGACTTGCCGGACCGCGGCTACGTAGCTGTAGCCGTCGGCCGTCTTCTCCGGTGAGGTTATACCCCTCTACCGCAGGCTTAACAAGAAGAGGGAGATTAGGGATATAATTCTTGCTTAATTCCATTGTCCAGCGATTACAATGTTTATATGGCCAATGGCCCAACCGAATGGAGAAAGATCTCCTTGATTCTAGGAATTGCCAAAACAAACTTGCTAATCTAAGTTTCCAACTTAGCCACTAGAGGCCGGAGCCTGCTGCTCCTGTCCCGCGCGTTCAGCCGCGCGGCGTACGTCGCGGGCGCGCCTGCGCCTGGCATATGTGCGACCGCACATGACATCTCTCTCCTCCTCGAAGTCCAGCTCGTCCTCGAGCTGAAAGGAAGGGAACCGAGCGCGGAAGTCGTCCAGGTCCTCCCACGTCGCTGACGCCGGAGACTCGCCTTGCCACTGAACGAGCACCTGGCGGACACCCCGGGCCAGGCGAGCTTGAGAGATGCGAGCCGGAGCCGGAACCACAGCCCCATGTAGGATCGGAGGGAGTGACGGGGGGGCGTCCGGCGGGGAGCCGACAAACTTCTTGAGGACGCCGACGTGGAACACATCGTGAAGACGAGCACCGGGGGGAAGCTGCAGGCGAACTGCTACGTCGTTGATGAGCTCAGCCACCTGGTACGGCCCGACGTAGCGTGGCTTGAGCTTGCCTGTCGCCGAACGCGGGAGCGACGCGGCAGCCCGTTGCCGAAGGCGAAGCAGCGCCCAGTCGCCCACCTGGAAGGACACTGGCCGGTGGTGCTGGTCGTAGACGCGCTTCTGGACCGCCTGGGCCTGTTCGAGGCGGTAGCGGACGTCGTCGAGGAAGGCAGCACGCTCCTCCATCTCCTGGGCGACTGCGGCGACGCGAGTCTCGCCGGGCTCATATGAGCGGATGGACGGGGGGTCCCGGCCATAGACCACACGGAACGGGGTGTCGCGCAGCGAAGACTGGAAAGCGGTGTTGTAGGTGTACTCCGCCCATGGCAGCCAGCGCAGCCACTGCCGAGGTCGGTCGCCGGTGAAGCAGCGCAAGTACATGACGATGACCCGGTTGGCGGCCTCGGTCTGGCCGTCCGTCTGCGGGTGGAAGGCGGACGACATGAAGAGCTTCGTCCCCGTGAGCCGCATGAGCTCCTGCCAGAATGCCGAGGTGAACACCGGGTCGCGGTCCGAGACGATGGACTGCGGGACGCCGTGAAGGCGTACAATGTCGGCGAAGAAGGCGTGCGCGACGGACTCGGCGGTGTACGGGTGCGCCAGAGGGATGAAGTGGCAGTACTTGCTGAAGCGATCCACGACGGAGAGGATGACCGTCTTGCCTTGCACCTTAAGCAGTGCCTCGATGAAGTCGATGCCGATGTCCGCCCACACGGCAGAGGGAATCGGCAGGGGCTGCAGCAAGCCGGCCGGCCGGAGGTGGTCGGACTTATACTGCTGGCAGGTGACACACGCCTTCACAAAGTCCTGCACCAAACGACGCATGTTGGGAAAATGAAAATCCCGCCGGAGCCTGTGGAGGGTGCGGTGGATGCCCTCATGGCCGTCATTGTGGACCGTGGCCACGATCTCCGGCAGCAAGGGCGACGCCGAGGGAATGTACAGGCGGCCCTCGAAGGCTACCATGCCATCCAGCAGGGCCCAAGGCACGGTGCGGGTGCCAGCGCGGATCTCGTCGTGGAGAGCAACCAGGGCCGGGTCAGTGGCCTGGGCGTGGCGGAGGCGCTCGATGAAGTCGAAGCGGGGCGCCGAGATGGCCAGCACCTCCCCCTCGTCGTTGTCGCGCCTGGAGAGTGCGTCGGCGACGACGTTCGTGGAGCCTGACCGGTACTCGACCGAGAAATCGAAGCCCAGGAGCTTGCCGACCCAGTGGTGCTGCGGGATCGTGGCCAGGCGCTGGTCGAGGAGGTACTTCAGGCTGTAGTGGTCCGTCTTGACGAGGAAGCGCCGCCCCCAGAGATACGGCCGCCAATGCCGGACGGCCTGGACGAGGCCGATGAGCTCGCGCTCGTAGGCAGCGAGCGAGCGGTGGCGAGGCGCCACAGGCCGGCTGAAGAAGGCGACCGGGTGGCCCTCCTGGACCAGGACAGCGCCGAAGCCGAACGACGACGCGTCGCACTCGACGGTGAACAGCTTGGCGAAGTCGGGCATGGCGAGGACGGGGGCGGATGTGACGGCGGCCTTGAGCGCGGTGAAGGCAGCGGCCGCCGCGTCATCCCAGGAGAACCCCTCCTTCTTGAGCAGGGCCGTCAGCGGCGCGGCGATCGCCCCGTAGTTGTGGACGAACTTGCGGTAATACCCGGCGAGGCCGAGGAAACCGCGCACGGCTCGGGGTGAGCGTGGAGCCGGCCAGTCATGGATCGCCTGTACCTTGGCCGGGTCCATGGCCACCCCCGCCGCGGATATGACATGGCCGAGGTAGGCGACCGAGGGAGCGCCAAAGGAGCACTTGGAGCGCTTGACGAAGAGCTGGTGGCGACGGAGTTCCTCGAGGACGGCTCGGAGATGGCGAAGGTGATCAGCCCATGTCGCGCTGTATATCAAAATATCGTCAAAAAATACCAGGACGAAGCGACGCAGGAACGGCCGGAGCACGTCGTTCATCAAGGCCTGGAACGTCGCCGGGGCGTTGCACAGCCCAAACGCCATCACCAGGAACTCGTACAGGCCGTCGTGGGTGCGGAACGCCGTCTTGTGCACGTCCTCCGGGCGCATGCGCACCTGGTGATACCCGGAGCGGAGATCCAGCTTGGTGAAGAACTTGGCACCATGGAGCTCATCGAGGAGTTCGTCGACCACCGGAATGGGGAACGCGTCCTTGACGGTAAGCGCATTTAGCGCCCGGTAGTCGACGCAGCCACCGGGTGCCGAGGACGACGTCGTACCCGGCCAGCGGCATGACGTAGAGATCCGCCGGGAACGCCGCGCCGTCGATGAGCAGGGGCGCGTCGCGGATGACGCCGGCGCAGGTGACGCGCTTCGCCGTTGGCGACCAGAGCAGTCAAGCGGGGGCGCTGGCGCAGTGGGAGGCCAGAGCGACGCGCCGCCTCCTCCGAAATGAAGTTGTGCGTGCTGCCGGAGTCGAGGAGCGCGACGAGGGACGCGGCACCGAGGGCCACTACGAGCTGCATGGTGCCCGCCATGGGGACACCAGCCACGGCCTGCAGGGAGAAGCAGGGTGCATCGGCGTCGGCCGTGGCGTCCTCCGAGCCCTCCGTGTCGTCGATCTCCACGCCTTCCAGGAAGAAAATGCGCCGGCAAAACCTGTTATGGCCACGAGAATATTTTTCGTTGCAGTTAAAGCAGAGCCCCCAAACGGCGACGTTCCGCCATCTCGTCGGGGGTGAGGCGCCGCTGTGGCCCTTCGTCGCGGCCTTGCTGGGCGGCCGCCGGGGTGCCGGGAGCGCAAGCTGCGGCGGGGGGCGCCGGGGCGTGGGCCGGTGCGCGGGCGCGGGTAGGAGGCCGCGCGGTGGTGCCCGGCGGGAACCGGGCGCTGGCCGGTCGTTCTCCATCAACTCGACCTGGCGCGCGAGGCTCATGGCGTGAGCAAGCGTCTCCGGATTGTGGATGCGGACGGCATGACTGAGCGGCGGGAGAAGGCCGCCGGTGAAGAGCTGGACGCGCTGCGTCTCTGCCAGCGGACCCGCACGCGGCAGGAGCGCCTGGAAGCGATCGGAGTACTCTTCGACGGTCCCCGTGCGCCGGCATTCGGCGAGCTCGAACAGGGGGGCCGAACGGAGGGGCGGCCCGAACCGCAGGTTCAGGAGGTCCTTGAAGCGCCCCTAGGATGGCGTGCCGCTGTCTTCCTGGAGCTGGACATACCAGAGCTGCGCGACGCCCTCCAAGGTGTAGGAGGCCATCCACACGCGCTCCTCCGGCATGGTGCGCTGCTGACGAAAGTATGATTCGCATTTGTTGATGAAGAGCATCGGATCCGACTTGCCATCGAAACGGGGGAAGTCCAACTTCTGGAACTTCGGGGGGCGATCTAGATCGCGTTGCCCGTCCGTGCGGCCGCCGGTGCCGCCGTCCGACGTGGAGGCGGATTTCTCCTTCATGGCCGCCATATCGGCCTTCATGGTGTGCAGCTCTGTGGTGACGGACTTCAACATCTCCACGACGTCTGCTAGGGTGGGCTCGCTCATGATGGCGTGCGGTGGCGCGACGGAGGAGGTAGGCGATGGGGAGCGGTGCGGGCGGTGGGTGGCGGCGGTGGAGGACTGGGTGGAGCGGGTGGGAGAGGACCGACGTGACCGTGATACCAGGTTGTCAAGGGCGTCGAGCCCCCGACTTGCCGGACAGCGGCTACGTAGCTCGTAGCCGTCGGCCGTCTTCTCCGGTGAGGTTATACCCCTCTACCGCAGGCTTAACAAGAAGAGGGAGATTAGGGATATAATTCTTGCTTAATTCCATTGTCCAGCGAGTACAATGTTTATATGGCCAATGGCCCAACCGAATGGAGAAAGATCTCCTTGATTCTAGGAATTGCCAAAACAAACTTGCTAATCTAAGTTTCCAACTTAGCCACTAGAGGCCGGAGCCTGCTGCTCCTGTCCCGCGCGTTCAGCCGCGCGGCGTACGTCGCGGGCGCGCCTGCGCCTGGCATATGTGCGACCGCACATGACATATCGTGGAACCAATAAATTAGAAAATAATGCCCAGAATGCTGCAGGATGGCCGAGTGCACGCGCTGTATTCTACTCCATCCATCTACACAGATGCAAAACATTTCTCAAATGAATCTTGGCCAGTAAAATATGACGATTATTTCCCGTAAGTCCTTGAATTGATTTAATTTGAACAGCATGAAAAATTTATGCTAAGAAAACATGATGCCCTTCTACTTTTAATTGCAGCTATGCTGATTCAAAAAATTCATACTGGACTGGGTATTATACAAGCCGTCCAACTTTCAAACGGTATGTTCGAGTCCAGAGTGGTTATTACCTGGTATGATATCCACTCTACAACTACATGACTCATGATGCTGCTTACATTATATATGAAGAATGCTAGGAAAAATTGGGAACATGGTATTTGTTTACAGGCTGCACGTCAAATAGAATTTTTAGTTGGTCAGAGTTCCTTAGGACTGTTCACGACCAGCTTGGAAGACCCAATGGGAATTGCCCAGCATCATGATGCAGTCTCAGGTACAGCAAAACAACACGTGACAGATGACTACTCAAAACGCCTTGCTCTTGGAGCATCTAAGGTACATGTTTTTCCCTTTCAAAATGCTTATGTCACAATTTTCATCCATTTGAAATTGAAAAAAAATGAAAACATGATGTGCTAGCTAATTTTATATTTTAGGTTGAGAAAGGTGTCAATATTGCTCTGACCTGTCTAATAAGTTCCAATGGAACATGTGTGTCTTCAGTACAAAAATTTAGTCAGGTGAGAAACTACTTTGTGGTGTAATCTCCTCGAAATGTTTGTTGTGGTAGTGCTCAGCCTATTCTTACCAAAATGAGAAAAGGAGACCAGCCTTTATTGTTTTGGCAATGCTTGGGCATAGAAATATTACTGTTTTATACTATATATTTACTTGATATAAACTTTTAAATAGCCCTCATGGTCCTTGAACAGATTTACCTGACCAAACTGTTTCTCTTATTGACAATTTCAAGTGCCCACTTCTCAATATAAGCTACTGCCCTTCAACTGAGGAGACAATTTCAGAGGCAAAGAATTTAGTAAGTATTATTTATTGAACTATATTTATACAAATAAAAAACTATATACTGACAAGATCTTTTGCAGGTTGTAGTTGCTTACAATCCTCTTGGAAGGGAAGGTAGTGACTTCATAAGGGTTCCTGTAAGTGTCTGACAACTTCACACAATGTACACCACATGACAACTTCACTCAGTATAACAGCCCATGGCCATAATCTATTAATTCCCATGTGAGACGGGTCCGCATGTAGCACCTGTCTTGCATAACCTGGAAGTGCTACGTTTGGAGCAATAAACATTATGAACTAGCCCTCACCTACCCATAATTGAAATATGGTACTAAACCCAACAATTACGAATCAAACATGGGCTAGCTACACAATTAGTGCAGACTAATAACGTGTGGGGTATTATGTTCACCTCATTCCCTTAAGGGCTAACATCCTAGACAGCTCACCACATACAAATTAAACACCGAGAATCACCCACTCGTTGCATGGTTTTGCCACTCTTACCCCTCAATGGGCAACAAAAGAGTGCTCATTGTACCCCTCTATGGACAATGTACAATGCAACACATGCACATGCAATGAGGGTTGATGCTCTGAATACCATCTAAAACACCTTGCATGCAAAATGTTCTTACGAGCTCCTCACATGGGACGAGTGCGCATATGCATAGCACTTCCCATTTTTGACCTCGCTTGTAGAAGGTCAATCCAAAGGTGATACATTGGAACAACCACCTAAACTTCCACGGTGGTAAAACCCACTACTACTACACTAAATGACTACTATATGCTTTTTAACAGGTCGTGTATAAAAACTCAACACTTTGTTTCAGTAATTTTTTATGCTATTTAAAAGTGACAGATGTGTTGCCCTGTGGTCATATGTTTGCTGGGTATAACACTCAACACTTTGTTGGCTTCAATTTCATTTGTGTCTTTGCATCCAGGCTTTTACTTCTTGGTGTCTTAGACTTCTAGTATGTCTTCAACATGTATTCCAGTATCTTGCTTAAGGTGTTGATCATCAGTATCATCACTTTGTCTAAGTCCAAATCCACCTAGCATCCATTTGAACTATAACCTGTATACTAGCAAATGTCGTTAGTCCAAATGGTCATGTTGTTCATAAAAACACCAAAATACAAACTAAATGGGCCATGGGGTCCATTTTCTTGGGACGACCGCGAATTCGGTTGAGCCCTACACCAGAGAAGGAGCAGAATGCAGATCCCTAATGGAGGAGCACAGATCTGCCCATCTCCCACGTGGATGTGCTACATGCTTGTGCAGCCGTGCCACCACTGGCCGTGGCAGCCCGCAGCCATGGACAAGCAAGGGGAAAAGCAGGAGAGAAGAGGGTGTCTCCCCCCAACCTCATTCATTGCCTCTGCACGGGCACCTGCCGGCGAGCTCGGGCAGCACTAGGGGTGGGGATGGGAGGGAGTGAGCCAACGACGATGGTGTGATTGGGGCCACCTCTCGTGTCACCCACGGACTGTAAATTGTAGAGTAGATGCCTGGATGGGCACCATGCCTGCTTAACAACAAAAATGTTAGTGTGTATGTGCTTCTTACCTCCTCCATTGCCAACAAAAAGAACATAGAACAAGGCTCATGGGTTACTACTACACCCCAAATTTGCATTCACACTTGTAGAAATTTGTTGGCGAGTCATGTACCTCCTTTTAGTCCTACTGTTACATGATTTATTTAACATTTTTAGGTCAACGAGGAAAACCTTGTTGTAAAAAGTTCTGATGGGACTATCGTTGAGTCACAACTATTTGAGGTTGATAAAGTGACAAGGAATTTAAGGAAAGTTTGTGTAAAAGCTTATCTTGGAATCGCAAAAAACAAACCACCAATATATTGGTTAGTTTTTCAAGCTGCTGTGCTGCCAATGGGGTGGAATTCTTACTACATTTCGAGATCCACAGGTATATGTAAATTAAATTATCTCATTTACAAAATCTAAATTGAATTGCAACATTATTGCATTCCTAGTTAATTGCAATTTCCATTTCTGAGTCATAATAGCCTTCAATAAATAGTTGAGCAGCATTTTTCTGGGTGGGGGTGGGGGCAGGGGAGGGGGTTACTAACAGGAGGATATCACAGAACAAAAGAAAACAATAAACCAGCTTCCCTGATCATATGACATGTTTCAAATCAGCTCCATTAGTGAATATTAAACATCAATGGGATATATCAAAAGACTGTATGCCAGTTATTTTGACCAACATTTGCTTTAGTTACTAAGCTAGTATGGTTATGAACAATATAGTAATATTCATTGTTAGGCCATTCCAAAGTATCATATTAATTTATCAGTTTCATCAGGTTTCTTATGTTTAGCTTGATAGTTTTCCTACAATCTATCTAGGACACAACAGCACTGGCTATGTTGCAACTATGGTTCCTCCAAGGAATGACATGGTTGAAGTTGGACCAGGGTCTCTAAAACTTTCCTTTTCGTCAGCATCTGGACAACTGAAGAGAATATTCAATTCTGCCTCAGGAGTGAGTCCAATATGACAAATCTGTCTATAAATGAGTTGATCTACAATTTTTTTATTCTTCTTCTAAAATGAGTTCATAGAAATGTAGAAGTATATTTCACATTAGATCTGAGATAATTAAATTGAAAATTGTCATTTTAAAATACATACCTGTAATATAAGATTGGGCAAACCATCTTTTCAACTAATACATGCTTATATTTGACCTATCATATTATGATCTGCAATATCTTAGAACTGATTATGCATTCGTAATAGTTGACACAGTACTTGCCTTAAAGTACAATGTACTATAATATTTATTATTATACTTGTAGTCTGATCCATTTGCTCGTGGTTTACATACTAGTGTGTCATCCACAAAGGATGATGTAAGTGCATCCAAGCATGATACCCCCTCAGTTGCACAATATGAGTCACACTTATGTAGGTATTCTGTATATAATCTCCCATCTTGTCATTACATGCTGTTAGTATTCTGTTTAAACCTACCAACTACACATAGCCAAGATCGCCAGTTAATAAGCAAGACAAAAAGACGACCCTACAGCAGTCCATTAGACTGATCCTGCAGCAGTGAGCAGGGAAATTCCCTTGGCTCCTGCCATCCTCCACCAGTAAGCCTCTTCCCTAGCCAGAGCCAGAGCCAGGTTAATATCTGGAGTTGCCCCCATTAAAAACACACTCATTTCTATGTTGCCAAATACTCCAGGCTCCCAAAATGACTAGGGAATTCAGACCCAACCTATAATCTCCACTAACACTATCAACTTTTCTCCACCAATGATCAAAGGACTGGTCAGAAGGTTGGGGAGCAAGTGCTGCAAGACCAAAACACGACAGGAGGGAGAACCAGAAGTCTCTGGAGAAAACACAGCCCACAAGGAGGTGTTGAATGTCTTCCTCCTCTTGATCACATAGCAGGCACTGATCTGGATGAGGGAGCCCCCTCTTAGCCAGTCCGATGTCCAGCATCTATTATGAGCGACAAGCCACATGAAAAATTTGCATTTGGGGGGGCGCCCAGGACTTCCAGATTCTCTCATAAGGTTCAAAGAGGGTAGCACCCTGAAATAACGTATCATAGGCGCTCTTTGCTGAGTATTTTCCTGAAGCAGATAGCCTCCAAATGTGCTTATCAGAAATATTCACATTTAGCTCCACCCCATTCAAAATGTCCCAAAGGTCAAGAAATTGAAGTACGGCAGTTGGACCGGTCCCACCCTGCATATCCTTTGTCCATTTTTCTCTAGTTAGTGCTTCAGGCACAGTACGCCTGCTTGTTCTTCTTTTAGGAACTGGTGCAAATACCAGAGGAGCAATGTCCTGGATACTTTTGCCGTCTAGCCATTTATCCTTCCAAAAGAGTGTATTAGATCCATTGCCAACTTCAGTAACTACAGCCATAGAGAGGAGGCCAACTACCTCTCTACTGACTTGGATTGAAAGATTTGCCCACGGTTTGCTGGGCTCACTTCTCTTGAGCCATGGCCATCGTGCTTTTAAGGCAATGCTCAAAGCCTTTAGATCAGCAATCCGAAGACCACCAAGTTCTCGGGAGCGGCACACTTTAGGCCAGCCAATGAGACAGTGACCACCCTTGGCCTCTTTTCGGCCTCTCCACAGGAAGGCTCTTCTAAATTTGTCAATGGCTTTGAGAGCCCAAGGTGGAAGATCAGTTGCCATGGCCACATAGATCAAGATTCCTGTGAGAACATACTGCACTTGAATAACTCTATCAACTCTTGTCATCACGTCAGCCTTCCACCCAGGGAGCTGATCTGCAATTCTGTCGATGATGGGTTGGACCTACTCCTTAGTCAGCTTTTTCAAGGTCAGGAGCAGACACAAATATTTGCACGGGAAGTCCAACAACTCACAGGGCAGCAGATTCTAAATGAGGGCAAGATTTTCCTCATCACATTGGATTGGCAGCACATTACTCTTTTGCATGTTGGCCCTAAGGCTAGATGCTTCACCAAATAAATCCAGTAGCCATAAAGACAGATTGATGTCAGCAGCATTTGGCTGAAGAAAAATAGCTACATCATCAGCATATAAGGAAATTCTGTGCTGGATAGGCCTATTGGATTAACATAATATTATGTCTTGAGAAATTAGATGTATATAGTAAGTGTTTGCATGAAGAAAATATGCACACCTACTGTTTTTCATGTGAAAAATATGATTGCTCTCAGGAAAATTGTTTTGGGCAAAAGATCACCATGGTTTAAGATTAGTTGTCCCTTTTTATTTTAGAGATATATATAATGTGTCTAAAGTGTTACAGTTTTTTAGAGCCCTAACCTACCATGTGGGTTAACTAATAACATTGATATATCCAAGTACGTAATTGGCCTCAGGTGGATCTACCAATTGAACAAAGCTTTTTTTGGTATAGTTCAAATGACGGTGACCTCGTGGATTCACAGGTTTGACTAAGGAACTGAGATTTTTCTCAGTTAGAGAAAATCTGGCCAGTAAATATTTGATAGTTACAATGTATATGTATATATATGTTTATTTAATGGTTTGTACTAGGGATCTGGAGCATATATATTTAGACCCAATGGTACTACACCAATCGCTGTATCATCATCGGTAATACCCTGCAGCATGTCTTTATTTATTTTTAATTTATAATTCCATTATCTCTTCCTTTTGCTATTTTTATATTTTGTAACAGCAATGTTTGTATTAAAGGTAACTTTATTTGTTAGTATTTCCCAAGAATAATATTGCACAAACAAGAGTTGTTGATGTATTATTTTTTGGTTGCATTTTAACACCAAGGACTTGAAGATATACAGACTAAAATGGCATAGTGTTATTTTTCAAAACCTTTTCAACTGTTCTATGAAATTATGGCATCTATATTGAACTCATGACATGAATTCAAATGTTGAACTCGTGACATGAATTCAAAAGCTTACATTCCCCTCTATTATTATTCTTTGATACAATTGATTTCTTACGGTCTGGCAGATGATTTCTTACGGTCCGACAGATGTAGTTTTGTCTATCTCTCATAACTTTGTAATACTGGAATCGGAATGGTAAATTCTAGTTTCCGAACCAAAATTCCTGAAATGTGTTTGGATATTTCATTTCATGCATTCTATAAATGTTATATACAGAATATGGCAGGTGTTATATTCACAGAAATAGCTGTATCTTTACTCCTGAATAGCTTTTTGGTTATGGGTGTTTTAAAAATAACTGTGCACTGTGTACTAGCTGTAGGAACTTCATGTGAGGTTTCTATTTCAGTGGGTCGATCATTTTAATTTCCTTTTAGGTGCTGCTCAACATTATCCAAGGACCTCTGGTTCATGAAGTTCATCAACAATTCGGCCCTTGGATTTATCAAGTAAGATCTAGAATTTACTCCAATTTAGTACTCCCATCGCATGTTACATGACTAGTGGAACCTAAAATAAGAGTATTTCATTGACCTCTCATCATTAAATAGATTACTCGACTATACAAGAACAAGGAGCATGCAGAAGTTGAATATACGGTTAGTGTTTATTTTTGGCATTGGAAAATATGTTTCCATGCAATTTGTGTTGTTGGGGAATATGCTTTTCTAGCTGGGGAATATGCTTTTCTAGCTATGCTAGCATGTATAAATAATAAAACTATTATTCCAATTGAACTAATAATTTTTGTTCCAAAATTTGCAAAAGATTGGGCCAATCCCTATTGATGATGATGTCGGGAAGGAGGTCATCACCCGGTTGACAACAAACATGGTTACAAACAGTACATTTTATACCGACTCTAATGGAAGAGATTTTCTCAAAAGGGTAACAATCAATCTAGTTTTCCTTTGGATATTTGATATGATTAATTTATTGGATTACTGTTACTTCTTTCAATATCCGACATGAGTATAGTATATTATATTACAATATCACTACTCTAGATCCAGCAATCGCTGCCGGGTTGAAACGTGGCATCACTAAAAATGGTTCTAGCAGAGGACAATTGGCAGTGATAGGACAATTGGTAGTATATTATATTACATACAATACATCACTACTTCGCCGATTGCGAGGGTTGCCGCCGCTGCCACTAGTGCCTTGGCCTGGGTGCCCTGGCCACCACCAGGGTTGCCCGATTAGCCGCTGCTGCTGCCAGAGGCACCCTGGCTGAACAGGGATGAATGGCAGGCAGAGCCGCAGGATGAAGAGCCTGCCAAGTAGGCAATCTGGGACGCGTCCTGGCCCTCGTTGGCAAGCCAGAGCTCCTTGAGGACGAGCTTCTCGCGGGCGGTAGCGACATCGAGCAGCAGAGTGGAATCAGCAATGTTGTCGGCAGTGCTGGAGAAATGGGGATTGAGGTCATGCAGCAGGTTGAGGACGAGCTGGGAGTCAACAACAGTGTGGCTGACGTCGCGCAAGGCATTAGCAACCATCTTCATCTTCTGACAGTAGTCGTCGATGGAGAGATCTCCCTGAGTCATTGAATGGAATTCGTGGCTCATGAAGACAGCACGAGAGGCCTTGTTTGCCTGGAACAGGCTAGAGATCACCATCCAGAGCTGGTAGGAAGTCTGATCCGGCGCCTGGGCAAGGTTGAAGACATCGTCTGCTGCAGTGCTGAGGAGCCAGTTGTGGACACAAGAGTCAGCGGACACCCAGGCCTCATCGTCCGGGTGAGCATCCTGTGTGCCATCAATGTGCGAGCGGCGGCTGAATTTGCCACACAAGGAGAGGAAGATGGCTGACCAGTGAGTGAAGTTAGGGCGCTTCAACTCAAGAGTGATCAGCACATGAGACTTGACAGAGATGGTGGTGTATGGGGGGACAGAGAAGACAGCCGGGGCTGAGGCCGATCCGGCAGAGGCAGAGGAGAGGGCGCCAGAGGTGGCGCTGGAGGTTAGACGGGTGGTCATGGCGGCAGCGTGGCAAGGGAGACCTGCGCTGCTGGCTGGTGGAGGGAGGCGCAACAGCCGGAAGAGAGGGGCTGGGCGAGTGGGGGTTGTCTCATATATTCTATATATATATAGAAATTATTTTCTAGGGAATTATTTTCTACTACTAGGGAGTAGCTACTCCTATATATATAAATATAGCTGTAGTCAATGTGTGATACAAGGAAGGTGGTACAACACATGGAAACTAGGATATGGTTAGACAATGATTGATCCTGACGGATCCTATCCTAATATGCACTGATCCTGATTGATATACACTGATCCTGAGTGGATCCTTTCCTAGTAGGCAGAAGAGTCACAAGGGCTATGAGCGATGATGAACCAATGCATTTCCTGAATGCAGACTACCAACCAACTACATCAAGATAGTATTGGCTAGCATTGCTGCCAACACGTGGCTTTGGCATGGCATCAAATTTACGATCATTTTTCTAATCTCTTTTGCACCATCTAGACTATGAATGGAAGGTGTATGTGGAGAGTTTTCTCCCCCAGAGAGCATATGTAGAGACTACAAATGGTGAAACAAATGAGCTAGAGTAACATACTGAAACGATGTGGGACTACTTGGCAGGGGACCTCATCTGTGGGGGGTATGTTCTGTTACGTGCAAATGTGTGTATTACGATGGAGAAGCAAACAATAATCAATGTGTAGGTGGCTCCAATAACACCAAACATTGCCTGTTCATCGCACAACCCTGCAGTGATGTTATCATATCACTGTTGGGTCAAGCCATAAAGATATATCACTGCAGGATGGTGGGCTGAATCGCCAGTGATAAGCCCTTTTGTCGCTGCTGGCTGGAGCCACCAACTGGCATTGATAAACACGCACATCTAATACTCCCACTTACCCCACCACACTGCAAACAGAGAAAAGCTAGAAACAAAAGGCCCTATTCACGAATCAAGACGCCATCAATCTACCATAGTCCGAGTTATTTTCTCCCCAGCAAACGACCTAACCAGCCGCTCTTGGAGTGCTTTTGCTCTAGTGGAGCACCATAATTAAGATGTATTCATTTATGATAGCGTGCAGCGCAGCCATAACACTCAGACTTGTGCCATTAAAGAAAAGACACAAACATTCAGATCTTTCCATATATCACAAGCTACTAGAATGCCACTAGAATGAAATGTCTCTCATTATTACAATTCCTTTTACCATGTTACATGATGGTCCAGCCCTCGGTCCCTTAATTAGGCCATGTGTTGAGATCCTCTTCTTAGGGCAATTCCATGGGGATGGGCTTTCACTCATGGGTCAACATTCTTTTGAAACTGTGAGCCTTTCTGAATTGAGTATGCTATAGTTTTAAAAGTTTTTGCATAGTCTCCATTTACATAGACATTTAGATTGAATTTCATTTGCAGGTTAGGAACTATAGGGAAGATTGGGATCTTGAAGTGACAGAATCAGTTGCAGGAAATTACTATCCGGTAATCACAATATTCACACGATGATAGAATTTTGGATTATAGCATACTATCTATATGATTTTTCCATGTATTGAAGTATTTATGAATCATGCAACAATGTACAAAATGAAAATGAGATTGAATAGAAATATTAATATAATAGAATTCTGCTTGTATCACTAGATTATGCCTTAGTATATTTCTTGAACATAAACTTTTTAGGTTAATCTAGGCGTATATGTAGCCGATGGAAAATATGAGCTATCCGTGCTTGTGGACCGCGCTGTTGGAGCATCAAGTATCCAGGATGGTCAGCTAGAGATTATGCTACACAGGTACTAGCTGAGTCACCTGAGTCAGTTCTAGGTTTATTGCTCATCTAAAAGAAATAGCTCAAGATCTTATACAAAAATCTAGAAAGTTCATATAAGAACAATCTTGGTTCTAATCTAGGTCCCCAGCTAGATCTTGTAAAAGATTAACAGCAGTGTTTCAGAGCGATTCTAAGAATGGCTCGAGTCCTCCAAGAGAGAAGAAAGAGAAGGAACAAACTCCTTTTGTTCATTTTTTTTTTTATTTTTCATTCCTCAACTCAATATTGGTTCTAATCTAGGTCTGCAGCTAGATCTTGTAAAAGATTAACACCAGTGTTACAGAGCGATTCTAAGAATGCTCTAGTCCTCCAAGAAAGAGAAGAGAAGGAACAAACTCTTTTTGTTCAAATAATTTTACTTTTAATTCCTCAACTCATCCTCTGACCCTTTTACTCTCAACTCTAATGCAATCTAAGTCTAGCACTCTAACAATTTGTGACAATTGATTTTGACCATTGGGCTCATATTTTGTGTTTTCTCCCCCAAGTTTTAGATTTCTTTTCTTCTAACAAGGCCACCCTTTTTTTTTTCTCGAACACGCATGCTGGTCGATGCCCCAGCCTTTCTATCCCTTGGGAGAGGAATCAAAACGAGCCGAGTCATGGCAGGAGAAAGCTAATTGGGCATGGGAATGATATCACTTTTCCATTTCTCCTCCCCTTCTACATTTGCCTAGAGGGCCTTTTATACATGCCCGTAGGCTTTCCTTAGACCATCATAACCTCCTAGCTACTACACGTACCCTGGCTACTCCCTACTTTTTTATGTCTTCTTAACGTCCGGTGCTGTGTCCGTGTTCTCTTCTTGGCCGCCCCCACCTGGCAGGGCCTGCCCGGTGCCCGCCAAGCTGCCTCCGATTCGCACAGACGTGCCTGCACCGAAACCAAAATAAGAGGATGAAAACATGTTCGCGCAAGGCCGCGGTTTCCCCGCTGCCATGTGCCGGTGGCGGGTACGGTTCTGCCACGGCATTTGTTCGAACCTGTCTCCGCACGGGTCGTCTTGCGCTTGCCTGCCATGGAAGGTGATCGAACGCGTGTTCGCTCATGTGAAACCGCTTTCCCCGCGTGGATTGCCGGTCACCTGTTGAGGGCAGCAGTTGAGTGCATGTTCGCCTGTGTAGAACCGCTTTCGCTGCGTGGATTGCTTTGCGCTCACTAGTGGGATGCTGGTCGCACGCTGAGGGCCGCAATCGACTGCGTGTTCGCCTATGCGAAACTACTTTCGCCACGCTTACCACCTCATCCGTATCGCGAAACTCCTTTTGCTCTGTTGCCTTACGCGTTCCTCCACTCCTAGCTGCTTGGGCGCCGAGATGGCGCGAGTGGGGGTACGACACTGTTGGGTGTACCCCCAACAATGTAGGAGAGCTGCGTATCATTATATTTAGAAAAAGAAAAAATGGGATAAGATCCCATACAAGGCAAACCCACTCACACCACTATGTCCGAATTAAACAAACTAGCCCTTGACATACAAAGTAGGCCACCTCAACCCAAAAATTAACTCTCAGTCAGTTCCTGGGCAAGGAGGTTATTGATACCACGTGCCCCTGCCATGCTCCCATAGAGAAGTTCCTCATTAGCGAGCAACAAAGCTCTAGCTAGGTTTGGAGATTTAGGATCAAACACACACCGATTTATTATATTCCATAAAGTTCATGCTCCCAGAATAATAATGGTCCACTGCATTCGAACTTCTGTCCCACCAATCATCAAAGGAAGTCTCATCAGACTAGGGGGTAAGTACTTGTAAACCCACTCTTCGCAGGTTCACGAGCAAAGACGCAGGTTGATAGTAGGTGATTGATGTCTTCTTCTTGATCGCAAAGGGGGCAAAAGGTCAGGTGTGGGAGGCCTCTTATTTCAAGCCGGTTGGCTGTCCAATATCGTATCTATCTCGGACAACTAACCACATGAAAAAATGGCATTTACCTTGGGCCCAAGATTTCTAAATCCTCTCATAGGGATTGAAAACCACCATACCCCGCAATAGATTTTCATAAGCAGATTTTGGTGAATAGAGCCCATCATTTGAGAATCCCGCCACATTGTTTCTTCTACTTCTGGCTGCAGCACAACCTTAGAGATGAGGTCCCAAAGCGCTAGATATTCTGAAAAGAAAGCAGTCAACAAGGGCACCCTGTATGTCTCGAACCCATGAATGATCTGTAAGAGCCACTAAAACAGTTGTCATCTTCCTTTTTCTGCTGGGAAGCAAAGCCAGGATATCAGGTGCCAGATCAGCAATAGTTTGGCCATGAACCCATCTATCTGTCCAGAACAGCGTCATTGCACTATTGCCCACTACTGAGATGACAGAACAGAAAAGAAAGCTTGGACACAATTGTGGACTGGGATGTGAAACATATGCCAAGGACGGTCAGGGTCTGTTTTTTTCAATCACAGCCATCTCATGCGAAGAGCCCAACCAAGATCTCAGAGATTAGAAATTCCCAGACCACCAAGCTCTTTGTGGAGGCACAATTTGGGCCACGCCACCAGACAATGACCACATTTTGCCTCTTTTCTTCCTCTCCATAAAAAGCCCCTTCTTATTTTATCAATAGACTTGATGAACCAAGGAGGAAGGTTGATGGCCATAGCTAAGTAGATGAACATAGAACTGAGTACATGCTGCACCAAAATTTATCGTCCTTCCTTGCTCAATAGATCAGCCTTCCAACTGGGCGGATGTGCAGCCTTTTGATCAATATAGGGCTGCAGGGCTTTGGATAAACTCTTCAATGACAGCCGGGCACCAAGGTATTTACAAGGAAATTCCTTCAGATCACAGGGTAGAAGGTTTTGAATAGCTGTTATGTCATCCTCCGAACATTGGATACAGAATACATTACTTTTTTGTACATTCGTTTTCAGACCAGAGGCTTCACAAAAAGGCTGAGCAAGTCAAGAGAAATCTCAATATCACTAGCAAGAGGTCCGAAGAAAAGGATCACATCATCAGCATAGATGGAGATTTGATGATACAAAGCTCTAGAGGATAAAGGCTGGAACAATCCTTATGAAGCCAAAGTGACCAGATGACTCAACACGTCCATCACTAAAATAAAAAGCATAGGTGACAACGGGTCACCCTGCCTTAGCCCTCTCTGATGAATATCTCACCAGGGACGCCATTTAGGAGGACTTTGTGTTGAAGAGGAAGCAGCAGACCACTGAGGATGTCATGCCAAAGAATACCAAATCTTAGTTTTTGTAGCACCTCCAACAGAAAAATACAAGAAATTTTGCTGGTGTTGTAATTTTGCAGTTTTTTTATACTTTTTTGAAACAAAGGCAGGAGCTGTCACTCAATTAAGACAAAAGAAAATTTATGTACAAGAAGATTAGCCAGACGAGTCACCAAATAGGTACCCGAGGGCTAACAAACCCACGCAGCACAGCTCAATACAAAACGACACATTGTCATACGTTATCGTTGCCCAGCATGGAAGCAAAGCTGCCAACAGCTCTGACTTCCCATGGCAAGCCACCCACTAGCCGCCCACTGATGGCCCAAAGCAAACAGCCGCCACCGGTCATCATTGCCAAGCTCAACCCTGCAAAGAGCAGCTCCGACTTCCGATCATGAATCCGCGCCCCGCCTCCAGTAGATGCAGACAATGCACAACCGCTGAAGGAGACATCGAAGCCGCAACGAAATCCAAATGCGACGTTCAGGAAGGGAGCGACGCCGATGGCGCCACCATCACACATCCAAAGTGGATCGAGTTTTCACTCTTGGAATAAAATGCTAGAAGGCAGACACGACACCCCCAATAGGGAAATGGCGCCTACCGGTATCACCGTCGCCAAGGCTTTCGCCCAAGAACCCTCAAGCATGAACCTCGAGGCAAGAAGTCGGACCCTGCCATCGAGCTCCACCACCGTCGCCGCCCTGTGCCCCACATAGCGGCATCGATGCGCCGGCTGCAAGCAGCAACCGCATAGCTGTGTCGGCTGCCACCCCCTCCGAACAAGCCACACATAGGGCCAGACCTGACTCTGCCACTCGCATCACACCGCTGCATGTCGAGGATGCTAACGGCCGTTGCCGTTGGCTCGGCCCTCGCCACCATAGTTGTCGACTATCGCCAGCAACACGAGGCATGAGCCCCACCACTGTGGGCGCCGCCCCCTGCCCTAAGGGCAACGCATCTGCCGATGCCACCGCCTCCGTCATGGCCGGCGGTCACAGCCAGGCCCCTTCCGGATGGTCGTTGCTGGCTATTGCGCCAGGCGCGAGCTGACCCAGGAGCAGCCGCAGCCGACCGCCGCCATTGTAGGGGCCCCAAAGAGGTCGCGTGGCCCGCCATGGCCGTGAAGGGAGGGGACGGGTGGAGGAAAGGAGATGGAGAGCCCCCGCCGCCCCATGCCTTTGCACGAACCATGACCACTTCTGTTGTGGCCGACGCCCTGCCCTGTCTTGGCCGTGCTACCCGGCCCGCACGGGCAGGCCAGGCTGGCCACGAGATCCGCCACCGGCCGTAGGCCGGCCCAGTGGCCGGCTTGACCGCCTGATCCAGTAGCCGTGGGGGAAGCGTGGCATGGACCAGCTGCCACCCCAAACAGACTACCCGCCGCAGGGGGCGCGCAGGCAAATCCGGCCTGCCTACAATCGGCCGCCGCCCACGACTTGTGGAGGATGGGACAAGTGGGGGAGAAGGAAAGGAGCCCCACCACCATCCCCATGCACCTGCATCGGCACAACCGGCGCCGCCGCAGCCATGGGAGCCATCTTCGCCGAGCTCCACGCAGCTCGGGCACGAGGATGGGCCGCCACTGCGCTGCCACGAGCGCCGCCCGAACGCGAGAGAGGAAAGAGCCCGCTGCCGCCATCCCGGCAAGCTGTATGGCCATGCCGACGACCAGCACCGGCGGCAGCGGCGGGGGAAAGGGGGGGTGGTGGCGGCGGCTAGGGTTTCACAGGCCACCCCTGCCGCCCGCGTGGGAGCGACGCGGGGGCGTTCAAAAGATCCATCGATAAAGCAGACGCAGTTTTCTATACCAACATGAAGTTGTCTTGAATGAACCTTCCTTTGATAAAAGCACTTGAGTTATGTGACACCAGCCCATGTAACTGGCCTGCCACTGTTTGCAAGAACTTTTCTGATGTGCTTAGCAAAACTGTGTACCAAACTGATTGGGCCTAAAATCTTTGACATGTGTTGCATCGTCTCTTTTTGGCAGGAGTGTGGAGCTTGAAATTTCTAAGTCTTCGCCCCCAAACAGCTGAAATCGCAGCCATGATGTCAATTTTAATAATTGGCCAGCACAATTGATAAAAGTGACCTATAAAACTGTCGGGGCCTGGGGCTCTGTCAGAAGGCAAATCAGAGATAGTTCTCCAAACCTCTTCTTCAGAAATAGGGATTTCCAAGCAGGAAAGATTATGAGAGCAATGTTCAGCTCCTCCAAATTAATTATGTGCTCTATGCAATCTGGTGCCAAGTAATCCATTGTAAAATTAAATATAACTCTCTCCTTGTCTTCATGTGTTGTGAGCACTTGATCTCCGTCCAAAATTTTCCCAATAAAATTCCTCGGATGCTGAGCATGGAAATGGAAGAGCACAGAGCATCTCCTTCCCTGAGCCACAGAATGGGAGAACGGCATCTAGCAATTGTTAGCATCTTCAAAAGCTGGCCAGAAAGACTGTGCGGCTCTGTTTGGCTGTCCATCCTGTTATTATCTTTTTACTCTATTTCCATGGCTAGCTGCTTTGCTTTTTCCATGGAATAGAGAAAGGGCAAAACTGAGAATGATGGCATAGTGTTTGGAACGCAGGAATTATATAAGAATTTCATAGGAACTAGTTCATCTTCTAGGAAAAGCCTACACATCACTTGAAAACCCTGAAAACAAGCTGAGGGTCAAAATTGAGCAATACTTGTAGATGAGGTACTATATTTAGACAAGGATAGTGGGTAGACAATTTTCTGTAGCAGATGATGGGTAGAAATTAGAGAGCTCTTACCTAGAACCAAGTTTTTTTTAGCACATTCTAGGTACCCAAAACTAACCCTTAAATTTGCATTTTGTTTCTATATCTCAACATGTTGTTGCTACATGTTTTGTATACAAGGCCAGAAGCTAAGGTTTTGAAAGGGACTAATGAATGGTTTACAATCCTTTATGTCAAATGAACCAAACCTAGAAATTTTGAAACTGTATTTTTAGTAACATAACTGTGTTACAAATATATTGGTTGCGGCCTCTTGAATTTAATCTTAAATATGTGTACTATGTTTTACAATTATCTTGCACATGTTGAAACTCTAACCATGAATGTTATCAATATATATATATATATATATATCAGGCGTATACTCAGAGATGATGGCAAAGGTGTTAATGAGCCACTTAGCGAAGTTGTATGTCCGGATGGAAGTTGCAAGCAAGGGCTCACTGTATAAATTTAGTGACAATATTGATATTGCCTTTGTATTTTCCACTAACATCAAACCATTTATTTGAAAATTGTTACTGAAGTATATCCGATCCCAAAAAATGACAGGCAAGGGGAACATACTATGTCAAAGTTGACAAGATAGGGCATGGAGATCACTGGCGAAGAACATATGGCCAACAAGTCTATTCACCCTATCTTCTTGCTTTTACCCATGAGGTATATTGGTTTGCTCTGACCTGTCTGTATGATGCTTTTATGTGGTTCCATAGGTAATGATTTTTGCTGTTACAGGATGAGACAAGTTGGAAATCCTATAGTGTCGCCAAAGAAAGCATGATGGATGAGAATTATAGTCTTCCTGATAATGTTGCTATTATTACCTTGCAGGTATCTTAATGCCCACTTCACTCATAGAGAAGTAACTGGCATACCCCATATTAATAACGACATAAAAATATTAACAGAGAAAAACTTGACATTTCAGAATCTAGATGATGGCACCACATTACTCCGCTTGGCCCATCTATTTCAGGTGTACTAGCATTTTAGTGTTTTCTTTTCATTTTCCTTATATAATGAATCAATAATTGATCTTTGTGGAGTCTCCAGGCTACAGAGGACCCTCAGTATTCAGTGATAGCAAAAGTTGAACTAAGAAAGGTGTTCAGAAAAAGAACTGTAAGCAAAATTAAAATTTATCATTTTGGATTAGGATGTTTCTTGTGAAAAATAATTATATAGTAGTACTATATGATGTATTATAATAGTACTATATGATGTTCCAATATGCAGATCAAGGAATTGACTGAGACTAACCTTTCTGCCAATCAAAAGAAGTCAGAGATGAAAAAACTCAACTGGAGAGTAATGGGGAGCAATAAAAGTGATCCCATCCCACTGAAAGGTGGTCCAGTTGACAGTCAAGCTCTTGTTGTTGAACTCGGACCCATGGAGATACGCACATTCTTGCTGAAATTCTAGATTGCATATACTTAATGTAATTGCCTAGTTTATAAAGGGGAAAAGGAAACATCAGTGTACAAAAGGATGAATCTGTATCCTTTTAGGCCTTGCTCAGGGTTTGACGTGGATTGTGATGGATTGATTGGGATTGAAAAAATTGTTAGTTTTTAGAGTTCGCAAAATTGTTAGTTTTCTCTATCCGATACATGTATCTTGTCCAAACTAATAGCTAAATGGATCAAATGTGAGATGCGTCCAACAAGTCATCTTAATAAACTTTTATAAAGCCAAACCTCATTAGCTATTTCCCTTAAAATGCAAACTATCCGCCTCATCAGCCCACTATTAAATGTATTTATGATCAACAAGTATTTGTGATTAAGACATATTATATATTTAGTTGTCCACATCATTCTTTAATCTCACTTATAATTGTTTATCTATTTATTAAAGTAATTTTATTTCAAATCATTAATAATTTCTACGGCAACGCGGGTATTCACCTAGTATAAAAAAAAGCAAAGCTAGAACCCATTTGGCTCTCGCTGGTTTTCAATTGCCTAGGTAAGAGGACGCCAGTTCTACATTCTATTCGCGCTGCTTCCAAGCATGTACTTCTCAATTCAAACTCTAGCTTGCTAGGTTTTCATCAGATTTTCCCTATAAGAGTTCTTGCCCCAAACAAAAACTTGCCCAAAACAAAAATATCAAGTTCCAGGAAAGAATGTGCTGTGTAGGCGATCTCGGCGACTTCCTCCTCGGCGGTTCCACATGTTCGCCATGGCTCCTGCTCTGAGTGAGCGCGTCCACCATGGATCTTCCTGGTCTCAACTTTAGGCCAGGGAAGGTTGTCGCTGCTGAAGTGCTTCGTCGGTTTGGTACCCTGATCTGCTCCCAACCATCTTCCCCCTCGAATGGTTTCTTCTTAGTCATTTCGTTTGGCCAATGCAAGTACCGGCTTTCTGAGCATTAGGTTTCTCTGATCCTTCAGGCCACCATTGGTGGTGTCGCTGCTCACTTTGATGTTCTTAGTCTTGGTGATAGAGTTTTCAGATTCAGTCTCTTCCCAACGCGTTGGCTTATATGTTTTTGGTCTTCAGACTTTTGAGTGTGTGAATTATAAGATGTACTTCCACCTCTGGCATGGTGGTGGACCAAATTTGGTCCTTGAGTATCGCAATTGGTTGTCAGAAGAGCAAGCCTCCTGGTCCCATGTTCCTCCTAGAGCTCAAGCTTCTTCCCCAATGGTACAAGCCCCCCTTTCTAGGGCTAATACTGTCCCTATTCGCCATTCTCATGCTCGTTCCTCTGCTCCCATGGCGTTTTCGAATTTCAAATCATCTATTAATCCGGGCAGAAAATCAGTCTTCAAGAGACTTAATTACAATGGCGATTTTTTGGCTGCTCGCCCTTTCAAAAAGATGAACGTTTCTTACCTGGATGCTGGGCTTCTTGGTCCAATTCCAAACTTAAATTTTATGCCAGATAATGTGAGCCCACCTTTAAGGCTTTGTGCCGTTTGCCTTTCTCCGGCCCTGCTCGAGCAGGTGTCGCGTTTGTCTTAGCCTTGGGCATAGTAGCGTTGATTGCTCTGTCCTCTCTCTGCTCCTGAGTTCATCGACGATGACGAGGTAGATGGCGACGGAACCGCTCCAGTCACTGCTGTCGGCTCTTCCTCTGATTAGCCGTCTGTTTCTGGTGAGTATTGCCCAACGATCATTTCTCAGAGTCGCTTTCCGGTCATCACGCATGTTGCTTGGATGCTAAAAACCCCAATCCCTGTTATAGTGTGTGTGCAATCAAGTAGAATGGTGTTCAGATTTGTTGATCCTACGCCTTTCATGCCAGAATGGGGGCAGCATGTTATGGTGTCAGGGCGTCCTCCTGTTCATAGGGTTGTCACTGGTAGGGTTCAGAAAAGGCACAATGATGTTGCTATTGCTTATATCTAGCCTTTACCTCAGCATCAGATGGATGCCTTTACCTCAGCATCAGATGGATTTTGATGCCATCAGGGAGACCATTGCTCAGTACCTAGCTGTTGAAATGAATATGTCGTATCTTGCTATCCGGCCCTGTCCTTTTGGGCAAGCATATGTCACGTTCAGTCACCTTTATCATAGAGATTTCCTGATTAATGCTGGTCCAAGACAGTTTGGCAATCTCTCTATCTCCTTCACTGCTTATGATAAGGCATGGAACAATAGAACAGCAGTTTTCACTCATGAATGCTGGCTTTTGCTCCTTGGGCTAAATTTAGACCTTTGGTCATATGCACTGTTTGAAAGGGCTGTTTCAAAATTTGGTAAATTAATTGCCTAGGAGGAGAATTATAACACAATGGGGAGTACTTTAGCCAAGGTCAGAGTGGAAAGTTTGGATGTTGTACCTTGGTTTTTAACCTTCACTAAAGGAGAGGAACCTGAATCCAACAGTTGGACAGTGTAGACTAAAATAATCATGACAACCATGCTAGGGGCTGCTCCACAAGATGAAGACTTTCCTCCATAGGACCCAGATGATATCAACCCTGATGATTTTGCCTTTTTTGGTTTTGGTCAGTCAGGGCAAGCCCCCCCTCCTCCTGGTCCAGTTGAGCATAATCAGCCTCAAAATGATGTAAATGACCAAGTTTGGCCCCCCTGGGATCAGCAGCCTGCCCAAAATGCAGCCCATGTAGCCCAACAAGCAATTATTGGTGAGGAGCAACTCCTACCAGCCCTACCAGCCCAACAGCCTGAAGGCCCATTGGTTGAAGTGATGGTGGATGAAGTTATCTAGAATCTGCAGGAGGCAAATGCTGCTCAGCATGATGTTTTAGTCCAGCATGATCAAGAGTAGATAGTCCTTGCAATGGATGAGGGAACCAGCAATAAAGAAGATGGTTGGGAGGCCCAGAGGCAAGAAACCAAGGAAGGATGCCTCAGACAAAGAATTGGAGAAGACTTCAGATGCTGCCAATAGCTCCACCTCCCAGCCACCGAATGGAGAAGGGTCAGAGCCCTTAGACAAGGAGTCTAAATCCTAGTTTCTTTCTTCAGTGCTTAGTTATCTAAGTCTGTTTTCTCCTTTATAAGTTGTTTAGTGATGAATAATAGAACTTGAAAGGTTTTAAGTTGGAATTTCGAGGTATTAATTCAGAGACCAAGTGGAACTCGGTTAGGGATAGAATTGTGGAATCCTCCTATGATATTGCCTGTTTACAGGAAACTAAATGCTCTCATTTTGATATTGCTTATATCAGGCAATTTTCCCCTCACTCTTTTGATGGGTTCGAATTCTTGCCCTTCTGGTGGCTCCATAATAATCTGGAAATCCTCTCTTTTTACTGGTACATGTGTGTTTAAAAATTCCTATGTTCTAACAATAGAATTTGTTTCTCGTCATAATGCTTCCTCTTGGATTTTATCCAACATTTATGCACCTTGTACCCCCTCAAGAAAGAGAGAATTCTTAGGTTGGTTTAAGAATATTCAAATGCCTGATTATGTGGACTGGTTGATTGTTGGGGATTTTAATCTTTGCAGAAACCCTCAGGATAGAAATAAACCTAGAGCAGATGTATCTGAGATGTTGCTTTTCAATGAAGCAATTAGCAAACTTGGCCTCATTGAGTTGCCTTTGAAGGGCTAACGTTTTACCTGGTCTAATAAGCAGTTCAGTCCACTTCTAGAGAGATTAGACTGGTTTTTCACTTCATCTTGTTGGACTTTGAATTACCCACATTGTTGGGCCTCTACTCTAAGTATGGAGACCTCTGATCATACTCCTTGCTTGATCAATATTAGTACAGCTATTCCATCTTCTAAGATTTTCAGGTTTGAAAATTTCTAGATGCTCCTGAATGACTTCTCTGCCAAAGTCCAAGAAGGTTGGGTCAGTTCTACCCAGCGTTTTGATGCAGCTAAAGCAATTACTTCAAAATGCAAGAACCTGAGAAAAAAATGTTAAAAGATTAGAGCAACTCTCTATCCAACCTCAAAGATTCCATTGATAGACTGAAGATTATTTTGGGCCTCATAAATATGCTAGAGGAATTAAGAGACCTATTTCTTATTGAGTGGAATTTTAGGGCCATCTTGAAAGATTAGCTGATCTCCCTCCTACAGCAGCAAAAAGCTTATTGGAGGCAAAGAGGATAGATAAAATGGGTGACATTGGGTGATGCTAGTACACATTTTTTCCATGCAAATGCAACTGTTAAGCACAGGAGGAATTTGATTACATCCTTGGTTGATGAAAGTGATAATGTCCTGTTTGATCATGAAGCAAAGGCTGCCTTGCTCTAGGAATCTTTCAAATCAAGATTGGGAAGTTCTGAATTCAATGGCATCAACTTTGATCTGCAGCAGCATTTTGGAGGAATTAATCATGATTTCACCAGTCTTGATGCACCCTTTGCCAATCTTGAAATTGATGAAGTGATCAAGAATTTACCCTCTTACAAAGCACCTGGCCCTAATGGTTTTAACACTGATTTCATCAAAAAGTGTTGGCCACTCATTAAAGAGGATTACTATAGGCTTTTCAGTGCTTTCTATAATAATTAGGCTTGCTTGAGAAGCAATAATGGCTCTTACATTACTTTGGTCCCCAAAAAGGAACATGCATCCAAAGTGTCAGATTTTAGGCCCATTTCTTTGCTCAATAATTCCATGAAGCTTATTACAAAAGTGTTGGCCAACAGACTGCAAGAAGTGATACCACAGCTTATCCATAAGAATCAATATGGCTTTATCAGAAAAAGAACCATTCAGGATTGTTTAGCTTGGTCACTAGAGTACCTTCATATGTGTCATCAATCCAAGAAGCAGATCATCATCCTCAAGCTTGATTTTGAAAAGGCATTTGATAAAGTGGAACACAATCTAATGCTAGAGATCATGAAAGCAAAAGGGCTCCCTCCTAGATGGCTCCAATGGATGCAGGAAATCTTCAGCTTAGGGACTTCATCAGTTTTGCTCAATGGTGTTCCAGGCAAGGTGTTTCATTGTCTTAGAGGGGTCAGGCAAGGGGATCCACTCTCACCCCTTCTGTTTGTCTTAGCTGCAGACTTCCTCCAAACTCTTCTCAATGAAGCTAGTTCAATGGGCAATCTAACCCCTCCAGTCCCTCTTTCAGAAGATGCTGATTTTCCAATCCTGTAAGATGCTGATGATACTCTGATTTTTATGCAAGGTGACAGATATTAGGTAGACTTTCTCAAACATCTGCTCAATGATTTTGGAGAATCAACTGGACTTAAAGTCAACTTTGGTAAATCCTTTATGGTTCCTATTAATTTGGATTCAAATGATGTGGAAGAATTGGCAGAGATCTTGGGCTGTGAGGTTGGATCTCTTCCATTCACTTACTTGGGGTTACCACTGAGTATTGCTAAGCCCTCAGTAGCAGATTTTTGGCCCATTGTCAGCAAATGCGAAAAAAGACTGTCTAGTATCTCAAGTTTTCTTAATGAAGCCGGTAGGTTGGAGCTCACCAATGCTGTGTTTTCAGCTCTACCTACTTTTGCTATGTGCACTTTCAGCCTCCCAAAAACAGTCATCGAACAAATTGACAAGTACAAAAGACATTGCTTATGGAGAGGTTCTGACCCAAACAATAGAAAACCCTCAAAAGCTGCTTGGCCCATGGTTTGCCAGTCCAAGGAATCCTTGCATCATCTGTTCTTTGACTTCCCTTTTGCAGTGTCTTGTTGGTACTCTCTACTCAGCTTGATGATTCCAACGAATTGCTCCACCATCCAAATTTTTGAGGCCTTTAAAGATCAACTCAAGCTCCCCTTCTATATGGAGATTATTGTAACGCTATGTTGGTCCATATGGACTATCAGGAACGACGCCATCTTCAGAGGGTCATCGATTTCAATTCAACGTTGCAAAAGCATCTTCAAGTCTGAATTCGCCTTGGTTATCCTAAGAGCGAAGCCCCGCCTTCATCCTCAAATTGACTTATGGCCAGAAGCTTTTGTGTAATTCTACTAATTTTTTTGTTTCTTTCTTTGTATCTTGAGCCTGGTTGGGAGAACCTTAAGTTTTATAATAAAAGCACAGTAGGGGCATGCCCGTCCTATTTCCCTCAAAAAAAAAAATCAAGTTCATAATCTTGATGTCGTGCGGTGTATGTTAGAATCCGATACCCCTACTTATGTGAACTATTCCATGGATCTTTGAAAGGATATTGTGAGTATGACACAAGCATGGACCATATCAAGAACAATAACAATGTAGAGAATCTCATAGAAAATCGTAGATGATGATATTTAAGCAACTACAATTACCACTCTTTCACAATCCTACTTAATCCTCTAAGACCTATTGATTCTTGCTCAATTCTTGCTCAATGCAAGAATCTAACGCAATAGAATTTTCTAGTTAATTCTCTTGAATGCTCCCTATTTTTTACATATAAGCCTTGATAAGAACATTTGCGTTGGCTTCGTTTGATGTCTATGGCCTCTACCCTTGTTTAGGATTCTACACTCGATTCTACACTCAATTCATAATAGAACTGTAGGTCCTACTAGCACATCTTTCTTGAATCTTTGTCAAGTACTTCCTCCATTCCAATTTATAAGACATTTGATTTTTTTTTTTTGACACCAAATTTGACCACTCGTCTTATTCAAAAAAAAATTTATAAAATATCATTTCCTTTGTTGTGGAATGCTTCATTAATAAAAAGTTCTTCAAGAATGACTTACATTTTTCTATTTTTCATAAATTTTTTTTTGAATAAGACGAATAGTTAAACTTATAGAAAAAAAGTTAAACATCTTATATAATATGAAATGGAAGAAGTAGTATGTTTGCAACTTGCTAGTTAGTAGAGAGAAAAGTAGGAAGTCCTACTATCAAATGAACGTCAACTTAAGGAAACAATGAATTTAACCCAATTTGAAAATGTATTTATAGATAGATCATCTAATTTGTTAAAGTGGTGTACTGCAGATCTGTCTATACTATATTATTTCTTTTTTTTTTTTTTTCTAAATCCACACAAAAAAATAACTCCCGTTCAGAAATCCCCTCTGTCTATCCACTCAGAAAAATCTGCCCAAGAAATTAAACGAACAGTTAAGATTCGTTCTAATTCTTCTTTCTTACTGAAATCGTACAATCCACATCAAACGTGTCATCCATGCTCGTCCTCCTCGTTCAATCCTCTTGCATGCATCATCCTCGTTGCGTCGCAAAAAATACGCGTGACTACGGAAAAGAAAAACGCGACTTCTGCCACCGCTTATTCCTACTTCTCGACGCAGCTAGGGTTTCCCGGCTGCCATCATGCCTGATTCGACCGCTGTCGGTGCCTCAGTGCCGCGGCAGGGACGGGAGCCTGACGCTGTGCGAGGCAGCGGGGGCGGGGAGGTTCCAGTGGATGGTGGACGCGGGGCAGAACATGTTGAGTTCTACAAGCAGCTGTTGTCGTTCTGCACGAAGGACGTTGGCGGGTACTTCCCCATGGAGGCAGGCACGCGAGCGCTGGTGCGAGCGGGCTAGCGGCGGTGATGGGACGGGGGCTACCCCTGGATGTGGTTTTGTTGTCCGTGCGCGCCATCATGTAGCTCTGCGATGCTGTGCCGCACGCCGCAGATGCCATCGTCCGACGTGGCCTCCTCCCCATGCTCTGCTCTCAGACTATCCGCACTCATGGACCTCTATATTCATCCTCTGTACATCCTAATCATCAAGATTCTCTCCTCTATACATGATTCTTCCGCATTCATCCATCCTCTATACCATCCTCTATCCGCTGTGGGACCCACTTGTCAAGATTTTTTCTTTTTTCTTTTTCTCCCTTTTCTTTTTTTTTCTTTTTCCCCTCTCCTCCTTATCCATTATCCATTCGGCTGGCACCACCCCCGCCGTCCTCCACCACCTCGGCCGGCGAGGGAGCGCGTGGCGAGCGCGGCTGACGAGCACGGCTAACGAGCGCCGGTGGTCGGTGGCCGGCGAGTGCGCAGCTTCGCGAGCCTTGGCGGCCAGCCGGGAATGCGTGTGCGTGCCACGAATGCGTGAGGCGGGCCAGCAGCCAAGGGCCGGCGCAAAAAAGGCGCGTGGCGCGGCGAAGCGGCGAGAGAGGCGAGGAGACCCGGCGGCGTGGCGGTGGCCGGCGAGTGCGTGGCGGCGGCGTGCAAGCGGGCGCGGAGGCGGGCCGTCCATCGGGCTAACGACAGCGTGGCCTCGCGCGGCCCCGCGCCCGCGGCAAGCTTCGTGCCGGGCAGCGCGCTGCGGGCGGGCCGGCCAGCGGCGAGGGTCGGCGCGGCCGCTCAGCCTGTGAGCGCGGAGGCAGCCGGCAAGCGCACGCCGTCAAGCGCGCGAGGCGGCCGGTGGACCTCCTCCTCGGCGCTGCTCGGCTTCGCTCGGCCGACGTCGGCAAAGCGGTGGCGGAACTCCTCGGGCGCGGGCATCTTGCTCCCCCCTTGCTGCTCTGCCGCTGGACTCCACACCACGTCCGCCGCTAGCGGGCGTCCGCTACTCCGCTTGAATACGGATGGGCGACCTTCTAGGGCGATTTCTAGGACACCGCTATGGAGGTTTTTCGCTCTGCTATCCGGTCCTCCAGGACATGGATAGCGTACCCACTGCGGTTAGCCTCCGCTGCTAGCCATCGAGTACCCCAGCTGAGGTAACCAAAAGTTCTTACGACCGGTTTGGGTGATCACATTTATCTGCAAGCATTTTTGACAAGATATAACAGAGGCTGCCAACCCAGTGCTTGCACACGGACATGATCAACGTTGTGCTAGCATTCATTGACTTCTGCGCTGCACACTAGTACACAGAGTATTTTTCACTGGCGGTTCTAAACGCACCTGCACAGGCGTTTTGGGCTACCGCCTGTGCGGAAGGCCAGTGGAAAGGGAGCATTTCCACTGGCGTTTCCCTGAAAACCGCCCGCGGAAATCCATTTCCACAGGCGGTTGACATAATGAACCGCCTGTGGAAATGGATTTTCACTGGCGGTTCATTTAGGTGAACCGCCTCTGTTGTTTTTCCCTGCTGGTTTTAAATTTGAATTTTCAAATATGAAACATCATCCCTCCTCCGTTCCTCTCTCCCTCTCTCCCTCTCTCTCCCTCTCTCCCTCTCTCTCTCTCCCTATCTTATATCCAATGATCTCTTATATACAATGATATGAGTACAAAAGGCTATTTAATTATGATAATATAGACCAATATAATTATATATATAACACCTTTAACATTTTAATTACAACATACATATATACATCAATACATTAATATACATCGCAGTTGTTTTACGGCCATGATAATAAAGTTTTTCATCGCAAATGATGATTCTAATAATCATCTCAGCTTAGTTTTAGAGCGCTAATTTCCTTTAGCGCTATGAACTCTGGCTTCCCTAAGATGCTATTTGGTTCGTGGTACTTTCCCTCGCTTGGAATGACTTCTTTCATGATGAAGGAGCACAAGTACTCGACTAGTTTATATAAATTTTTGTCCATCAGGTGTTTGGGCTTGGATATTCTGCAACCACCACCTGGAAAGGAAGTTTGTAGACATCATATATTTGCACTTGGTAATAATAAAATATTTACATCTCAGAATCTACATAAATATAGATGTGACTATTAGTTATATCTTATAAGGGTTCTTGATGTATCGTCCATTCAGTTTCATGTACTTGCACACGTCGAATCCACAGTGCACCGAGCCAGGTGGTTGCTTGTGACACTACATAAAGGGAAGTTGTTATTGACTTGCAACATCATCTTAACTACTATACATACATGATATGGCTTCATAACTTACGTACCGGCCAGTTATGAAATATTCTTAGTTCCTCACCCTTTTTAGAGAAGTCGTACACCCTACCCTTGAACTTGTACCACCTATAAATCCTATGATCTCAAAAAGAATTAGCTACTTTTCAAACTTTCATCGATAAAAATATGTATGTTAAGTATGTTAGCTTACCGTTCCAAGATGATCGTGACTTTTGCATATCTTTCAGGACTATAATCTGCGGAGTCAAAGACCAACATCTTTCCGTCCCTAGGATAAATATAAAAGCATATCCAGTGGTCGCTGCACGATACCACCATAATTGTCATGTGTTCTATTCAAATTGTTAATGAGATTTATGTATATAAACTTAGACTTATCAGAAGTTGTATGGGGCAACTACCACTTCTCTGTGTTGGAACTGAAGTAATGCATGTCCTATGTAGGTGGCGTAGGTAGCCTCATGTCTCTTCTCCAGTTCTACTTTCTTCTTTGCAGCTTCTTCTTCTGTTAACCCCTTTAAGTCATCACTGTCTTGACCAATCTGGAAGGTGTGCTCGTTCTCACAGATTTTCTTTAGGCTAAGGTACCCAGTTCTCTTGGTCTCATTTTTGTTTGGTCCTGGACCGTAACGGGTCTTGTCTAGATCATATTGCATTCTGCATGGCACAAGTGCATGTCAGAAATTCAATCATAATAATACAACTCAATAATACTAAAGGATGTACATGTTAGGATGAGCGAGACTTATAATGCAAATATTGTTACGAGCTGAACATTGAGCCGCTTGAGGTTCATCATCAACCATATGTCTTCGAAGGTTACAAAAGCGGTATCTCGTTCACTTCTGAAAGTCGATGGTGGTATCCTTACTTGGATCATGTCGATGCTGACAAAAGCTGCTCTCATATACCAGTCATGAAGTCTTTTTATACCAGCTGGTAGTTTTTTGAGTTTGTCCCAACTAAGGAGAGGCCTGCCTGGTATGTATTGATCAGGGATGTTTTCATAATCGTCCCATGTGGGCTTCCTGATCTATAAGACACTGGTCTCTGGGCCTTTTGACGACCTCTCCTGCTTAGCTAAGTCAATGATACGTGACTTGTGGCTCTGCGCAATCCCTTCTAAAAATTTGGTGGTGCCAGCAGTTTTCTTCTTGGGCTCGAATGGGAGACCAATTTGGAAACCGGAAATTTTTTCTTCTTTGGTGGTTCTTGGATCTTTTTTGGTGGCGGTGGTGGTGTCCAAGGTGATTGCTCGAGGTCTTGAGGTGGTGGGGAAGCACGAGCAGGATCATTGAATGGTATAGTCGGTGGCGGAGATCCTGCAGGTTTAGGTGAAGACTGTGGGGTTTGAATAGGATCGGCTACCGGTGACTGTATATTAGGAGGAGATTAGGGACATGGTGATATCGGTGCTGGGTCCGGAACAACATCAACATGTTGTGACTCCACGTCTCGTCGAGGCCATAGGATGAAATTCTTAATGGCCTGTCCGAGTGTCTCAACTCCGTCGGCGCCAGGAATTTCTAGCACATTGTCCTTGTATCCAGGGACGACCGTACACACTTCTACCCTGCAGTACTCTTCTAGTATGGTGGTATGGTGGGAGTCACATCCGGGGATTGCAAAGCTCGTGGCTACTTCCTTTGCATGAAGATGCTTCATACCATATCGTATGATCAATTTGCAAGGTGTCGGTGCTTCGATATCATTCACTGGGTAGTGGTCTTTGTTGTCTGTAGACCCCACACTGCTTGGAAATGGAGGCGATTGTGTGGACATGGCAGCAATCATCTCCTAAGGGCCAGCCGAGGGATGTGTGGGGACGAGCTGCATCTGCGGACCTTGTGTGCTCATCTATTGGACAGACATTGCACTAGCTAACTTCTGCATTATTTGAGGATCAGGATTTGATAGGAAATCAGACATCATGTTTTTGAATTGTTCCTTAGCTTGCTCCTCAAAATAATCTTTCATATCTTCCTTGTATTGATCTCTTTTCTTGTACATGCCCAACCACTCCTCACCAAATCCCTCTTTCCATCCCCTCTTTGATGATATTCCTCGTACACGACCAGAATGCTCAGGGTTGCCTAGACTTAGACTCAAAATGTCCCTCTCCCTCTGTGGCTTCATTCTGCCTTATTTGACCTCAGCGGCCAATTCCACCATCTTCTCTACTATCGATTTCATTTCTTTCGGAAAGTTCAAACCGGTAGGACTTTGTTTTGTTCCTCTAGCTTTCAGCCAATTCGTCGTCCTCTCGCCAACTTCCTATGAGAGCACAGCCTTGCCTTCTTTCTTTAGCTCTTCCTCCTCTGCCCGCCATTTCAGAATCTGCAGCTTGTAACCACCTATGCCAAGGTGGTGGTGGTACTTGTTCCTCTTTGCTAGTGCTGAAGCAGCTTCGCTCTTGGCTTGAAAATCTGGATCTTTCTTCTGCTCCCTGAATACCACCCACAGACCAGCGGTGATCTTATACTTACTCGTTGGGTCCAACCCCTTCTTCAGATATTTGACATTCATTTTTGATCTATAGTTTCGAAATGACATACAATCTGCTTGAAAAAATACTCTTTCACAATTCTTTCAGTCCCGTAGGGATCACAAACCTTTCTTGAAACTTATCCCATAACTCTTTCCGTTTGTCAGCGCTCACATCCGCCCACTTGAGGATTGTGTGTCAAGTTTATCCCTGACCAAGAAACCAATCGCATTCCATAACTTGTTCGTTCCCCTTTCACCTCGTTTTCGGCCAGCGCATTTCCTTTTCCTTGATTTCGAGGTGGTTCTCTTGGTTGTTTTGGGGGCTTCTCCTTCTGGCACTTCTTCTTCCTCTGCTAGAATGTTCCGCATTTGAGACAAAACCTCCTACAAGATACATCCAATGAATCATGGAGCGGAGCATATTATATGGGATGAATGAAAGCATTTGTTTTCATGTAGTAACTGTACCTCATCGAGAGCTGGTCAACGCTATATTGAGGTTGTCTATCTATGCTAGGGCATGGATCACTTCGGTTTCTGTCATCTTCTTCTTCCAACATGTCACCATAGAAATCTTCTTCTTCTTCTTCTACCGGAGGATTTATAGTTCTAAATGCAAGGGCAATAAGTATGTGAGTTCATTTGGATAATACTATGAAACTAACCGTAATTGTGTGATACTAACCGTTGGTCCGGGGGTGTGTGAACCTTATTGGACGACTCTGCACGCTGGTCATCTGCCTGCTCTCTAGATTTTGGAGAAGTCATCTTCTTGCTAACTAAGTCATTAATAAAAACTAAGCCATTAATAATTACTAAGTCATTAATAAATGCTAAATCATTAATAAGTACTAAGTCATTATATTTAAAATCAATTTCCAAAAAAAGCCACCGCTGGCCCATTAGAGGGGGCCCAACAGTGGCTCACATGTCACAGCAAATATTACTACAATAATTTTGGCTAGTACATAATAAAAGGAAATAATATAACATTTTAAAAACAATATTACTACAATAATCTTTGCTAATAAATAATAAAGGAAATAATATTACAATATATATTTACACATTTGCTTTTTACATTTACATAATAAAATGATAACACACATATTTTCCATTTCAAATTTTTTACTTTATAATTATTACATACACTAATAAAGCATAGAATTTTTTATTAAAAAATAAATGATAGCATACACAATTGATTTTTAATTAAGCATTCAATTACTTTTCTAGTAAATTTATATACAATTGCTATTTAATTTAATTACTTTTTGTACATATGAAATTGCTATACAATTGCTATTTAATATTTACTAATATAATTAAAAAAATTGCAAAAAAAGGAAAAACAAGGAAAAAAAGGCCACCTTCTTTGGGCCTAGATGTGGCCTAAGCCGCAGGCGGTGCCGCTGCCGGGTGCCTAGGGCACAGCCCGCGCCGCCTCCCCTTGGCCACTGAGGGCACAGCCGTTGGCCGCCGGTGGCCCTAGGGCATGCCGAGGCCGGGCCACACGCCGCTTCCCTAGTGAAGACCATGGTAGCCACACGGTGAGCCACACTGCCGCCGCGGCCGCCGCCATCGCGAATACCACGCCGCCACTCGCCACACCGCCCGCCGCCGCAGAAGCACACCGCCGTGCCATTTTGAGGTGTGGAGGGCACTCACCGGCGCAGCGGACGGGCGCGGGATGGTGCGGGGGACGCCGATGGCGCGGGGACGCCGATGGCGCGGTGGGGATGCCGCGCTCGCGGGCGGGATGGCGCGGCGGGGCACAGGGGACGCCGATGGTGTGGTGGCGTGGTGGACGCGGCGCGGACGGCGGCTAGTCGCTCGGTGAGGGGCACCGTGGTCGGCGGCGCCCGCAACGAATTTGGGCAGCCCGGCGGCGTCCCTCGCCAAAAAAATTGCGCCCACCAAGATTGAAAATTTCTAAGTGTTGTGGCTGTATCATATACCTAGAACGATTTGCACCGGGCGGTTTACATAGACCACCGCCCGGTGGTAATCATTTTCACAAAGCGGTGGGTTAAGAACCCCGCCAAGTGGAAATCATTTCCACAGGCGCTTCTCTTAGCCAACCGCCAATAGAAATGGTATTTCCACTAGCGTTGCTCTAAGACGACCGCCCGGAAAATATTTTTCTTTTTTTTTTTTTTTCCTTAATGTTTCTCTTTCTTAACCTCATTCTATAAAATAATATACAAGAAAGAAAATAATATAAAGACTTATATTAAAGTTTTAAGGTTATTTCTTTTAGGTTATTTCTTCTTGTAGATATATTAAGTTTTTAGGTTATTTCTTTTAGGTTATTTTTCTTTTAGGTTATTTCTTTTATGGAATAAAATAAAGTATAAAGAGGTATACATAGAAATTTCTTTTATGTTATTTCTTGTATGTTATTTCTTTTAAGTAAGTTTTTAGGTTATTTCATTTAGGTTATTACTTCTTGTAGATATATTATTTGTGCTATGTTATTTCTTTTATGTTATTTCTTTTAGGATATATAAAGTGTTTAGAATATTTCTTTTTAGGCTACCTACTTTATACTTAAACAAGTAGAAAGAAAAGGACTTAAACAAGTAGAAAAGGAATACCAATACAGAGCAATACATGAGTACTTTTTATAACTGATAAATTGTTACACATGACATTAACTAATATTAAATAGAATCTAGCTAGCCATGGCAATGAATTCTTGGGGATATTCCGCTCAACGTTCTTTATCTTTGACGGATGATCTACAAAGAGAGACATGTGCCCGAACTGGTTGAAGTCATCTAGGTCAATTACGCCATCAACTCCTAAAGCTTGCTACTTCTCAGGGAGAACTATATGCTTGGTCTTGTCGGTGCTTTTTTTTCTCTTCCTTAGAAAGAATCTGTTCGGCATAGAAGACCTATGTAGCTCGGGTAGCAAGGATCCATGGGTCATCATTATACCCTACTTTACTTAGATCAAGAACTCTCAACCTATAGTTGTCCACTGTGACATGTTTGTAATCAACCCATTGGCATCGAAACACAGCCGTCTTAAATGAATCATAGTCTAGTTCCCATACATCCTCAACGAAGCCAAAGTATATAGCACTTTCTTCATTATCATCTATGGCCTCTGTTGACGGTGGTTAACGTCAACTTTTATTAGAACTTTAGATATGAAAAGGATACATGATTACACACAAGTCTAGGGTTTTAACTGATAATTTCCACGAGTTTTGCATATTTTGTATTTTCCAGGGACTTTTCTAGAAAAGCTTAAAAGAGGGATTCAAGTGCATATTTACCACGAAACTTATCCACCATGGAAATATCACAAACGGGACGTGGGAAGACTCTAGAAGACACCTGAAGCAACCAGGGCCCGAGGGGCTGCTAGGTGGGGCCGGCCGGCCCTACCATGGCGCCGCCCGCCCCCCCCCGCTAGGGTTTGGCCTCCCCTTCCGAAGCTTCCTCCACCGCCTACGAGGAGTCATCTTGGCCCTTGGTTACGCCGGTTTGATCCTGCGCGGCGCACGCCGATCCCACCGGGCTATAAATAAAGGGGTAGACCCCCCCCCCGAGGCATCAAGTCATTTGGAGATCAATCCATCAAGAGCCTTCTCTAGTTCATCGAGCCTCTCTAGTTCATAGCTTTAGCCTAGTTAGATTAGAAGTAGAAGAGTTCTAGTTCTTTTCACGGGATCCGAGCCCCTGGCGTCTGTCTGGAGCACGGAGTTCGGTATAGTTCTAGTACTTTGCTCTTATTGTATTCAATATTATGATTCAGGCAACATTGTTCTTAATCTCTTATATATTCTTAATTGTAATAGTCATTGTCTACTTTGATTATATGTCTAGGATAGTTGGTTTGATCTTATTGAATTCATGTAATTGCTCGTATAGCGTTTACCCAAGAGGCCGCTAGGTAGATTAACCCTGGGCAAAATACCCGATACCCATTACCCGTACCCGAACTACCCGAACCCGGACCCAAATTACCCGAACCCGAGGTACCCGATCCTAAGTTCGGATGCTAAATTTAATTACCCGATATTAGTTCGGGTAATTCGGGTAATGTCCCTCGGTACCCGAATTACCCAAACTACCCGAATATATGTCTATTTCTTTGTGCTTGTGATGTATTTTCTATTAAACACTTAAACCTATCACTTTACTTGTATATAATTCTCTCTATTTGAACAAGAAATTGTAATGTATCATTCTCTATAAATTGTTGTTGAAATTTAATACAAAATTGCTATAAAATTATGTATAAATTACTACTAAAGTTTTATGTAGATTGCCGTTTTCTACAAAATTCGGGTATATCGGGAATACCCGAACCGGACCCGAATATCGGGTACCAAATTTCGGGTAGTACTTTTTCAGATGAATTTCGGTACCAATTTTCATTACCCGAATTTTCGACACCGAATTACCCGACCGAAAAATTCGGGTAACCCGAACGCCTGGGGTTAAGGTAGATGGTAGACAATATGTAGACGTGGTGTCTAGATATCTTGTTTATCTCATGAGTGCACCCCGACGTGTTAGGGATGTGTGGTAGTCCGCGCAGTGACAGCCTGCGTTGGTTCCTCTGTAGTCCACCCTCCGTGCGTAGGGACTATCATGGGCACGGTCGCGAAGGAGGTGACCCTTGTGTCTTAATACCCTCATTAGTTGATGCCTCTTTACATGTGATTATGATGTAGGATTAACTTAACAATGATTGCTCGATGTAATTGCACTAATTAGAGTTATTCATTGACGTAGTTATTGAATTACCTTAGTATTTATTCCTGAGTTTATCCATTGGCTAGCTATTACTATGACTAGAAGAGCTCTGATATTTATCTATTTGTGATGACTGATCATTATTATCTATTATATATCTTTTATCACGTGACTTAACCCTGTTATGAGTAGGATTCTAGTTATGGTTTATCTTTCACATTAATAGTGTAAATTATAGTTATAAGTCCTACATATAGACCTTCCCAAATATATAAATATAAATCGACAACCCGGTAGAACTCCCTAGGTAAAATGCTACAATGGTATAATTATCTCGTCCGCTTGCGTAACCTATTTAGTTCACATTCATATTACATTCATATCTTTTATTTCTGCCTAGTCATATTAAATACATGTAAATCTATAGTTATTCCTTAGCATTATAATTGAGGATGACAACTTAATTCATGCTTAGGAATGTTAGTAACAAAAGAGCGGCTAGTTGCTAATGATAAGTTAATTATATACCAAGCATTTCTGGCGTTGTTGCTAGAGGTAGGATTTATCTCTGCTTTTTAGTAATGACGGTAGTAAATGTCAATAAGCATTTTTGGCGCCGTTGCTGGAGAAGGTAGTTAGGCAATTAAGAACATTGATAGACTTATACTCAATTATGTGATCAAGATAACCATTAACCCCCGCTCAAGCGGGATTACCCTTGTTTGTCTACTTTAATATCTTATGCAAGGTAATAAACGACCGGTTTATGACCTTCCCAAGCATGCCCCCACAAAATAAAAAAAGAAACATAACAAATCTAATGTTGGAGAAAGAGGTCGACGTCACAAGACTTTAATTCATATCTCAAGTGACGGAAACATAGATGTTGCATCACTCACAAATTCCAAAGATGTGAGTCATGGTAAGTATGATGAAATAAAGGTGAGAAAGTCTTGCTCATGGACTTTAAATTTGATGAGTAGTTATCTTCTGCATTCCACCACATGTTTACTTTTTACAATCCAAATATTCATCCCAACTTACATTCTTATAAATAATATATAAAAAAAAACTCACTATAATCATGTTTTTTCATCTCTACTTGAATAAACTTCTACGGTACTTTCATGCTGCTTGTATTTGCTATAGTATGCTTAGGTTTAGAAGTATCTTCATACACCCTTGAAATTGAGCATTGACTGTTTTTCTAAGTTAAAGTAGACATGGTGTCTAGTTTAATTTTTAAATCATAAGGTGTTTTGATCTTACTTCTAAAAGGTTTTTGAATTAAGTAAGGTGCTTAGGTTAAAATCCTTTCCCTGAATAAAATTGGATATGAGTCTATGTTGATTCTTGAGCTGATAGTACACTTTAGTAGATACTAGTTATTTTGTTAAATTAACCCCTATAGGAGAATTCTCAAATTCAATCTGGGTAAGTCAAGAAAGGAATTCACATATGAGATGAATCAAGGTAGGTAATAACTCTGCACAAAGAACTATCAATGTTTATTCATTTATCTTTGTTGCAAGTCATCTTTGCCTTGAACCATGCTAGATTGCAACAACAACATAAAGCACGATCGACACAGTTTATGATAAATAATCTTAAATCATATATCATCCTGATTAGCATAGAAGAAAATCACAAAAAAAAGAAAGAGAGTATGGACAACAAAACCTGTATTTCAATCTTGCTATTCCCTTGGGTATGTGTCCATTAACATTTTATAGGAAAGAACAACCTTAATCTATTGGAGAAGAAGTTGTCAAGTGAGCATTATCGCATCTCCAATAGACCCCAGCTCATCAACCACAAATTAATAAGAAAAAATGTTGATGAGTGAAGAGCATGTAATCTTCCATAGTTTCATTGAATGGTGAAAAGACGAAGAATAAAAGAAAGGCCTTGCTCAGCAAGACCATAAGCTCTCACCAACAGATGAACCTGAATCCTCCTCTTCCAAGTAAGTTCGTCATCACTTACTTAGAAAGATGAAGATATGAGGTACGCTTTGTCCAAGCCTCATGCAACATGTAACTACAATTAACATCTCATACCATGTTGCTAATTTGTCTTGGTCATTTCTACCCTATGCCATGCTCAAACATAACTTTCTAATATATATATATATATATATATATATATATATATATATATATATATATATATATATATATATATATAATAAAATGCTCCTATAATTCACTATACATATTCTTGGTTCTATGTGAATAAATACCTTTAGTCTTGCAAACTTCCTTATTCTATTATAAGTATGCTTTAGAACATTATTTAAACATTATGAAAATCAAGCATACTTATATAAGAATTTAGTTGTACATATAGACTAACCCCTCCTATATAAAAAAATGTTTAAATCATATCGAGATTATTCGTAGAATCAATTCAAGGTTAAGGGTATGCTTCAAAAATAATATCCTTGCTTTAACATTGATAAAAAAAAAAAAGAGGTTTTGAAATAGTGATGAATCATTGAAAGTACGAGCTACAAATTAATCTTTAACTCTTAGACAAACACTATCCATACTTTGATAAATAGTATATCTTCGGTATGTGTTGTCCACTAACCCCTTGCGAAAAGACATAATGAGAGAAGCAGGAGGTCTAAAGAGTGAGAAAGGAGTACAACATACGAGACAAGATGCTAATAAATAACCCATGATACAAGAAAAAAAAGAAGAAGACCATTGAACCTCATTTACCCTTCATCATGCTCTAATAATGGAGATAACATCTTAAGATAAGTGGTCATTAATTTTCTCTTGATCTTGGTATGCAATAAATAAAAATACAACCATGTTATAGTTACAACTTAATTTAATCAACCTGATTAAATTTAACATGATTTGTTCTCTAAGTTTATTCATAGCACCATTCTCTTAATTTCAGTCTTAACCAAGTAAGCTATAAATACTTAGTCTATTATTCTTGATACATTATAAAGATGAACAATCTTTCTAGTGGTTAAATAGCTTTACTCTTTATCTCACAAGTTTAAATGTCATATTTATACTTCTAGTCCTCTCACCCGTGATATGAATGAACAATATAAATAATATCAATCTTATTGTGCCCAAGGTAAGAGGATGAATAAATTTTTGGTTCTGTTGGTGTTTTTCCACCAAGTAGAGCCCATGCATTTGATCTCTACCTTGTCTTTATGGGCAGAACATACTTGAATTAAAGTGTGGGGAGACAATCCCCCAAATTCTACAAGTGAAAGTTCTTAACTAGTAATAATGATGCACATAAGATTGGCTTTAAGACGCCTACAACAGAGAAAAGAAGGTGGCACCGCCATTGGGAGCCACTAGTAGAGGCGCCACCACAATCCTTACCGTCAAGAGCAACTCAAAGTACTCAATGAACCACTTTGCAAGGAGAAGTCCAGTTCAAGGACTATAAACATCAAACCCTCACCGTGAGGTAACATCGGTAGTTATCTATACTTACTTTTTTCCATCGTATGATTTATTCTCTCTTTAAGCATGATTACTTTTCTATATTAGCAATACATAGAAATAACAAAAGAAAATAAATAGTCTTGCATTAGGCTACATTCATGCATCTTAAAATTTTAAGCCCCATGTGAAACCCTTGTAGCGTAAAAGCTGTAAGAGTTCTCACCGTGGTGGCCTATAGAATAAAAAATATATATATCATGCATTTGCACTTTATGCATATAAACCCATAAAATCCAAAAAATATTAATTGAGCATCCCCGCTGCAATATCGCTATCATAAAAATACTTTAAAACCTCCACAACAACCAACCCTCTAAAAACGGCTAATCATTAATGTTTTATCCTAATACCGCTCCACAAGTTTTGGTGTTTTGTGAGAGCTTTTCTGCAGATGACTCTAAGAGCCAGCTTTACCTAGGAATCTTCATCTTCATCACTTGAAGTATACTTTTTCGACATACAGCCTAACCCCTCGTGGTGAAGAAAGTAACTTCTTGGGTGATGAGATTGAAGTATTCCAGGCAACACTTGCTCTTATAAGCATGAGCTCCTCTGTGAGGACCACTCAGCTTCAACGATCAACCATAAGCAAACATCTAGCTTGGGGGAGAGTATCCCCTAGTTATCAAAGACGGTTAGAAGCGTGGGAGAAAGAGAATAAAACCGAAAAGCTGGAGCCGAAAAAGAGAGAAGCAAAAGAGACAAAACGAGATGGAAGGAGGCAAGTGCGGCATCACCACGAAACGGGGAGTTGATCGAGGTTACCTCGCACGATGAACCCACCGAGTAAGTGTTCTCCTCTATCTAAGTCCCGTCGGTAGACTTTAAATTCGCACCCTAGCCATAAGGTTAGAATGGTAGTTATCTCATTTAATGCATTTGCAATTTATTTAGTAGCATAATTTTGTTTACACACTAAAAGATATAAAAACAATAAAAATATTTACTGCATTACTCATGGCATCACAAAGCCCCATGTGGATATCCTATGGTATTTTCTGAAGGAACATCCGCTGTGGTGGCATAAAATAAAAATGACAAAAATATAGCATTCATATTTAAATTCCTGCATCATAAATAGAAAATTCAAAAATAATAGAAAAGTGAAATCCTGTTTAAATTAGCCAACATTAAAGCTAGCTCATAAAGGTGATCAATTACTCTTTGGTCGACCGCTAACCCATTAACAAATTCGAGCCTCGAGTTTTGGTTTCTCTTTGTGGAGAGAGTATTTATGCAAGAATAACATCATAGCAAGGAGAGAGTCTATCGCTGGCACCCACCAGGTCCGCTACTTGGTTAGCTCACTCTAAAGGACATCTACACCAAGTATTGCAACCATCCAAATTGGGGGAGGAGCATCCCCCTAGTTATCGGTGACTACACCTAGGCGATTATTAAATTTACTTGTTATATATATTCATAAAATACCAAAAATATGTGGGCACATGAAGGTCCACTTCTATTGAGTCTTTTATGAGTCTTTAGTTAAATAAAATCTGAAAACCAATAAAAAGAAGTCTTAGTCAGTATTAATTATATTAGAGTGTGTTTAGAGTCGGTCTAGGCTAGAGTTAATTAAAAACCGATGAACATTAAAATTTTGTCTTGGAGATGATGAATAGTTGCTTTACTATAATTTCTTTCAAGTGCCTAGTTTTCAAATTTTAAGTTCTCGCTAAGTTTTGGACATAACCGCTTTTTGATATAAGAATTTACTCGAGCCCAAAACTTGTGGAGGCATATGCTTAAGCTAAGTCTAGGTGATTGATTGATATGATTCATAAAGGTTAAGCTGTTATTTGTCTTATTTCTAGCGATACTAAGTTCTGGAGATTTATTTTGAAAATATAAAATCTTACATGATGAGCTCTTGTATGACAAAGTATGAATTCCTACCAAAGCCATATATGATATACATTTAGATTAAGAAAACTTTTGCTCATTCATGCTGCTTGCTTTGTATTGAGTTCAGTCAACCTTTGTCGTATACCTTATGAGAGTCTTGTCATGCTTTTAAAATCAAGATCACATGCACACTCCACTCACATATACATTACTCCTACTCTAGGAGTAAGTGCAACCATTTTCCACATCCATCTAGATCCACCTAAAAATTATTTTTCTCCTACACTGAGAGTCAAACAAACAAAGATATATATAACCCATAGGACAGCCTTTGTTTAATTGCTCTTAGTACCTATTGCTATCTCTCCAATTATCATATTGTATTCAAAGGATGCATGTGGCTATGAAAAAAAGGAAAGTTATTGAAAAAAAAGAGGGAGTAAAAGAAGGACAAATGTCCTAGCAATTAAAACAATGGGTACTTAGATGCCCGCCTCCCTGAAAAAAAGAGAGAAGAGAGAAAAAGAGAAGAGAGAAAAGAAAATGAATAAAGATAGCCCATGTTTTTCCCGTGAAAAGTTCTAAGATTAAAAGAGAGATCTATCCTCAAGGAGCAAAAGTAGAATTAGAATTAGCCACTAAATACTTTATATACACCTATCCACCATATTCCATACACATGCACATCTTGATTTGATTGTATGCTTTGACTCTCTGTGGATCCATTGTTTGGCTTTACAATATATGAATTGCAAGTATGCCTATCCTTGTTATTGCCACTCCTATAAGCTCCACTATAATCATTAGTTATAGGAGGGCATGACAACATGCCTCAGTAAGATCCACAAATACCACATATAAAGAGACTTGAGGGTGTCATACAATTAGCTCTGAGTTTTATTGCGAAAACTTATAGAAACTCTAGAATATTGGTACTGTGAAGAATTTGAGACATAGTGTTTGACCTGATTGTTCTGTCTTTTCGATTGCTCAAGACTTATGCAAAAAGTCAGAAAGCCCTATAGTTAAAGGTAAAATGGGTAAGTTTAAAGATTAGAACAGTTACTGTTCGGAGGAGAATCTATGTTTGAAAGCTTGTGTACCTTTGAGAAATGAAAGCATTGTAGCAACTCCTACTCTAAATATATCAATTTCTTAGGCTTAGTTTGTTTACCAAGGGACTGGCAAAAGGTAAGCTTAGGGGAATTGTTGACGGTGGTTAACGTCAACTTTTATTAGAACTTTAGACATGAAAAGGATACATGATTACACACTAGTCTAGGGTTTTAACTGACAAGTTCCACGAGTTTTGCATATTTTATATTTTTCAAGGACTTTTCCAGAAAAGCTTAGAAGAGGAATTCAAGTGCATATTTACCACGAAACTTATCCGCCACGGAAATATCACAAACGGGACGTGGGAAGACTCTAGAAGACACCTGAAGCAACCAGGGCCCGAGGGGCTGCTAGGTGGGGCCGCAACGAACACCACAGTTTTGCGGCATGCTCTTTTCTCCCTAGAAGTGGTATAAAATATGAATCCACTAATATCAAATGTGTGCCATGATCTGACCTGACAAGATGGTCCAGCTGCCAACCTCTTGATAGTTTGTTCCTTAATTGTTTCCCTATTTAGAATGTTCTGCTCCATTAGCCATGTGGCGAATCGACGCTTGTGTTCCTTCTTTACCCAAATCTCTATTTGCCCAGGGTTATGATCTCTTAGCTCTTGCATGTGTTGATTAATCAGAGGCTCCATTATCGAGAGCTGATGTAGGATGCTATGATGGGGCCTCGAGGACAATATTGTGGTCTGACAGGATGAATGATGTTCAGCCCATCCTCCCACACCCATATAGTCTGCCCTTATGTCGAGATAGAGGCAAACCTATTGCAATCTGGTCTTTAGGCACTCGTTACAGAATGGACCACTAGACTCAATGGTCTCTTCGGTAGTGTATCCCTCAATCATGGATGCCTCAGGACAAGCACGAGTGGATACGTACCCATTCAGTATTGACATGAAACGCTCATATGTCCACATCTCATGCAAATACATGGGACCCAGAGCCTATATTTGTGGCACCAAATGCACGACAAGGTGTACCATTATATCGAAGAAAGATGACGGGAAACACATCTCAATCTGTGACACTGTCTCCACTGCGAATTCCTGAAGAGACTCCAACTGATCACGGTCAATTACCTTCTATGATATCTCGTTAAAAAAGAAGCACAACCGTGTGATTGCCATTTTTAAGAACACCGGACTTATAGCCCTGATGGCAATAGAGAGGAAAGTTGTCAGCATCACATGGCAATCATGTGAGTTGTAGTTGGTGAGTGTAAGGTCCTTTATTGACACAATGCTCTTAATATTGGAGCAGAATCCAGCTGAAACTTTCAACTTCTTCAACCACACACACATCGCATGTTTCTCATCCGTGCTCTGGTTGTAGCTTGCTGCCGGGAGGTGGTACTTTCCATTATCTAGCAAAACAGGGTGAAGTTCAGGTTTTATCTTCAAATTGACCAAGTCCTGATGTGAACTCAGTACTTCCTTCGTCTTGCCCTTTATGTCTAGCAAGGTACCAATTATGCTCTCAAACACATTCTTCTGAATGTGCATACCATCGACCACGTGTCGTACGTCAAACTCTTTCCAATATGGCAAATACTTGAAGAAAATTGATATCTTCTTGAATGTAGCCCCAGCCCTTGGCTTGACATCCTTTCTTGCTTTTCCATCTTTTATCTTCTTGCTAAAAATAAACTTGATGTTCTTAACTATCTCATACACTTTGTGACCTTTACTATTACCTGATGGAGCAGTGGACCTTAGTTCATCCTGATTGTCAAAGTACCTATCCATCTTTCACAAGCGGTACCTATGTCCTTTCGATAAGAAACGCCTGTGTCTCATGTACACAATCTTGTTGGATGCACTAAGGGACACATAAAAGGTTTCATCTAGACATACTACATAGCCGACCTTACCCTTAAACTGTCCTGACAATACAAAGAGAGCTGGATAATCGTTGATTGTAATAAAAATAATTGCTCTTAGTGTGAATGACTCTTTCCGGTTTTCATCCAACATGTCAACACCGGTATCCCACAATATTCTTATTTCATCTATTAATGGCTCCAAGAATACATCCATGTCAACACCAGGTTGTGTAGGTCCAGAAATAAGAATAGTTAGCAAAAGGTATTTTCGCTTCTACAGCAAGTGTGGAGGGAGATTATAGATGGTGAGGATCACCGGCCACGTGCTGTGCTTGCTGCTCCTTTCGGCAAAGGGATTCATTCAATCGGTACACAGTGCGAACCTAATATTTCTTGTCTCCCTAGCAAATTCTGGGTGGTCCTCATTGAATTTTTGCCATTGCTTGCCATCGGTAGGATGTTGAAGCTTTCCATCTACTTTGTGCTTATTAGAAGCATGCCAAGTCATAAGCTCTGCATCCTCAGGGTTGGTGAACAAACACCTCAACCGATCTACTGCCAAAAGGTACCACATGACCATAGCAGGAACTCTTCTCTGTGTGTAGTAGTCTTCTTCGTTTTCTTTGCTGCAGAGTTTTGAACTCTATTGGGTCTTATGTTGGGTCTTCTTTCTCTTCTTCCCTTTAGAAATGGAAGCTACATTCTCTTCTTGTAGATAGTCTTTTTTCATCTTGTACCAACTTGCACCACAATTTGGACAGTTGTCCAAGTCTTTGTAATCACCTCGATATAGGATACAGTGATTTCTACACGTGTGGATCTTCTGGACACTCATAGTAAGCGGACTGATTAGTTTTTTTGCATAGTACGTGTTAGCAGGCACTTTGTTCTTCTTTGAAAGCATATCTCTGAGAGTACTCAATAATGCATCAAAGCTGGCATCGGACCATCCATATCTAGCTTTCAACATCAACAACTTAAGCACAGACCGTAATGTCGTGAACTCTTTGGTACAACCTTTAGTCTCATCGTACAATGGCTTTGCTGCTGCCTTCTCCAAGGCCTCCATACCTTTCAAGAAGAATATTGATAGATCCGTATGACGACGCAATAGTGCAGCAATGAATTTAGCGTCTTCATCCACCGTTTGAGTTCTGTTGTCCTCGGTTCCTCCAATATTTGCATCATCATAAACATCAGGCACAACATGTTCACTCTGCTGGGGACAATGGTGATGTGTCTCATGTACGAACTGGCATACATCGTCGATAAGCATATCTGGGCAATTGGCGCCGATGTTCGTAGAGTTTCCAGCAATATACGGCGCAGAGCTACTCTCTCCATGCTTTGTCTAAATCAAGTAATCTTTCATAAATCCTCGGAGACCAGATGAGCTATGATTGGTTTTGTGTCTTCAAAAACAATAATATTTTTGCATTCTATGCAAGGACAACATATGTGCTTCTTCTGTATTCTCAAAGCATGGTTTTTGGCAGCATCGATAAACCTATGAACCTCAGATATGTATGATGGATCTACTCTTTCTAAGTTATATATCCAGAATGCTCTGTCCATCGTTACCTGTTAAAAAGTTTAATAGATTTATATATTGTAATCATTAAAAAGGAAACACGAATGTTTTGTGATATTAATTAACTTACCTTTGGATGATTAGTACACTCATTTAAAGGAATATAGATAAAGATGACCCCTCGCTTATCTATTTCTAAAATAGTACACATCCGGGCTAAATTACATATAGTTAAAAGAACTAGTTAAATAAATATGCCTCTCAATAATAACTAAAGCAAGACTAATTAATGAAACCCTAATTAAAGAATCACCAATACTTAATTAAACAAAACATAATAAAATAATTAAAACATCAATTTATTAGATGAAACCCTAAAAACTAAAGCAAAGACTAATTAATAAAACCCTAATTAAAGCCTAACCACTACTTAATTTAACAAAACATAACTAAATAATTAAACAAAAACTAATTTTAAGTATCACTATCTAGAAAAATACCAAATAACTAAAACTAGATTAATTAATGGAAACCTAACTAAAAGCATCACTACTAGCTAATTAAACTAAATATAACTAAATAATTAATGAAAAAACTCTAAAGGTTAAACCCTAGATAAAAAAGTGAAACCCTAGATAAAAAGTGACTACAATTAATGGAAAAAAAAAACCTAGCTACTCTTCTCTCTCTTGAGGTGAAACCCTAGATCTCCAAAGTGGCTAGGATTAAGCAAAAAAAGGTGGAAATGAGGCAAGAAACACATAAACTAACCTTTTTTAGCTACCTCCTCCGAATAAATCAGGATCAAAACTTCCCCCATGTATTTGGTCAAATCTGGACCTCCAAAGCTCTTCCCATGGAAGAAATGCTCGGGCTACTACAGTTCTGTTGGTTCTAGTGGGGAGGAAGAAGGGGGTATATATAGGAGAAGCTCACCACAAGCGGTTAACATAAGGGAACCGCCTGTGAAAATGGTGTCATTTTTCACAGGCGGTTTTCTTAGTAAACCGCCAGTGAAAATGACACATTATCACTAGCGGTTCCTTAAGTGAACCGCCAGTGTAAATGTCACAATTTACACTGGCGGTTCTCTTAAGGAACCGCCAGTGTTGATCTTTTTCCACTGGCGGTTCTAAAGCTGGGGACCCTGTGTTGATTTTCAGCGGCGTGTCTAAACTACAACCGCCTGTAAAAATAGATGTCCACCGTCAACACAAATGCTCTGTGTACTAGTGGCAAGTATTGAGGTTAGAACCTTAAAGAAATCACCTTAGACCATCTCCAATAGTACCCCATCTTAGGTTGTTATTCTTTTTTTTGGCAAAAACAAAAAAAACCTTCTGTGACAGTTCCTCATCCCAGGTTGCCATTTATCCCAAGTTGGGAAAAAGAGTCTCCATGCACATATATATGCACGCTCGACTCCGCACGCGCATCCAACCGTATTAGAAGAGGTGGAAGGGTATAAAAACAATTTTATTTCTGTCTCAGGGTTCCCGATGTAAGTTTTCAAGAGATGGAAGGGCATAAACATAATCTTATTTCTGTCTCAGGGTTCCTGGTGTAAGTTTGATATGGATTTAGCAAGTGAATTATGCCAAATTATTGGAGAAAGACTCTTTTTTCAGTTGCCATATATTTTAGAGAGTAGCCAAATCACAAGATTTGCCAAGTGAATTTTAGCAAACTCTTAGAGATGCTCTCCTTAGAATCTGAGAATTTAGCGCAATTGCTAATTTCTGCTCACTTCATGGTTTAGAGGGTTTCAGTGTCAACTGTCGCAAATGCCTGCAAAAAAGGTCTTGCAGATTGCTCCCGGATTGTTCTGGATTCAATCCTAACTCTATGTAATTTTCTACAATCTGAGGATAAAATGGTACTCTGTTGTTCCTCCATCTAACTTTGTTTGGATCCAGCGGTAAAAGTTTTATTTTTGTCACATCGGATGTTATATGCGATGTTGCATGGGTTGCTTGATACTAATAAAAAATAAATTATAGAACTCATCATAAATTGCGAGACGAATTTTATTTGTCATTAATACATGTTTACTGCAGCACAACATTATCGAATTGTAGACCAATTAGGTTTCAAAGATTAGTCTTGCACAATAGTCTCAATCTATGCAATTGTTTGTTGTTTAGTGTTTATTTAATACTCTATACATATGTCTAAAAATTTGAAGGTTCGATATGATATGTTGGGAAACAAACACCATGCTTTTATTTCTATGTGAAGTCAATTTCTAGGTAGTGGGGAAGGTTGCAGCTTGTTAGATAAGCATCTTGGACTCCTTAGCACTTCAGTTGATTTTGTCAACCAGCTCTGTACGTTTCTATTGATGTGCACTGTATGTTTGCTCTATAACTTATGTGCTCCATATGTATTAAGGGAGCTTAGGCTATTCGCACTCTAAATTTATCCTCTATCCGTTCTAGTCATCAAGATTCTTTTCTCTATATGTCTTTCTTCCGCACTCATTATCTTCTATATCTCATATTCTATACCAACTACTAATAGTGGGGTCTACTTGTTATTTTATCTAAATGTATCGATGTGAGATCTTGATTTAGATGATTTATTAAAATAAATTCAATGGTGTAATTGGAATTTAATTTGGTTTTTATATGTGAGTCATAACATTTTTTAGTAGTTGAAATAGTAGGACCCACTATTGGATCCTGCATGCACTTTCTCTCTCCACTTTTTTCTCTTTCTCGGTGACACGGGCGAGGACGAGCATGGGCCTGTGCTCTGGAGTAGCGTAGATCCTCTATCACGTCATATTTACCAGACGATGAGCACGGCTGCTATTTTAGCGTAGCATTTGGAGTACCCACTGTAGGTGCTAGTACGCTATGTGCTCCTGCAGGGTGAGATAGAGTATAGCAGTGCAGATAGCCTTACTGTTGTGTCTTGAGGTTGTAGAACCTGATTGGGTTTCTTGCTAAGTTAGCTTATACTTCAGTTGTGGTAGTGAAGTCTCTATTTGAGTTAGGTGTAAGAAGCCCAATAAAAGTTTATTTGGCTTTACATAAATACATCTAAATCCACGTAGCTTGAAAGGTATTTACGTGCAGCCAAACAAAATCTAAAAAGGATTTTGATCACTTTAAACATCTCCCCTTGCCATGACATACTTGCCTCTGGATTGAAAAACAAAACAATCAGGTTGTCCTTTTCACATCTTTTACTTCCAGCCAAGTAGATCTGCATAGAATGTGCATGTATAGCAGATATGTTCTATTGCTAGCTGCTAACAATAAATCTTTTATAGCTATCACGATATATACTTTCCTTCTAAATAAAATATTATGTGTGTGAACCTCCCTTGACTCATGTGCATTCAATAGTTTTGCTGTTGCATGTGATTGATTTAATTAATTTTCACATTTTATAGATCCAATAAGTAATTCATTATCCTATTTTTGTATTGAAAGAAATTTTTATGATATATGAATTTACTTTTAAAGAATTGAAATAATATTCCCATTGCATTTAAAATAGTCTTTAAAAATGTATAGCAAAGATAAATATAAATAAATATTTAGAAATTATGTTTTCATGTTTGCATAAACAGGATTTTTTCCTGTGCAATTTACTGGCATATATCCTGGCCGCTTATGAGCCTCAGTCGAGAGGAAGAGCTGTTGCGAGAGGAAGAAGCAGGATGTGAGGCTAACAAGCTGGATCCCTTGCAAGTGAGAGACTGACAATAGGTTTTATTGAAATCACAGTTGCTCAGCCAATATCTTCTACCGTAGCGTTAGCATGGACACACTACAATTGTTTTTATGTTGGTATGGTCTTCTACAATGTTCAATATTTTTATTGCATATTTACTCAGCTATCACTTAATAAATTTATTTTAGTTGAAGGTTCTCTATGCTTTTATCTTATCACTTAATGTATGGTAAATTATATGGACTATGAAAAAAAAATCTTCTCATGTGTGTTTTGCATGCGAAGTAATCTTAATTTTCGTCTATATACCCTTTGTTGAATTACCGATTAAAATAATTGCGTGCTAAACAAATACAAATAATATATACATGATATACATACACAGCTATACCAAAGTAGCAGTCAAGTTTGGGGGGTGTGTGTGTGTATATATATATATATATAGGGTGAGTTTTCTATACTCCCAGGAGTATCTACTCCCACTGGAAATATGCGCAGCAACCTGGTGCCCGTGTACTTAGACGTTGGTTAACGGGCAGACAATGCGACCTGCTTAGCTGGCGGTGCCTACTATACGAGAGTTGTATTTATCTAGACGTCTATACTTGAATTAGAAAAAACGATGGTCGGATAACTCCATGAAAAACGGATAAGGTTGTTTAAGGGTTGGCCACTTGCGTATATATACGTCTATAGCCCTGTTATTTTGTCTCTAGTATACACATATGCTTTTGTAAATAAAGTATGCATACATACTATACGAAAAATGAGTATATGTGGATACATGTTTAGCGTGAATAAAGTATAAACGTGTACTTTTTTTTTTCATAAATACTTATCCATACTTTTTGAAGAGGAGTACAGTATATACGCATACTTCTTTTTCTTGGAAGACGTATTCATTCATATATACTCTTATAATTAAAAGGAATATGTATGCAAACTTTTTCTAGCATGCATATATACGCCCAGATTTATCTAGTTTATGCATACATACTTGAAAAACACGGCCGGAGTATATGTGCATACATTCAGATATGGAGATACAGAAAACAACGAAAGAGTATGTATTCATACTATTTCTGGGAATAAAATATATGTACTTCTGTGAGAATGGAGTATGTGTATATACTTTTGTTGATAAAATTACACCATGTAATACTCGCACGCTATACATGGATATGTAACGGAAAGGCCTGATGTCGAGATCAAATTAAAAGTGCTTTTTGGTTCCGGTTTGTCGTCGATGGTGAAGATGAGTTCTCTCATGTCATCTGCTACAACCGATGAGGACGAACCGATAGAGCTCTTGCCAGTCGCCTCCTATCCGGATCTGCAATTGCATGGATATTAAATTATCACAAGAGGATTACTGAAGGCTGAAGGGAGATCGATCAGGTTCGTACCAATGTTTGTTGGTACAGAGGTCCACCGGCCTACCGCCCGTGGCCAGCAGGACGTGTGCGCAAGAGAGAAGATCCGGGGCCCATAGGAGTGAAGAACTGCAGATGTCGCAAAACCAAATGCCTGGCAGGAGACGGGCCATCGTGACCAGACACAAGATCGAGAAACGCGTCGAGATAAGAGATCTAGCAACAAGATTGATCTGCTACCTGCGAGGAGATCAGATTAAAATAAACATATTGATCAAAGACAGGAAGGACTAGGATTGATCAAAGACAGGAAGGACTGGGACAGTCTCCACTACCAGCTGGATCCAACTATCGTAGATTCGTAGTGCCGAGCGAATTGAAGCAGCTGCCGCCGAATATCGTAGTATTGCCTCTGTAGTACATGACGGTCACATCTATTATATATAGGATGGATATTAACGGGTTATTTTTGTTTTCACCCGCTAAGCAGTGTGGGCGTGAGGACGGATGGCGTATGTACGTGGTTAGAGGAGGGAGTAACTACTCTCTAGGAGTACGAAAAATTTTATCATATATATATATATATGGAAATTCTTTCCTACTCTCGTGAGTAGCTACTTCCATATATATAGTGCAAACTAACTTTTCATAAAAATCCGTGCAAACCATGGTAAAATTCATCTAAATTCATCAAAAAAATCACACATGTAGATGATATGATGATACACAGCTTTTACAAAATATCTTGTCTAAACTCAATTTCGTTTGTGAGATATAAAAATAACAAATTTCTATCAAATCATTTGGACAGACTTTCTGGCTTCAAATTTATTATTTTCATATCTCACAAACAAAGTCAAGTTTCGACAAGATATTTTGCAAGGTTGTGTATAATCATATCATCTACATGTGTGAATTTTTTAGCGAATTTAGACGACTTTTTTACCATAGTTTGTACGGGTTTTCATGGAAAGTTAGTTTGCACTACATATGTCCCCTATATGTGTGTATATATATATACACACACATACATTCCCTATATGTGTGTATGTATATATATATATATATATGTATATATATATATATATATGTGTATATATATATATATGTATATATATATATATATATATATATGTATATATATATATATATGTATATATATATATATATATATATATATATATATATATATATATATATATGTGTGTGTGTGTGTGTGTGTGTGACGGGCCACCGCTACCTCAAATTTTCAGCTGGATCGATCGCCACTAGCTGCCCGTCTGCTCGATGCACTGGGAAGCAGAAACACGCGCTCGAGCAGCAATGTCATTTCATTACAAATATGTGTTTATTTCATCAGTTAATTTATTTCTTAGTTGTATGATTTATTTTAGTTTTATAATTCTAAATGTCATAATAGCATTAGCATGAGCAATATACTGGTAAATTGTAATGTTTGGTTAGCGTTTTTTATAGAGAAGCTTACGGGCATGAGCATCGACCAGGTGCTCGCCCCACGGCAAGGCTCAGCCGCTTACTATGCTACTGCGATCGCGCCAGTAGTGGTAGCTTCGGCATGCGCAGTTCTATGGCCATGCTCCGCATCTCTCTGTGGTGGCGAAGAAGCTATAGCCACATCATCATGCCGGGCCGGGGCCGGCTAAGCGGACGTACAGGTCTAGTGCGACTACTACTTGCCCTACGCCGACGCCGACTTCTTGGGCGGGTACACTTTCATACTCATCATTCATCGACACCACAGACGCTAGTGACCCGTTGTTCAACCGCACCAAGTAGAAACTCATGGAGCGCGCAGATGGTGGCCAAGGTCAGCAACCCCATGAGCGGTGTGCTGTCCAGGGAGACGACTACCTTCTGCAGGCTGTGCATCCACGAACCGGCAGCCGACAGCGTGCACAGCACAGCGCCTCAATGAAGTGGTGCACCATGCATGGGCTTCACAGCCGGGCATGGAGACGAAGTGTGTTGGAACTTGGAAGTCCTGGTTGATCTAGGCAGACAAAGTATGGAAGCTGGAACTGTTCGAAGCCATACCAAATAGGGTATATTCTCATTGCATGGCCGGACATGTTCGAGCTCAAAAACAGCAAGGACGCAACAGTACTAAAAGGTTATTGTTTGATTTTGATAATTGAATAACAACCTATGTGGACTAATTACGCTTATAAGAGATATGCAGAGAGTTAGTACATAGGTGATGGAGGAGCTTAATGCATGATACATGACATGGTCATGTGGCTAGATGAACAAAATCAAGACAAAACTTGGCTTGATAGACTGGTTGTGATGGTGAAGGATAAGGTTGAAGGCTTTGAAGCCGTTGGTACCAGTGTCAGGAGGCTTGAGTAAAGATTTGGCGCCGAAGGACTAAAGCAATGGTGAAAGCAAGGGAGGTCAAGTTCAATGGATCAAAAACTATGTGATCATCTGAAGTGGATCATATCATTCATGAGAAGTGTTGGTGCATGTGTTGCATGGACACCAGAAAAGATTGAATGGAAAGCGCAAGGCAAAGGAGCTTTTCTATTTCACCGGTCATAGGTGTATAGAGAAGTTGATGCATGACTGGGTTTATGATAGATGACCGTACTATCAAGAGGGATAAACTTGTTTGCATATCGATCATCTAGTGCCACTTCAGCAATTGAATGTTGCATCATGTTGTTAGGATCGAGTGGCATTGTGAGAAGGAGTGAAAACCCTTTGAAAAATATTTATAAAAATGCTAACTCACAAAATAAGTTGGTGGATCACTTTAGAGTTAACACATTGCAAAAGGAGCAGAGAGGAAGAGTGGAGAAAGGTCCCCTAGCCTCTCTCCCTCCTACCAAGCTTGTGAGACTGGATTTGGCAAAGTTCTAGGCTATCGAACGCTAGTCTTGGCTTGATCGGACGCGTCCGGTTCTTGGCCCAGCTAGTTGCCTACCTATGGTGTTGACTGGACGCTGGCGTCGAGAAGTGATCAGACACACAGGTGGCTGCGTCTGGTTGGCATGATGTACGTTGAAGGCAATGGCTGGAAGAGGACCGAACACTGGCAGAGTCTAGTCAGTGCCTATGGGATGTGTCCAGTCAATGAAAACCATCTCGGAGAGCTCTCTGGATTTTGTTGGACGTGGTGGCGTCGTGCTTCCGGTCGTGGGATCGAGCGCGTCTGATGCAAGGGCACAGGGCACGAGTGTGGTAGCCATTGCGCATCAACGGTAACATTCGAAAGCAAGGGACACATGGCGGTGTTGCAGCGATAGGATGCCACAATCGGAAGTGTCTGGTCGCCATGAGCAGCACGTCTGGTCAACTCTGCTGACTGGTTTTATGGGCAACGACTCTTTAGCCCTTGGGGCTATAAGTAGTTGCCATGGATGGCCTGGGCTAGCCACTGAGCAACTTGGAGACTTGGTGTCCCTGCGTGGTGGTGCTTGAAATCCCTCTAAGTCGTATATGCTTGTAGTGATTACATCTGATTGCAAGAGAGTGATCGCTAGTGCGTTGTATTGAGAGATTGCAAGGTGTGACACTAGGTGATCAAGTTTCAAGCCGATGGCGCTTATTAATCTTAGAGGTTGCCACCTCCTAGATGGCTTGGAGGCTTGTGGGCATCTTCGTAGCATGCTCGAAGATTGAGTGGTGCTCTGGTTACAAGGATATTGTGAGAGAGATTATGCTCACCCCATGGGGATGGCGAAGAGCAACTCTAGTAAAAGCATGTTATTGAGTTACCGTCACTTGCGATAGTTGCTTGCGCCACCCAAGGAGGGCTAGGTATTGGAAGCCTATTAGCTCACGCAATACGAAGTGTATGGTTGACACAATAGGGACTAGCTTTGTGGCAACTAAGTGAACCTCAATGAAAAATCATCGTCTCAACCTCTTCCCATTGGTTTGCATCCTTGAACACAAGCTTGTATCAATATTCATATATATTGAGAGTGTGTTGTTGCTCTTGTGTAACTAGTTTGCTTGTGTAGCTTGCTAGTTGATTTCTTAGCTTGTGTAACTTAGAGGTAGCCATTGTGTGACTAATTGCCTTGTGTAGCTTGCTATTGAGTAGTGCTAGATTGCTTAGGCTTTGTGTGCTTTACAATACTAGTATGTGTAGGTGGTCTCCTGTTGCTTCAGTACTTATTGCTTATCTATGTGTGACTTGCAAACTAGAGTTGGATAGGAGAGCACTACCTAGCCTAGCACCTTAGTGGCTCAATTAGGATTCTTTTCAAGGTACTTGGAACTTTAGAAAGAGGGGTGTAGTCTTGGCTAGACTGATTAGTTTAATTCCGCATTTGTTTCAGTTAGCTGGTGCGATTAGTTTTTAGAACAAACTATTTAGCCCCCTCTAGTCCGTCAAGTACAAGGTTTTGTTATCTTATGTATAGTTTCTTGTACTAAGCTTCGAATATATGTATTGTTCCATACATTGTGTGTATACATATGTGTACAATGCTTGCACAATAACTTATATGTATGGATCTATGTTAATAGCTTTCTAAAATCTAACTTGTTTGCCATCTTGTAGGTCTGAGAATTTTTAAGCGAGAACCAAAAGGGATGCAATGCATAGGGATGCCAACTTGTTCCATAAATTGTGTGTATACATATGTGTACAATGCTTGCGCAATAACTTATAGTTCATTTATGCATTTACAAAGCATAGGGATGCAAAAGGAGGCCTTGGGTAACTTCGGTGGCTCTTTTATGATCTCAACTTCTTGTGGCTATTCTATAATAGCTTCTTTGAGAGCCTTATCACCTATACATGTATGATGCTCAATGAGTGCAATGCATAAAGTAAATGGTATGATATGTTATGCATTGAAGTCTATTAAGCACTGTTTGCTTATATAAAACATGTGTTGAGAGCTTAGTGTAATTGTGCTATCGATTTGTGGTGACAGACACTCCATCACAGTCCACGGATACTCCATGGCAATCGACACTTAGTGAATTTCATGATAGGTTAACCTCATGTGTCCTCCATCACAAGTCACGGATGTTCTGTTATGGTTAGAAATGAACTAGCTAGCCTCGGGTTACAATTTAATATGTTAGGGGATGCTATGCGGGATCTCATCGACTCTCTGCCAATTCTAGAACTTAGTTTCTTTTGGTGATTAAGTCTGGGTGTGGCTGACAGACGCTTCACTGAAGGTCGTGGACTCGCTCTATGTGAATAGAAGTCTATAGCCTTTGGAATGTTAGGATCTCTCTGGTGGTGGTTATGGAATGTTCTGTCGTGGGTGACGGACCTTCCGCCTAGCCAAGGTTGTAGGCTACTTAATCCTTCTAAGTGTTGCTTGGGTGTTTCACGTGACGAATGCTCCAAATGGTTGCTCTTGGGTTCTTTGATATATACTGCAGATACTCTGTTAGTCTAAGTCTATAGCCTCTGTACTTCACTGGCTTTGGAGATAACGGACTCTCCGCCATAGGCGATGGACTCTCCATGGGATTACTCATGTTCTATCCTAAGTGTTTCCAGTTAGGCTATGGTGTTGACGAACCATGCGCCATGTGTGACGGACACTCCACCAAACACTAGACATTGTTGTGTTCATACACATCGAAATCTAGTTCTCAACCTTGCATGTGTACTCCACCTTCACAATAGTTTCCTAGCATTATATTCAATAGGACATATCTAGCTAGGTGATTGAAGCTACATTGTGTGCAAGGTGTTCCAAATCTCATTTCTCCTATTTCTAGGTTTTGTGAGGTTTGGCTTGGTTTGATCTTACCAAAGGACAATAAAGATGAGTAGAAGCTTCTTAATATGATGGAGAAGCTGGATCTCCCCTTTGGTGACTCGAGCTTCTCTTCTCTTCTTGCTTTTCCTCCTCCTAGCTCCAAATGTGGTGAGGATGAGAGGGCTCCTCCCTCTCAATCCCCACCTCTTGTGGATGGTCAGCTCTTAGGTGAGATATCCATGGTGATGAGCAGTTGCAGCAACCTCCAATCCCTTCTCCTTCCCCTTGTTTGATTGTATGAGAGAGTAGAGACATTGTGTGGATGAACTAGAGAGAGTGGGAGTGTGGGAATGAAGGTGAGTGAGAGTGGGAGAGCAGAGCAGTGTTCTGTGCCTGCCTCTCCACGAGTTGGACAACTATGGCAAGTGTAGGGTCAAGGGGAATGTCTAATGGGATGGACTGGTGGATGCTCCACCGCTAGCGACGAATCCTCTCCGCCCATCGGGCGAAACGACACCGTCGAGGTTGGTTTATGTCGGTCTATGCATTTGTGTTGACGGATCCTCCACCAAGGATGACGGACCATCCACCAAAGGCAACAATAAGCAGTTTCGATTCATTTTTTTGGCATAAGTTTGACTTTCAAAGTTAAATTAAAATGCATATGTTGCTCATGATGAGTGTGGAAATCAAGACGTCATGATCAGGTCATGACATGAATTAACCTAAAGAACTGAAATACATAAACCGTAATTTGCTTACTTGTATTTTGTAAGACCGTGATCAATTTGTTTGTGATATCTCATATTGAATTGATATGTATTTGTGTTATCAAATAGCAATTGTTCTCTTATTAATTATTATTATTATTATTATTATTATTATTATTATTATTATTATTATTATTATTATTATTATTATTATTATTATTATCATCATCATCATCATCATCATCATCATCTAAAAATAGAGGTGTTGTCCAAATTTTCTTAGAAACCTATATATTTTGTTGAATTAACCTCTATTGAAACAACTCCGTTAGTTTGGTTAGAACCGAACCGAACCGAAATAACTAAAAACCTAAATGCTCGGTTCCTAATTTTTTTTTGAAGTACTAGTCGGTTCCCATTTTTGAGGAACCAAATTTCATCGATATCTGCAAACCAAACCGAACACCCACCTCTACCATCTTGTATCCTAAAATTTCCAGAACATTGAAATTGATTTTTTTTACATCCATTAGACCTTTCCAAAATTGTGAATCGCCAGGCTTTTTATCCACTTGAGTAATTGATTTGTTGCTCAAGGTATATAATGCGCAGTGCTTATATCCAAAACAATGTAGAATTATACTTCACATGCTTACCTAAAATATTGTACAATAATTAATTTACCTAGTCTAGGTTTGAATATAAACCACAACTTTTACTAATGAGTGGTGAGTTAAACATTCCACAAGTAATATCAACTTTAAGAAATAAAAGTATGGACAAAAGGAACATATAAGGAAGAAGATAATAATATACAAAACTCAACCAATCTTACATATGGGCATTGTGTCCAATTAAGTACTAGTTAAACTAGCACTACCACAATATGCATTTTCACAGCTCGACAAAAATAATTGCCTCTTGGCAGCTAGCCCATCTATGTGTAATTGTCACTGTTAATCAACACAGGTGGTGAAAATTTGCAGCTCTTGGACAAAGGTGGCTGATGCTCGTGGATCTCGGTCGAAGGACGCCATTGCTCTAAGATCTCGGCCAGAGGAGGCAGCTGCTGATACACTCTAGGGCCTCCACGAGCAGCGCATAGATTCGAGATGGTTATCAGTTGTGTGGGAGAGGGACAGGTGGCACCGCATCATGGATCAAGCTGTTTGAGAAGGGTAGCCACACCGTCGACCTTCGTGGATCCTGTCAGTGAGGTCTCGATCCACTGGCCAAGATTGAGAGGAAGGGAGTGGGCAGCAGGCTTGGGTGAGTAGGGATGATGGGGGCGGCGGAGTTTTGGAGACCTGGTGGGAGAGAACCATGAGGGGTTGAGAGAATTGAAGAGACGGCTAGGATAACTAGGGTTTTGGCTCAGCAAGTGCTTATAGTGGGCTGCTGGATGGATGCTGGACCTCAGAGCTAGTAACAGAGTGGTCGGCAATTTTTGTTAGAAATTTAGGCAAATTCAGGTATTCTTTGATCTAGAAAAAGATTAGCAATATATATGTGACATAAAAAATATGCATGTGTGATCTAATTGGAAACGAGTTCATGAATATGATATTGACCATGATTTTAATGATAGAAAATAAAAGACAAGTTGCAACAGTAGTGTACCCAGTAGCACTAGAACTGTTTTCCCTAGTCAACATAACGTTTGTTGGTGTAGTCATCTAACTAGATGCAGTGCAGTTAGGTCACAGTGCTGATCACCTAGTGGAACCGTCGCCATAGTTGTGGAGTTGTGGATCGCCGCTGGGAAATAGAGAAAATTGTGGATTTTGAGCAGAGACGCTCTAGAAAACCTGATTACCGGCTTTCACCCGAGCAGATGAACGCTTCGTTGCCTTGCATAGGTGACCTTAGAGCATCTCCAAGAGTTTACCAAAATTCACTTGGCAAATCTTTGTGATTTGGTAACTCTCTAAAATATATAGCAAGTAAAAAAAGAGTCCCTCTCCAATAGTTTGGCATAATTTACTTGCCAAACACAGATCAAACTTACGTCAGGAAGCCCGAGACAGAAACAAAATATGTTTATATCCTTCCACCTCTTGAAAACTTACATCAGGAATCCTAAAGTAGAAACAAAATTATTTTTTCATCCTTCTACCTCTTCTAAAAGCTCGATGGCAAGTCGCGTCCACGCGCGGATATATACGCGTGCGGAAGAAAAGAATAGCAACTTGAGATAAATGGGGAGTTGATTTGAGGAGTTGTTGGAGAGTGATATGAACCCGTTAGGGTTTTTGCCCAATCTTTCGATGAGAGGCGTGGGATAACTTTGATTGGTGAATTGAGATGACATTCACGGCCCGACTACAGCCTTCCAAGACTGCGCCTTAGCAACCGATACACCATCCCAATGGCTGTCACAATCTTGTGGAGCGCGACACCCGGCCACTAGGGCACTCGTTACGCAAGCGGCCGAGAACCAGCAAGAACAAGTAGAACAAGTACTGAATTACTAGATATAAATGAAGGTTTCAAACTCAATCTCCAAAGACGTGGGGTTCCGAAGACAAGAAGATGGGCGGCTGATCCAGCACGCGCGCTTACAAGCAAGTAACGAAGGCTGAACTTGATCTAAACAAAACCCGAGTGTTCTTGATGGCGGCCAAGGGGTATATGACGTGGGGAGGACGACCACAAAAGTGTTTGGGTCGTGCTCCAATCCTAGGACACGTCCCCTAATGGACCCTAAGACAATACACAGCCCATCGGGCTAAAATAAGGTGACGCAACCACCGACGAGAACGACTGTCGGCGTTATTTAGGTCATTGCCACTGCCTCCAAGAAGATATGGACTTGAGATTGGATCCATACGAAAGTAGACTTGATAAGCTTTCCAACAAGTCCTGAAACACCTCAATCCAACTCCGTGCGCAATCATGGTAACTGTCACAACTGTGCGCTTTGCTGCAGTCCGAATCCAACATCCAAACCATGTTCGAATTGGACTCTCTCTTTTCTTGTGCCAAAAGTGACGTGGTGGCCTGGTTGAGGACATTAGGAATAGATGGACTTGGTCCCCAATCAACTTCATTAACCATACATGCTTTCCATATGCAATCAAACCTTCCCTTGATCCATGTAAGTAATTTTAAAAATGAAAATATACACAATTTATGGTGCAAAGAACAATTCTTCAAATATATAGAATGTAAACCTAACATGGATTAACTTCACATTTGGTTTAGAAGTGGTTAACTTGATCATATCCGAGCCAGTCATGTCCTCATCATTCTCCCCTTCTTGCAGCAAACCGTCCTCGGTTTGACCTTAGGTGGTTGATGTGTTGTAGATTGCAGCAAACAGTTCTCCCCTTCTTATGATTTATCCTGTTTCTTTGCAACAAATCTAGAGGAACTGGACATGATATGATTACAACTATTGCAGCCTTGTAGTTGATCATATGTTTGCACAATAAAAGGAGACTTAATATTTGAACAAATATAAACTCGATGGATCATATACTCTCCTTCACAATTGTATTTACCAACAGCAGAAAAACTTATAGTAGAAGAATATAGCAATTGAAATTTAGCAAACAGATTATTCTCTAAATGGCTAAACTCAATAAGATCATCAAATTTAATGTACCCCATTATATGTAATGATGACAACAATTGAGTTTCTTCATTTTCATTTGCAATATTAACAACGTGTTTATATTCAGTACTCATTGGTTCAAAATTTGTAGCTTTATTTACTTGTTGTGGTATGGATATAAGTGATGCATTAGTACAAAACTCTGCTTCGTGTGACAAAGGCAAATTAGGAACTGGCTCCACAATTGAATGCTCTATGGTAGCATGATTAGTGGACAAATGTAATTCAACAAAAGAATGCTCACCTTGGGTTATGTGATAATCATTTGACTTACCATTGACATTGTGCTCAATTGATGTGCATATAGCTATATTCACTTCTTTAAATGTTTCACTGCATCTGAAACTGCCGCTCTCCATTTGTATATTATTGTCTATTTGCTGCAAATTATTAATAATAGGAGAGACACATGCATCTATAGTATTTGTTAGATTCTTTCTAAGCTTTATTTCAGAATCACAAGCAAGATCAAACAACTCATGAAAAGAGCTATAATATTTATCAACAAGAATGTTCTGAATTTCCACATTAAGACCTAGTAAAAATCATTGCTCCAAAAATTCACCGATTTCATCTAAGCCACAACGCAGCAAAACATAATTTTAGTTTCTCCAAGTATTCTGCTACACTTTTGGTTCCTTGTTTTACAGATGTCAGTTTTGTAAATAGAATTTTAAAATAATACTTAGGAACAAAAACATCTCTAAAATGTATTTTCACATCTTTCCATGATTGAGGAGCCTTACCAAATCGACAAAGATGTTTCCATTCAGTTAAAAGCATATTTAGTGAGAACACTTGAAGCAACTCTAATCTTTTGTTTTTCAGATAGATCATACTTTTTAAATTCATTGTCTACTATTAACTCCCATTCAATATATGCATGTGGATCATACCTTCCATTTAAATTAGGTAGTACAGATTTTATTCTTTCAAGCAATACGTGACATACCTCTTGAGTAGCATGCTTATTGTGTGCCAAAACTTTAGCAAAGTGATGAGAATATTCAACCTGATCATCTCCTTTTTCTATGTAGATTTCTGCCACGATTAGAAGAAAACAAGAAAGACACAGTATATATGCTCCTATCAGCTACTAGAATGTTGTTGTCGTAATTATCTCACTCTCAACCTGTTCAAACATGCTCTTAAAAGTTCTTACCAAGCGAAAAGGGAGGGGATTGGCTACCACAAGTGTGCAACAATGGAATGAAGTGTATCGGCGCCGCAAAGAATAAGACCCTCAAAAGTCAGAATATGTGGAGCTATAGGAGGGTTGAAACAAGGAACGAACTAGCACCACGTTAGTTATACAAGCAAGTTGAACAAACGCTCAACGGCGGTGCTTGGGTCTTTGGTCCTAGGCTAGACCGTGCTAGAGGCGCAAGCCTGGACACAAACAAAGTCACGACACAACAAGAAAGAGGCACATGAACAGCAAGCTATGACCCCTTCTTTTCCTTCTCTCTTCTTTTGTTTTTTTCTCTTTCTCTTTTTTTTCTTTTCTATTTTTTCTTCTTTTTTTTTGCTTTGCACAACTAGAATAAATCTGAGTGTTCACAAATCAGATTTCAGAAAGAAAAAAACTTCCAATATATTTCTCTTTCTTTTTAGGGATGACAAGAATGCAACTAGCAACTCAGATTTTTCTTTGTGTGAACAAAATTTGATTGATAATTAACAGGATGGATATGGGAATCAAGTCGAGTCTCCACCCTATCATCCTCAGCTGGCTCAGTGCTCTGTAGATACGTAGATGCTTAGCCTTTTGCTTTTCGGTTAGTTTTGATGTGTAAATAATTAGAGGCTCCCCTCTCCCTAGTTCGGTCGTCTCTGTTTTTCTCTTCTGTTTTCTGGTGTCTCTAACCGCTGGTTAGAACCCCCCATGTAAGTTTTCACTATTTTCCTCTGTTTAATATATGTTGTCGGGGGGGCTTTGCCCCACGGTTTTCGCTCAAAAAAAAAAAGAGGATGGATATGGTGCCATGAAGATCGATATGGTAGTAACGTTTTCAGTGGAGATGTATATGGTGGTGGTGATGGCAGCAGAGATGTAAAAAACCGATAGTGACCAAAACGTGACAAGAACTCGAAACTCTAAAGGACTAGAACTAAAACTAGCAAATGCACACCGACCGAAGCAAACGCAAACTCAACAAGCCCTAACTAACTAGTACTAGCCACGGCACAAAGGTTTTATAGGATTATGGAAAAACTAATCTACTATATTTTTTTTTGGACTATAGGAAAAAAATAAAACACGAAGGATTGAAAGTCTCTCACATCGTTATTATTGCGTACCTCGCGTCGGCGGTGGCCACCCATATCTCTACGGTTGTGATGTAGGCGACGTCGATCACGAGTGTCTTGATCATCATATTCAGTATCAGCCGTGTAATCATCCTCATATTTATCGTCCTCTCGATCTTCCTCCTTGGTTTCTTCTGTTTGCTTCTCTTTATGCGTTGCATGGAAGTCATCGAAACGCTTGAGAAATGCAGCAAGACTCTTATCCACACCAGAAACAGATGCTTCCAAACTTGCAAGCTTGGTGTTGGTGGCGATCTACATGGTCTCCAATTGCCCAAGCTTGTCATTCGTCACCTGCAAGTCTGATTCAAGTCCCTCTGTGTGCAGCTTCACCTTCCTCTGAAAATGTTGTATGATGCCCTTAGTGCGAGGAGATTGTGGCATTTGGTTATTGTCATCTGATCCTGACATGGTTCAACAAAAACACAGTGGAAATAAGAAGATAGGTGAAGAAATAAATGCCCTACAGCTAATAGGACGTGGCTGCAGCAAGGCACTCTCTATCAACCTGTTTAACAAGTTCTTACCAATTCTTACCTAGCTCAACAGGAGGGATCGGCGACCACAAGTGTGCAGCAATAGAATAAAGTGTATCGGCGTCGTAGCAACAAGACCTGTCAAGCTGTAGAATATGTGGAGCTATAGGAGGGTTGAAACAAGGAATGAACTAGCACCACGTTAGTGATAAAAGCAAGCTGAACAAACGTTCAACGGTGGTACTGTGCTGGTCCTAGCCTAGACCGTGCTAGAGAGACGCGGGGCCCGGACACAAAGGAAACCACAAAGACACCACCGGAAACAAAATGAGCAGCCCTATTTGAATCAAAATGAACAACAAGCCCCCTTTTCTTTTGAATCTTTTCTCTTTTCTTTCGTTTTTTTTTTTTTTTTTTTTCTTTTTTTTTTTTTTACCTTTTTTCGGGGAACCTCAAAAACTGAATATATGAACAAAAGAGTACAAATGAGCAACTTGCCACACACACTTTTCTCTCTCTCTAGAGTAAGGCTGAATCTCAAAACTTAGTATGTCGAGCACAAGTATGAAGTTTATCTTTCCTTTTGGATTACGTTGGTGGAACTCAGCACAGATCAACAAACGGACTCCACCTATTGCCGAGTTAGACGCGGTTTCCAGCCCAACTCAGATTGGATGCAATTCGATCTCGACCTAAACCAAGAGTTTGATTCAGACTTCACCACGGATTGGATGGAGAGGAGATATGGTGATGCAAGGCTGTGACTAGATGGTGATAAGAACTCGAAACTCTAAAGGAGTAGAACTAAAAACCAGCACTGAACACGACCGAAGCAAACGCAAACTCAGCAAGCCCTAACTAACCAGTACTAGCCACGGCACAAAGGTTTTATAGGATTATGAAAAACTAATCTACTATATTTTTTTTTTGCTTTACTGGACTATAGGAACAAAATAAAACACGAAGGATTAGAAGTCTCTCACCGATAAACCTCGCTCTGATTACCAACTGATGCATCTGGCCCAGGTGAGGTTGGATGAAAAACCCGACACACCGATCCGGATTCCCTGAATCCTACAATCTTAGCACCGACAGTTGAAATTACGACGCACCGATCCGGTTACAACGCCACTAGGGCCTCTTGTTGCGCCTCGGCAATCTTAGCACCGCACTTCGGCGCACCCCTTCCGGAAAAGGCCCAATCGCCCCAAAAGACTAGTCCGATAGGGGAAGGGTGCCTCTCCCTTTTAAGGTGGCTTCCTCCTCCTAAGCTAAGCAAGGTGGGATTATTTAGAGGCTCACACGGTCGCCGCCCGACTACAACTGGGCCACTTGGCCCATTTTTTTGTTGCGTCTTTGCCAGCGGATAATAGTGGAGGATGTCCTCATCATTTCTACCCCCTTAAACAAGGGCCCAGCTCACCGACAGCAGAAATTACGACACACCGATCCGGCTACAACGCCACTAGGGCCTCTTGTTGCGTCTCGGCAATTTTAGCACCGTACTTCGGCGCACCCCTTCTGGAAAAGGCCCAATCGCCCCAAAAGACTAGTCCGATAGGGGAAGGGTGGCTCTCCCTTTTGAAGTGGCTTCCTCCTCCCAAGCTAAGCAAGGTGGGATTATTTAGAGGCTTACATGGTCGTCGCGCGACTACAACTGGGCCACTTGGCTCATTTTTTGTTGCGTCTTTGCCAGTGGGTAATAGTGGAGGATGTCCTCCTCATTCCCACCCCCTTAAACAAGGGCCCAGCTCTGATATCAACTGATATGAACCCGTTAGGGTTTTTGCCCAATCTTTCGATGAGAAGCGTGGGATAACTTCGATTGGTGAATTGAGATGACGCTCACGGCCCGACTACAGCCTTCCAAGACTGCGCCTTAGCAACCGATACACCACCCCAATGGCTATCACGATCTTGTGGAGCGCGACACCCGGCCACTAGGGCACTCATCCTGCAAGCAATCGAGAACCAGCAAGAATAGAACAAGTACTGAATTACTAGATATAAATGAAGGTTTTAAACTCAATCTCCAAAGACGTGGGATTCCGAAGACAAGAAGACGGGCGGTTGATCCAGCACGCGCGCTTACAAGCAAGTAGTGAAGGCTGAACTTGATCTAAACAAAACCCGAGTGTTTCTTGGCGGCGGCCAGGGGGAATATGACGTGGGGAGGACGACCACAAAGGTGTTTGGGTCGTGCTCTAACCCTAGGACACGTCCCTAATGGACCCTAAGACAATACACGACCCATCGGGCTAAAATAAGGTGACGCAGCAGCACCACGACGTAACGACCTATCGGTGTTATTTGGGTCATTGCCGCTGCCTCCAAGAAGATATGGACTTGAGATTGGATCCATACGAAAGTAGACTTGATAAGCTTTCCAACAAGTCCTGAAACACCTCAATTCGACTCCGTACGCAATCGTGGTAACTGTCACAACTGTGCGATTTGCTGCAGTCCAAATCCAACATCCAAACCATGTTTGAATTGGACTCTCTCTTTCCTTGTGCCAAAAGTGATGTGGTGGCCTGGTTGAGGACGTTAGGAATAGATGGACTTGGTCCCCAATCAACTTTATTAACCATACATGCTTTCCATATGCAATCAAACCTTCCCTTGATCCATATAAGTAATTCTGAAAATAAAAATATACACAATTTATGGTGCAGCAACAATTCTTCAAATATATAGAATATAAACCTAACATGGATTAACTTCACCTTTGGTTTAGAAGTGGTTAACTTGATCATATCTGAACCAGTCATGTCCTCATCAGAGAGGGTTTTTTGTGATTTTGCCAGAAAAATAAGAATAACAAGTTGAAATACCAAGTTATTGGAGATGCTCTAACTTTAAGATGACAAACTAAGTTTTTTGGCTTCTTGTCATGTAATAAATTTGTTCTGATTCCTATATGGGGATATGGAGCCGTCGGATATTCTTCCATTATCTTAGGAATGTCGATTTTCATAAATAATCCATCGTTGAGTTCACATAGGTTTTTTTCTTCTAAAGTTCGGATAGATGTGTTCATGAATCTTTCATTCAATGAAGTCTTTCTTCAAAGTTTTAAAATTTTTCATTCCTATACAAACATGGGTATCAGAAATGCATGTTTGGCCAAGCACCTTTTATGCTTGTTGGTAACAATAAATGTAGCCTATGTTCATGCACAAGACCGATACAGCCATGCATTTTTTTTTATATGATTTAACTTCTTCGGTATATATAATAGGTAGTCGTCATTCTAAAAGAGTAACTTCCAACTTGTGCTTAGACATATATATATAGATGCCGCATGTCCATGTCCACTAATTTAGTTAAAAAAATAATATATCTTGTTTGTTGGAAACAATTTATTGTGTCCACACGATCTAATGAGGTCATATAGGGAACATCTTATATTTTAAGATGCTAGAATCTAAAACTTCTTTTTTTAGATTACACCATTCAAACTAGCACATTTATTTTAAGACAATTGGAGTATACATCGGCACCTAGCATTGGCCTCAACCGATCGTGAGGGCCAGATGTTTCGCATCGCTGCCCAGTTGTGCGATTTCTATGGGCATGGATCTGGGTCATGTGTTTGGTCTTGCATGCACGGATCCGACTACCATTTAGATGACGAAGTCACTTGGTGCATATGAGGTGACCAGCACTATATATTTACAGTAGTTTACGCAACATTATATATTTATAGCAGTGTGTGCGCAACACCACACACCACACACCCTAGCTTCTCATTCTAAAAGCATGGCGTGCACTACTCTTTCATTGCTAGACCACCTCTTGATAATTGTATTGCTCATCCTCGCTCGCGACATTATCACAACCGATGCTGTCACAGTTCCACCTCCCACTTCTCTACCTCTTCCACAGCTACGCGCACCCTCCCCGACTCCTCGTCCTTCAGGTCTTGGCACCCCTGCTCGCACTCCTCTTCTTCCTCCTCCTCGGATAGGTACTCCACCTTTAACTCCTCTTCCTCATCCATGGTCGGGGGCACCTTCTCCGGCTCGTGTTCCTCCACAGCTAGGAGCACCTCCTCGTACTTCTATTCTTCCTTCTCCAAAGGTAGGTACTCCACCTGCTAAACCTCCAGTTCGTCCACCACAGTTGGGAGTGCCCCTTCCTACCTCTGTTCCTCCTACTCATTTAGGGGCTCCCTCTCGCAGTCCTATTCTTCCTCCTCCTCGAAAGAGTTTTCCACCTTCTACTCCACCACTTCCACCACCACGGTTAGGGGTACCCCTCCCGTCCCTTCCTCTTCCTCCAACTCGTGCTCCTGTGCTTCCTCCCTGTCGGAAGAGCGCTCCACCTTCAACTCCACCACTTCCTACACCACGATTAGGGGCACCCCTCCCGTCCCATCGTCATCCTCCAGCTCGATCTCCAATACCTCCTCATCGTCGGAAGGGCGCTCCACCTCCTACACCACAAGTTAGAAAACCCATACCGTCTCCTAATATTCCTCCCCCTCGGAAAGGTGCTCCACCATCCACTCCCCCACTTCTTACACCACAATTAGGGGCACCACTCCCACTTCCTCCAGCTCGGGCTCCTAAACCTCCTCGTCATCGAAAAGTCACTCCACCTCCTGCACCACGGGTAAAGGGACCTATTTCATCTCCTGTTATTCCTCCCCCTCGAAAGGGCACTCCACCTTCCACTTCTCCACTTCCTACACCACGATTAGGGGCACCCCTCCCATCCCATCTTCATCCTCCAGCTCGTTCTCCTGTACCTCCTCGTCGTCGAAAGCACTCTCCACCTCCTGCACCACGGGCTACAAGACCTATTCCATCTCCTGTTATTCCTCCTCCCCGGAAGGGCACTCCACCTTCCACTCATCCCATTCCTGCACCGCAGTCCCCTCACACTCCTATTCCCCCACCCCCTCAAAAGGAAGCTCCACCTTCTAGTCCTCCACCACAATTAGGGGCACCACTTCCATATCCTCTTTTTCCTCCCCCTCGACCACGGGCGCCTCCCCCTCCCCCTCCTACTCTTCCATATCCTCGTCTTGGGCCTCCCCCTCCCCCTCCCTCTCGCTCTCTAATTCCTTCTCCTCCTCCTCCAGCTAGGGCTGTACTTCCTAGTCCTCGTAGTCCTCCTCCAAGTTATGGGACACCCCTTCCATCTCCTCTTGTACCACCACCTCCTCCTCAGGATGTGGTGGCTTCTCCTCCTCCTCCACCACCACCACCACCACCTATGGTGGCACCGAGTGGGCCCAAAGTGCCAGCTCTCATTGCGTTTGGAGATTCAATCGTGGACACCGGCAACAACAACTACCTGACGACCGTTGTGAAGGCCAACTTTCCACCCTACGGCAGGGAGTATCCTGGCCACAAGGCCACCGGCAGGTTCTCCGACGGCAAGATCACAGTGGACTTTATAGGTACGGTGTTTTGTTTTTGTTTTTGTTTTTGTTTTTATTTCCTCAAAATCTTTTAATTCTGGTGACACGCATCATGCATGGTAACTAACTCCTGACATTCATGTATGGCTGTGCATGTACGCACATATATATAATTAATTTACGACATTATTCAAATCTGCAGCGTCTGCGCTTGGGTTGAAGGAGACGCTCCCGCCGTACCTGAACAAGAGCCTGACCCTGGAGGACCTCAAGACCGGCGTCACCTTCGCGTCGGCGGGGAGCGGCTACAACAACGCCACGTGCCGGTCTTCGGTGAGCTCGATCAAGATCTTGATGCATATACCCGTGCTTGTTTGCTTCCATTGCAATAACATTAAGTGGTGTTGTGGATGCATCTGCACTGCAGTCGACCATGACGATCGAGCGGCAGCTGCAGCTGTTCGCCGAGTACAAGGCGAAGGTGGGTGCCATCCCCGAGCGGGCCCTCTTCATTGTCTGCTCCGGCAGCAACGACATCGTGGAGCACTTCACCTTCGCCGACAGTATGACCTCGCCGGAGTACGCCGACATGATGGTCCGGAGGGCCATCGGCTTGGTCGAGGTCGGTGCATCTGCTGCTATCTTCTGTTATTAATTTGTGGTGCATGGCATGGCTGGCATGGCCGCAGGGGCGGCAGGGCATTGAAATAAACGCATCCATCATATGCAGGCGTTGATCAGCGAGGGCGCGCGGCAGATCGGGCTGACCGGAGTGCCGCCGGTGGGATGCGTGCCTTCGCAGCGGCGCATGGCCGGCGGCGTCAAGATGCAGTGCGCCACGGACCGCAACCAGCTGGCGCTCCTGTTCAACCGGAAGCTCAGCCTGGAGGTGGCCAAGCTGTCCGGCAAGTACCGCGGCGTCAACATCTTCTACGTCGACCTCTACTCCATCCTCGCCGACGTGGTCCAGCGCTACCAGGATCTCGGCTTCGTGGACGGCAAGGACGCCTGCTGCGGCTACGTCGGCCTGGCGGTGGGCCCGCTCTGCAACGTCGGGAGCCGCACCTGCCCGGACCCCTCCAAGTACGTGTTCTGGGACAGCTACCACCCCACCGAGAGGGCGTACAAGATCATGATCGACGACTTCCTCAGAAGATACACAAGATACATACACTAGCTAGCTATAGCTAGTCCGTCCATTTTAATTAATTCATTTGCTTCTTGTTGCTAGCCGCTACGACCTTTATATTTTCTTACTACTATAGATAGACTTAGGTTATTGTAGCTAGCGAATAAGTATATATATATGTAATGGAATCGAGATAGGCATGCATGTGTCGGTCGTCGCGCGTCATATATAAGAAGTTCATTATGATTTTTTTCCCTTTACTTTGCTCCAAAACACGATCAAAATTAGATATGGTAACTTAGTCCCCCCTAGTGCTGCTGCCAAAGGAACCAAATTGAACGATTGAGGGTAGAGTGGCAAAACAAGGGGGCCGGGGCACAGGGCTGGCTGGGCAATCGGTTTTATCTGACACATCAGTTCAGTTTCTGAAAACTTTGGTTTCAAGAATCTAAGAGTCGATCAGTTGGTCTCAATATAAGAAACTGGTAAGTTAGGTGTCTGTTTTTTCTATTCGGTCTTTGTTGGTTGAACAGATCACAAAATGAAGAGAGAAATATATCTCGGTTACCTTGTAGATGTGTTATATGGCTAGGACCATAGAGCAGCAGCCCTGCTCCGGCCAGAGGCGTAGCCCGGAGAGGAGGCAAGAGCCCGCATTGGTGCCTCTGGCTGCCCTGGTGTAGCAGCAGACTGAGGACTAGATCTGAGGAGGAGAGGGAAGAGAGCGGCGGGGTTGAGGCAGGCGCACGGCAGGGCAGCGAGTGACCGGCAACGCTGTGAGCAGTCTGTTCCTCAGTCACGTATGTATTCTGACCCGCGTGCCCACCCACCCAGGCTGCTCCTGACTGCTGTAAATTGGCGTGCGTGCCGTGTCCCGTGCCTTGCTCTGCTTCTTGGTGGTGGGATTTTCTCCACATATCTCCGTCAAGGGCATGAAGGGCCACCTCAACCACCACCTGAGTCTACGTGCGCCATGGCCACCGTCAAGAAGGGGCAGCCCGATCTCAGGAAGTAGATACTCCGAAGGTAGCATCTAGTCCCATCTCACCATAAATGCTTAACATCATGTCGCGTTGATGTGCTTAGACTAGCGTTCGTTCAATTTACTTTCATGATCCTGGTGAACATGGCGTTTGCCATGGGGAACACAGGCATAAAACTAGCTGATGACCTCATGCTTGCCTGGGTAAGTCATGTGCTCTAACGTAATTGACTTTTGTCTGTTGTGCCAACTGCCTCTTCGATAAATTGTATTCCTGATTGTATTCCTGTCGTCGCCTTTTTTGTAGCCTCAGTATTCTAAGAGATCTTTTCTTTTCACATGCATCAAGGTTCATAGTTGTGACTATGAAATTCCTCGTTGGCTGAGGACAAAGATTTGTTACTACACAGTAAGTCTTCAGTCCAAAAGCGCACACGGCAGCCATCCGCAAAGCCATCTAAATATTCAAAAATCCAATCCATGAGAAGCTTATAGATAACAGTAGATATAGCATTCGAACAATTAAATAGTATATTGGTTTTATTTTTGATCCATTGGATCATCAATCGAACAACCCTTTATATCTATAGTGTGAGAAGTCTTCCCGGAGATAGAGTAGGAATCTATATCTATATCTATATCTATACCTCTATATCTATACCTAATAATAAAGAGGTAAAATTTCAACTCATTTTTTTTGTCCATCCATTTGTTTGGTACGTCTCCCTCTAACTACCGAATCGATGATAATTTCTTTCTTCTAAACTTATATATATAACCCGTAGCTTGGAGATAGATTCCTAAGGTGACTTGGATAACTAGAGTCATAATCCAAATAGATCTCTCCAATGTTTGAGTACTTAAAAGCGAAGAGTTTCTCTCCCCCTGATTTTCGTCCGGCCCATTCCGTCTTTTGGGCCATTCATCAGGCCTACTTGCTCACAGCCACGAGTCCGGTTCGTTCATCTGGCCTTTGTTCACAGCCACCGCCCACCAGCCCGGTCCGAATTTGTAAACGGTCCGTTCAATCTGGCCTTGTTCAGAGCCACCGCCCACCGGCCCACCAGTCCGGTCCGAATTCGTAAACTCCAAAGCCTTTGAACAAAAGGCCAAAGATACATGTTGCCCTAGGATTTGAACCCACGTCTCCAGGAATAGAAGAGCAAAGGCATACCACTAGACCACATGCTTTGTTTGATGCATAGTATAATATTTTTATTAATATCGGATACAGGTGTGACCTTATACGGAGTATAATAATTAAAGTAGTAGTTTTTTTAAAAGGCCACACACTCTCCGTTTTATTTTCGGTTACGTGCATGGTTCCGAACATCACGTCCAATTTGTTTTTGTTTCAGTTTGTAGCTTTTACACTGTCCATTATTTTTTTTGTTCAATTTTCTTTCCATTGTCTGTCCTGATAGTGTTTTGTCTTTCTTTTCTAATGATCGGGCCATTTTTCTATTTTTTTTTTCTTTTCCTAGGCATCCTATGTTTTTTTTTTATTATAAGCCTACAATCAACAAACATAAATACTATACAATAATGGATCTTTGGACGCTTGACCTTCCTAATCCAGTCCCTAATAAACAAATATCCCCACACTAAATTGTTGAGATAGTTGATAGTAGCAGTAAAATTTTACTTTTAGGCCTTGTTTAATATCGCTTCTCTATAGCAGCTTTATAACACGTCTGACACAATTCTTTGCTAAATGGAATTCTGCATATTTTTATGGGTCTTAGAAAAAATTACAAACTCATTAATTAACTATGCCAACAAATGGATAATATGAAAATGTTATAATTCATTTACAACTAAATATTTGTCTATCTTACAGTGGAAGAATTTTTCATTGAGATTGTATCTGTATTCGATTTGGATTTAACAGAACATTTGTCATATTTTACCAATATTAACTTCTATAATAAATGTCATGGAAATACCATGAGGAACTCATGGAAAGCTAACCATCAAATAAATGTCATGGAAATCATAAAATAAATTATAGATTTTAATTTTTATAGAAAGAATAAAATATAAATAGACATGTAACATGCCCATCCATATTTCCTATTGTTCTCCCGCGGGCGTATTTGATAGTCTAGAATTAAAACGGCAAAATTTCTCTCCAGTCATTTTTTGCCTACCTGAAAGCCCTAGTTTGGTTTTGGCTAATTGATGAAACATAGGACTAACCCTATTGCTAAGTGTGTAGCATTAGAGAAAGGAGAGGTCCAAGCCAAGTGATGGAATGGTGATCGAAGTTGATGGAAGTGATCAAAGATGATCAAGTGCCACCCTTGGAGATGAAGAAAGATGAGGAGCAAGATGAAATGTTAGAGACAAAGGTATATGTTAGGGCATTTCCATTTTGCCGGCCATAGGTGAGTAGAGAAGTTGATGGCGGGATTTAGGATTGATAACCGTACTATTAAGAGAGGCAATGTCGCGCAATATCGGTTATCTAAGTGCCACTAGGTGAGCAATGACTTTACATGTGCATTAGGGACCTAGTGAGCTAACAATCTCTTGCAAAATTCATTTGAAAATGCTAACACACGTGCACAAGTGGAGAGACACTTTTGTGTTGGCACATGAGAGCAAGGGTTGATGGGGTTTGGGCAAGCTCGGCAGGACTTGGAGGTTTCCGGACGAAGAGGAGTCACTCAGAGGTGACCGGACGCTGTCCCGGTGAGGACCGGATGTGTCCGGTCGGGTGTTGGCGTCCGGCGTGTTTTTTAGAGTGACCGGACTCACGGCGACCGGACAGTCCGGTGACAAGTTTTGGGCTGCGGGCGTTCTCGAGCGGTGTGCGCACCGGACGCCGGGCGCGTCCCGGTCGATAAGCGGACGCGTCCGGTCAAGAAAAACTCGTTTCTAGACCTCTACGGTGGGCGACCGGACTCGCCTTTTCTTGGCGCGTCCCGGTAGCGGCCGACGCAGCGTCCGGTCAATGTCGACAGCGTGGAGTGGCTTCGTGATGTTGGGCGCGAACGGTAAAATTCAAACGGCTAGTACACGTGGGCGTTTATGTGCGGCGACGCTTGGACCGGGACGCGTCCGGCCGGTTCGCCTTTTGCGCGTCCGGTCGTCCGCAGAACTGAGGTTTGAAGGCAATGGCTATGTGTTCTTGTGGGCGCCTATATAAGTGCATTGGCCGGCTCTAGGGAGTCTCTCTTGGCACTTTGACATTCTTGACATCCCCTAGAGCTAAGCAAACTAACTCCCTCACTTTGCATGCTTCTTGATTGATCTAGAGAGTGATTGGGAGAGCTTCTAATGCATTTGCCTTGTGATTGAGCATCTAGTGGCACTAGTGAGCGTTCTTGCTGCGATGAGCTTATTACTCTTGGTGATTGCCGTCACCTAGACGGTTGGAGCAGCGAGCCGGAGTTGAGCAAGGTTGAAGATTGTTCTTGGCCACTCCGGAGGTGATTGTGAGGGGTGTTGATTCCACCCCGCGGGAGATCGCGAAAGGAATTCTTAGTGGAATCTTGTGTCATTGAGTTACCCTCACTTTGTGTGAGTTCTTGTGGCGCCCGGTAAGGGCTTGGCTTGTGACGCCGATTAGCCACCGAACTACCAAGTGTGTGGTCGACACAACGGGGAGTAGCGTGCCGGCAAGCACGTGAACCTCGGGATAAAAATCTTGTGTCCCTTGGTGTTCTTGTGTGGTTTGATCCTTCGAGATCAACTTGGACTTCTCTATTGGATCATCTCTTCGGGTTTCATTGTATTGACAAGACGGTGATTGGTCATCATTCCGAAGGCACGGTTTGCACTCTCTCGGTTCTCTTCCTTGCGATTACATTTATGCAAAGTAGCATACTAGGTTGTGTAGTGTAGTTTGCTTGCTAAGGATATTAATCTTAGTGTGCCTAATGTATTAGGATTGTTAGAATTGGTTAGGTTGGCTTGCAACCCCTCACTAGGCTAGCGCAACACTTGCTTCGCCATTTAGTGTACTAACCGGTTTGTTTAGTGCTTTGCAAGAAAATTTTATAGGCTATTCACCCCCCTCTAGCCATTTAGGACCTTTCAAGTGGAATCAAAGCCGAGGTCACCGTTAATTGAGGTTTAACAACCTACGGTGTGAAAATGGCTCAAATCAACCATATCAATCATGTGGGGAAGCCACCGCACTTTTATGGCACCGGTTATGATTATTGGAAGAGAAAGATGTGCGCATACTTGAAATCATTGAATAGGAAGGTTTGGGAGGTTGTGGACAAGGACTTTACCGTGATTGATCCAACCGACCCAACCGCAAGAGAAGAAGAAAAGCTCTAATTCAATGATATTGCAATCAACACATTCTATGAAGCTTTGGAAGCAAAGGTGTTTGAGCAAATCAAGGATTTGGAGAGAGCTCATGATGTGTGGACTAGGTTGGAGGAAACATATGAGGGCACACAAGCCGTGAAGAGTGCCAAGGTATACATTCTCAAAGACAAGCTCTCAAGTTTCAAGATGCAAGATGATGAGAGTGTGCCGGAGATGTTCCACCGCCTCCAAGTGATTGTCAATGACTTGAAGAACTTGGGTGAGAAGGTGGAGAATGCGGACTTCTCTCACAAGTTCCTAAGAAGCTTGCCATCAAGATTTGAGTTCTTGGTCACAATGTTGGTGAGAGAAGGGTTGGACACTAAGACCCCTAACCAAGTACTAGGTGAGATGATCACACATGACACCTACCGTGCGGAACGGGAAGGGGGCTCTCAAGAGGAAGAGAAGAAAAAGAAGACCGTGGCATTCAAGGCCACCTCCTCCAAATGCAAAGGCAAAAGCAAGAAGCAAAGCTCAAGTGAAGATGAAGATTGCACAAGCTCAAGTGAGGTGGATGATGAAGCAATGGCTCTCTTAGTGTGCAAATTTGGTAAATTCATAAAGAAGAAGGGCTATGGTGCAAGAAAGAGAAGAGATGCCACCAAGGCCAAGAGATGCTTTAGGTGCAAGAGCAAAGATCACTTCATTGCCGATTGTCCATTCAATAGTGATGATATAAGTGATGAAGATAATAAGAAGAAGAAAGACAAGAAAGAAAAGAAGGACAAGAAGGAAAAGAAGGAGAAGAAGCTTGAGTACAAGAAGAAGTAGAAGGGGCAATCACATTGTGTTACATGTGATAGTGATGCCTCAAGTGATAGCGATGATGAGAGTGAAGATGACAAGAAATCAAAGAAGAGGTTGCTTGCTAGTCTTGCCATCTCCAACAAGCCTTCACTCTTTGATGCTCCATCGACATGCTTAATGGCTAAGCCATCCAAGGTACAATCCGATGATGAGAGCGATAGTGGGAGTGATGATGATGAAGAGTACTCAAAGGAGGACCTCATTAGCATGCTACAAGATGCTCACTCTTATATTGAGGAGAAAAGGAAGGAGTGCAAAGAGTTGCGTAAGAGCAAGAAAGCTCTTGAGCAATCCTTTGATGGGCTCAATGCTACTCGTGAGAGGCTAATGGAAGCCCATGAGAAGTTTGAGAAGGCTCACACTAAGCTTAAAAATGCTCACTCCTTCCTCCTTTATTAAGCTAAGATTGAGGATGTTGTAGACACTTGCAACGTAGGAGTAACATGTGATATTCTTGATGAAATATTCTATACTCCTATCGTTGTTGGTTCCACTAACCCCTCTTGTAGCTCAAGCAATACCACATCTACTATTAGTGATGGTTTCACTTATGATGCCTCACTCATGGTGGAGAATGAGACCCTCAAGAGAGAGGTAAATGAGCTCACTCATGCCTTAGGCAAGGCCTATGGTGAAGATGCCTGCTTGCTAAAGTGCTTGGGTAGCCAAAGGTTCTCTCTTAACAAGGAGGGATTAGGCTATGCCCCCAAGAATGGCAAGGCGGCCTTTGTCACTCACAAGACTAGTTTTATGAAGGGCAATGGATGTTTTTGCTCTAGTTGCAAGCAAGTGGGGCATGTAGAGCAATATTGCAAGAACAAGAAGAATGCTAACATATCCTCTATTAAGTTTGATTCTTGTTATTTGCTTACCAAGGGTGCTAATGGTGTGAAGGCTAAGTTCATTGGTGCTCCCATTGTTGGCCCAAAGAAGAAGGCAATTTGGGTGCCCAAAAGCTTAGTAACTAACCTTGGAGGACCCAAGCAAGTTTGGATACCTAAGAAGAATTGATTTGTTTTTGTAGGTCAATTATAAAGCTGGAGGAAGCCATTGGGTGCTTGATAGTGGGTGCACTCAACATATGACCGGGGATTCTAGAATGTTTAAATCAATCTCATCAAGTGGCAATGGTGTTGATAGTATCACTTTTGGTGACAATGGCAAAGACAAGGTGAAAGGCTTGGGAAAGATTGCAATTACAAATGATATGTCCATCTCCAATATGTTGCTAGTGGAATCTCTCAACTTCAATCTCTTGTCTGTGGCTCAATTGTGTGATCTTGAATTCAAATGCATATTTGGTGTTGATGATGTTGAGATAGTAAGTGTTGATGGAAGCAACTTGATATTCAAAGGCTTTAGATATGAGAATCTCTATCTAGTGGACTTCAATGCTAGTGATGCTCAATTGACAACATGTTTGTTCTCCAAATCAAGCATGGGTTGGCTATGGCATAGAAGACTTGGACATGTTGGCATGAAGCAACTTAACCGGCTAATCAAGCATGATCTAGTTAGAGGGTTGAAGGATGTGGTGTTTGAGAAAGACAAGCTATGTAGTTCATGTCAAATGGGCAAACAAGTTGGCAACACTCATCCCAACAAGAGCATGATGAGCACAAGCAAAGCATTTGAGTTGTTGCATATGGATCTATTTGGCCCAACCAAGTATAAGAGCATTGGTGGAAACAAATATGGATTTGTGATAGTGGATGACTACGCAAGATATACTTGGGTGTTCTTTCTTGTTGACAAGAGTGAAGTGTTTGATACATTCAAGACATTTGTCAAGAGAAGTCAAAATAAATTTGAGACATCTATCAAGAAAGTGAGAAGTGACAATGGTAGTGAGTTCAAGAACACAAGAATTGAAGAGCTATGTGATGACTTTGAAATTAAGCGTCAATTCTCGGCCAAGTATACACCTCAATCTAATGGGCTAGTTGAAAGGAAGAATAGAACTTTGATTGACATGGCAAGATCAATGTTGAGTGAATACAATGTGAATCATTCATTTTGGGCCGAAGCAATCAATACCGCCAACTATTGCTCAAATAGGCTCTATTGTCATAGGCTATTGGAGAAGACACCTTATGAGTTGTTGAATGGAAGAAAGCCCAACATTGCATATTTTAGAGTATTTAGATGCAAATGCTACATTCTCAAGAAGGGCACTCGATTGAGCAAGTTTGAGAAGAAGTGTGAAGAAGGATTCCTACTTTGTTACTCCACCATAAGCAAAGCATATAGAGTTTGGAATCTCACTCATGGCATAGTTGAGGAAGTACATGATGTTGAATTTGATGAAACCAAAGGCTCTCAAGATGAGGAAGAAAATCTTGATGATGTGAGAGGCGCTCAATTGATACAAGCCATGAAGGAAATGGATGTTGGTGACATTAGGCCAACACAAGTGGTAGATGTTGAAGATGACAAAGATCAAGTGATTGTGTCTCCAAATGTGCAAGCTAGTGGTTCTCAAGTTCAAACTCAAGCTAGTGACCCTCATGTGTAAGATCAAGTGGCTAGTACATCATCTCAACCAAGTGATCAACCAAGTTCAAGTGCTCAACCTCATGTTCTCCAACCAACTCATATTGCAAGGGATCATCCACTAGATCAAGTGGTTGGTAATATTAGAAGTGGTGTGCAAACAAGATCAAGATTGGCATTATTTTGTGAACATTATTCTTTTGTCTCATCCATAAAGCCAAAGAAGATAGAAGAAGCTTTGATGAATTGTGATTGGGTAAATGCCATGCATGAAGAGCTCAACAACTTTGAAAGAAATCAAGTTTGAAAACTAGTTGAGCGTCCGAAGAACTATAATGTCATTGGTACCAAATGGGTATTCCGAAACAAGCAAGATCAAGATGGCATAGTTTTGAGAAATAAAGCAAGATTGGTAGCACAAGGATACACTCAAGTTGAAGGTCTTGACTTTGGAGAAACTTATGCACCGGTTGCAAGATTGAAGGCAATTAGAATCTTATTAGCCTATGCTTGTGCCCACAACATCAAGCTATATCAAATGGATATGAAAAGTGCTTTCTTGAATGGATTCATCAATGAGCTAGTGTATGTTGAGCAACCCCCGAGATTTGAAGATATCAAAAGACCCAACCATGTCTACAAGTTGAAGAAGGCTCTCTATGGCTTGAAGCAAGCTCCAAGGGCATGATATGAGAGATTGAGAGATTTCTTGATCTCCAAAGGGTTCAAGATGGGAAAGGTTGATAACACTCTTTTCACTAAGAAGATTGGCAAGAACTTGTTTGTGTTGCAAATCTATGTGGATGACATTATATTTGGATCAACCAACCAAGACTTTTGTGAAGAGTTTAGAGAAATGATGGTAAAAGAATTTGAGATGTCTATGATTGGAGAGCTTAACTACTTCCTTGGTCTACAAATTAAGCAATTGAAGAAAGACACATTTGTGAGTCAAAGCAAGTATATCAAGAACATGTTGAAGAAGTTTGGAATGGAAGAAGCCAAGTCAATTGGGACACCAATGGGAACAAATGGTCATCTTGACTTGGATACAAGTGGCAACATGGTAGATTAAAAGTTTTATCGGTCCATGATTGGAAGCCTACTCTATGTGACCGCTTCTAGGCCGGATGTCATGTTTAGTGTGTGCATATGTGCAAGGTTTTAAGCTTCACCAAGAGAAAGCCATTTAAAAGCAACCAAGAGGATATTGAGATATCTTAAGCACACATCAAATGTTGGATTGTGGTATCCCAAGGGGTCAAACTTCGAGTTGATTGGTTATTCGGACTCCGACTATGCGGGATGCAAGGTGGATAGAAAAAGCACTAGTGGAACATACCAATTGCTAGGAAGGTCACTTGTCTCATGGTCATCCAAGAAACAAAATAGTGTTGCACTCTCTACTGCCGAAGCTAAATACATTAGTGTGGGAGTTGTTGTGCTCAATTACTATAGATGAAGGCCACATTGAAGGATTTTGGAATCAAATTTGGACAAGTGCCATTGCTATGTGACAATAAAAGTGCCGTGAAGATCACCACCAATCCGGTTCAACATTCAAGGATAAAGCACATTGACATAAGGCATCACTTCATTAGAGATCACCAAGCAAAGGGAGACATTTCTATTGAGAGTGTTGGCACCGATGATCAACTTGCCAATATCTTTACCAAGCCACTTGATGAGAAGAGATTTTGCACTTTGAGAAATGAATTGAACATCCTAGACTTCTCCAACATGAGATGAATGCACCCCCAACTATATGACATGCCTCTCCTTCGACTAATGCAAAGGTGAAATTGTTTGGCATGATGCATTCATACTTAATAAGGACTTGATTAGAGCATATAGATATTTCTTCTAGTGATATCTCTTGCTATTAGGCTCATTCATGAAAACAAAGTGATTTTGAGTACATATTATGCCACTATTGCTTCTATGTCTTGTATGATCTAGTGGCTAAATATGACTTGTTCATGAGAATGTGACCCTAGTGTTTGATCTAGTTAAATGAGCAAGAAAGGATCTAGTTCAACATTGACAAGATAACCATTGAAAGATGTGTGAAGAAGCTTGTCATTGGTTCAAACCGAGCTAGATTACTTATGCAAGATTACTAGTTTGAACCACAAGAGAAGGAAGTTTATGTAAACAAATGATCCTCAACTTTAAGTGATCATCTCTCTATTCCAAGCTCCCTCCATGATTTCAAGTCTACACCAAGCATGATCATATACCTTTATGGTCATTAATGACAAAGAGGGAGAGAATACAAAGATAGCATGCATCTAGGGGGAGAGTAGATAAAGATTGAAGAATAGAAAGGGATCAAAATTTTGAAGCACACAAGTAGGGGGAGCAAGCTCATGAACACAATTGATTGCACTTGAATGTGCATATCCATATGATTGCTTGTATTGCACTTAGGTGTATTCATTTCATAAGTGATTTCATAAGTGGTATCTCACTTGCTTGTGTGGTACTTGCTAGTATAGATCTTGATTGATGAATTGATTACTAGCATGTATAGGTTCTAGCTAGAAGTGGCATTTTTTCTTGGTGCTTTCCAAGTGGTATCTAGAAACCGTGCTTCTAATGTTGATCTCACAGGGTTTCTAGCTATTTGATGTTTCTAGCTAGAGTTGATGCTAAGGATGGTTCAAGATGTGCACTCCAATGGTATCACGCTTTAAAGGTTCATTCTATACACCTTAGCATCAATTTGGTAGAAATAACTCTCCTAAAACTGACTTATCCATCATGTGTGCAAAGCTTCTAATCCAAACTCTTAGCACACATGTAAGGGGGAGCCATAGCTACCAAATAGGTTTTTACATGACTTGTCCAACTCCTTTTATAAGCTCATATTGCTTGGACAAGTGGTGTAAAGCTAAAATTGAATTTAATTCTTATCTTTGTGGAGGTTGTCATCAATTACCAAAAAGGGGGAGATTGAAAGCCCTAGTTTAGTTTTGGCTAATTGATTTGGATTTAACAGAACAAAGGGGGAGATTTAACAGTGGAAGAATTTTTGGTTTTGGCTAATCAATTACCAAAAAGGGGGAGATTTAACAGTGGAAGAATTTTTCATTGAGATTGTATCTGTATTCGATTTGGATTTAACAGAACATTTGTCATATTTTACCAATATTAACTTCTATAATAAATGTCATGGAAATACCATGAGGAACTCATGGAAAGCTAACCATCAAATAAATATCATGGAAATCATAAAATAAATTATAGATTTTAATTTTTATAGAAAGAATAAAATATAAATAGACATGTAACATTCCCATCCATATTTCCTATTATTCTCCTGCGGGCGTATTTGATAGTCTAGAATTAAAAAGGCAAAATTTCTCTCCACTCATTTTTTGCCTACCTGAAAGCCCTAGTTTGGTTTTGGCTAATTGATGAAACCTAGGACTAACCCTATTGCTAAGTGTGTAGCATTAGAGAAAGGGGAGGTCCAAGCCAAGTGGTGGAATGGTGATCGAGTTGATGGAAGTGATCAAAGATGATCAAGTGCCACCCTTGGAGATGAAGAAAGATGAGGAGCAAGATGAAATGTTAGAGACAAAGGATATGCTAGGGCATTTCCATTTTGCCGGCCATAGGTGAGTAGAGAAGTTGATGGCCAGATTTAGGATTGATAACCGTACTATTAAGAGGGGCAATGTCGCGCAATATCAGTTATCTAATTGCCACTAGATGAGCAATGACTTTGCATGTGCATTAGGGACCTAGTGAGCTAACAATCTCTTGCAAAATTCATTTGAAAATGCTAACACACGTGCACAAGTGGAGAGACACTTTTGTGTTGGCACATGAGAGCAAGGGTTGATGGGGTTTGGGCAAGCTCGGCGGGACTTGGAGGTTTCCGGACGAAGAGAAGTCACTCAGAGGTGACCGGACGCTGTCCTGGTGAGGACCGGACGCGTCCGGTCATGTCTTGGCGTCCGGCGTGTTTTTTAGAGTGACTGGACTCTGGCGACCGGACAGTCCGGTGATAAGTTTTGGTTGCGGGCGTTCTCGCCGGTGTGCGCACGACGCGGCGTCCGGCCGAAGGCGGACGTGTCCGGCCAAGAAAACTCGCTTCGACCTCTCGGGCGACCGGACTCGCACCAGGCGAAAGGCCCGGTAGCAGCGGATGCGTCCGGTCAATGTCTGACAGCGCGCGAGTGGCTTCGTGACGTTGGGCGCGAACGGTAAAATTCAAACGGCTAGTACACGTGGGCGTTTATGTGCGACCGGACGCTGGACCGGACGCGTCCGGTCGGTTCGTCTTGCGCGTCCGGTCAGTCCGCAGGAACTGAGGTTTGAAGGCAATGGCTATGTGTTCTTGTGGGCGCCTATATAAGTGCATTGGCCGGCTCTAGGGAGTCTCTTTTGGCACTTTGACATTCTTGACATCCCCTAGAGCTAAGCAAACCAACTCCCTCACTTTGCATGCTTCTTGATTGATCTAGAGAGTGATTGGGAGAGCTTCTAGTGCATTTGCCTTGTGATTGAGCATCTAGTGGCACTAGTGAGCGTTCTTGCTGCGATTGAGCTTATTACTCTTGGTGATTGCCATCACCTAGACGGTTGGAGCAGCGAGCTGGAGTTGAGCAAGGTTGAAGATTATTCTTGGCCACTCCGGAGGTGATTGTGAGGGGTGTTGATCCCACCCCGCAGGAGATCGCGAAAGGAATCCTTAGTAGAATCTTGTGTCATTGAGTTACCCTCACTTTGTGTGAGTTCTTGTGACGTCCGGTGAGGGCTTGGCTTGTGACGCCGATTAGCCACTGAACTACCAAGTGTGTGGTCGACACAACGGGGAGTAGCATGCCGGCAAGCACGTGAACCTCGTGATAAAAATCTTGTGTCCCTTGGTGTTCTTGTGTGGTTTGATCCTTCGAGATCAACTTGGACTTCTCTATTAGATCATCTCTTCGGGTTTCATTGTATTGACAAGACGGTGATTGGTCATCATCCCGAAGGCACGGTTTGCACTCTCTCGGTTCTCTTCCTTGCGATTACATTTATGCAAAGTAGCATACTAGGTTGAGTAGTGTAGTTTGCTTGCTAAGGATATTAATCTTAGTGTGCCTAGTGTATTAGGATTGTTAGAATTGGTTAGGTTGGCTTGCAAGAAAATTTTATAGGCTATTCCCCCCCAGCCATTTAGGACCTTTCACTACCCCCTCGAACTACCCAGGCAATGGAGAGTTTATTCTATCCGATTTTATATAACCTGTGCACATACAAGTTGAAATAGTTTGCTTCTAACATGATATAGAGTCCAATTCCAACTCCTATTACATTGTGTATTGTCTAGAAAGGCACAACCCTTTCCCGATGTTGACTCACATTCCGTTTCTGTCCTAGAGTAGCCATGGGCTTATGTCCAAACGTTTCCATGTGCAAGCCCTTGAAAACTCTAATTCCAGACGAGTACGTGTAACTAACACTGAGTTCGATACGATGAGCCACTATATAAACTCAGAAAAAAAGAGAAACCTCGGAGCAAATAGACACATAGTAGAAGACGTAAAAGGCCGCAACGTCGCCATCAGGTGCTATGTGAACACCGGATTTGCTGGACGCGGTCTATGTGAACACCGGCTTTGCTGGACGTGGTCACGCGGGCAGGCACACCATGCGCAACATGAGACAATCGTGGAGGCACATGCACCATGATTCAAATCGGCAAAAAGGAAGCTCCATGCATCCCTAGCTGGCAGGAAAGAAATAAGGTACGTACTCACATGCGCTATGTGCTATATATATGTAAGGTGGTTGAAGTCAAAATGAGAATTAGCAATCTGATTTTGAACAAGAAATCAATAAGATGACGCATTCGGCATAGAAATCAAAGGAAACTTGATAAGCATGGAGGTGTGGCATCCCGCGTGTAGTCGGCCTTCCGAACCCATACGTGCTCGTACGCGGTTACAGATGCCGACCCTTGCGGCTGCCCCGCCACCTTAAACGTCTTTGATATTTTTCTTCCGTTGCAACGCATGGGCATGTTTTGCTAGTACATAACAAAAACTGACCCAAATCAAACATGAAGAAATTAAATAATTCAACTAAGACTCAATCTGGGTGGGCACACCGGACCGTCCCATGTGTGCAAAGTCCTCCATCACAACATCCTTAGAATAGCTGTGATTCACACAATGAGATCTCGGTGCAACGAAAATTATGCAAGTAGATAAGTAGCTAAAGAAGACTAGTATAGTATTGTAAGAGCCATGCTTAGGCTGTCATGGCACGAAGACGCGTGCTTGTCACAATAAAAAGAAGATGTATTATGCCAGCACGTTCATTGGCACTACACTAGAGTGCTGGCTTGAATGGTCCAAAGTCCTCCAAGGTTCGTGATCCACGAGAGTGCTAAGATGGGCCAACGATTGGCACGGTCCAAGTCCTACAACTGGATGCGAGTTTTGTTATGATGATCCTATTGCTAGTGGAGAATTCCTTGTAAGCCAATCAATATAAAAGATGCAATTTCCATGTTAGCCATAAAAAAAGTTCATCTTCCATCTGAACCACTACAATGATTTTTTACCCTTATTGCCACTGCCGTTAGGTTTTGGAGGAAAAGACAGCTAACAAAAGCTTGAAACGTCCCTTTTGCCCCACTTACAGGTGAGCCCTGCATGTCAGCCTTCTTCTTCATCCTTTCCTCTCCCACCATGGGCACGTTTGTCACTACCGTTTTCCATTGTCCACTTCCATCCCAACCCAGATGTGGCAGCTAGCAAGCCCTGCCATGAGGGCTTGCTCGACGGAAAGAAGTTGTGCAGCCTACCACACATCTTCGCCACGGTGTTGTAGCCCCCTTGTGACCGGCGTAGACGTCTCCTCACCTCTCCAAAAATGTGTAACTTAGGGTTCCTCTCTCCTCTCTCTCTCTCTCTGACTGGCTCCCTCTCCTCTCCTAATAGCTGTGGCACCACACCTCATGATATCCCGCGGCGCTAGTGTCCTCCCCCTCCCCAAGCGTGCCACCTTACCCTCTCCCTATTCTTCCCTCGAGATATTCCTTCCAAATGCGGCAGCGACGGATCTGACCAAGAAGACTCCTGCTGGCAGATCTAGCGAGGAGGGGCCCCACGACAGTAGCGGATCCGACGGCCTGTGGCACAACTTCGGTGCTGGCGGCTACGTCCCTCGACATATGGTGGCGGCCTCTGTCTCCCTCCAGATGCGACAGTGGCATATACAGCATGGGCTATAGTAGCGCTGGATCCGGAGCCTAGGCGGCGAATCCGGTTAGAGCAGGTGGAGGGCGCGGCAGTGGGCTCGATCTGGCGGTGAATCTAGCGATGAGGAGCCACACAGCCCGGTAGGTCCGGCGAGCTGCGGCGACGACGCATGGATAGGCTCACTAGATTTGTCCATGGGTTTCCTATTTTTTCTTTTGTTAATTGATTTACTAAGGCGGACATTTCAACAGCCTTGGTAAATATTGATTAACCGTGGCCTTCGATCCGAGGCGGTCGTGATGCCCGCTTCGGTTAACCTATTTTACCCACCACAAAAAAAGATTCTACAGTTGTGGTGGCGGGCTACACCATGGCGCCCGAGGATGCAGCTGCTGGCAGCTTGGGCACGTTGGGCTGCAGCGTGCTGGGGACTGTTTGCATAAATGGACTTCTGTTTGAACACTACACAGTGGTACACTACTTCCGTTTAATCGTTTCTTTTGATTGCTTAAATGGTCATTTTGCCCATTTAAACACCTGTTTTGGTTGAATAACGTGCTAAACGGCAGGTGACCAATTGTTTAGCATTTAGAATAACACTAGGGACTAATGTGGGGAGACATCGGGGATTAGCTATCGAGAATGTGGGCGCAGTCGCAAGGGGAGCATGCGGCGCCGACGAGGCGGGAGGCGCGTGAGATGGAGAGAGTGGAGGAGGCTAGACGATGAAGAAGGCTGACTTGTGGAGCCAACCTGTTAAAGGTGCGAAAGAGACATTTTAAGCTCCTGTTAGCTGCTGTTACCACAAAAGTTGATGGCAGTGCCATATAGGGGTTGAAAAAAAATCAAAGTGACAATTGATATGGAAGATGAACTTTTTCTATGGCTAATATAAAAGTTACGTCTTTTATAATGGCTTATAGGGAATTCTCTCTATTGCTCGATACGGTGTTAGACGCAGGTAAGTCACGTCGTGTATAAAAATGCAGATTGGAAGTTAGAGACAAGTATTGTTATTTTGTTTTTGTGGCATGTTAATGAACTGAATTAACTAAGTTTCAACATGTTAGACATAATAAAAACGTTTGCTACAAATGAAAATCATAGGCCTCTGCAAACGGTTCCATGGTATACGTGGCCACTTGAATCATCATGAAGTCCTAATCGAAATCATGCACATGCCGACGTGGTGGGGCCAACAAGCTATGACATGCAGGAGTACTACGTCTCTGCTGTCCTAGATAGAGGCAAGTACAGGCGATGATGATGGCGAGGCAGCCCACGCAGGATGGGCGGTCAGATGGGCGTCAGCGCCACCGCCCGAGATCCGCATCCGACGGCCGGCGTCGCTTTGGCGGTTGGTCGCCTCGGCCGCACATGCCCGCGCGATTCCCGCCACTCCCGGGAACACCCACAGCCACACGGGCGATCCTGTGGCGCACAGCTGCCTTATTCAATTACATGTGGGACCGACGGACGAACTGGGCCCACGGTGCAGTGACCACGCGGTAGGTGTCCTCGTCGCTGTCGTAGGACGATGGATGCAGTCGTCGTGATCATGGACGGTTGGGTTGGGTTGGGTCCGTAGCTGGCACGCCGTACTGGTCGGTGGGTTTGTTTTATACCCAACCGTGCAAGTTGATCGCAGAGGCCGGTTTGCATGGAAGCCCCTAGAGGTTTCCTAGCCTAATTTTTGATAGTATTTCCATGCCGTAGGTCGTACTCGTAGGAGTATCTTTCTGTGTATATTCGTCAAGATTTTGCTTTCGAAAGATCTTGTTATCTCTGGAACAAAAGGTTGGTGCGGTGGCTAGCTCCATACGGTGTACTGAGTACAGTAATATAGTAGCTGACGGAGTAGTTTATAACGTTCTCGGGAATACCAAGTACAGTAATTTAGTTGGTGATATGATGTCAGAGATAATAAGGTAGTATTTAGCAAGATCCTGGAGGGGGAACAAACAATATCAGCTGTGTGATAGATTAAAAGATTGGCATGCGCAAAGCACTTGCTAATAACAAACTCAAGCCGTCGACTTCCAAGTCAACGGCGCCAACCCCACCCCAACCTCAAGAAGTCCGATATAAGAGGCAGCGCAGCGTCACCGCCGAGAGAGCCCTTCCCTTGGCCGGCAGGGAGCGAGAAGCAAGCGGCTTGGCACCCCAGCCTGCTGCCTCTGCTCTCTTCGCCTCTCTCTCCATTCCTCCCTAGCTAGCATTGAGATGGACAATGTCCTCATCGACCGATCCGCAAGCGGCTTTGAGTTCCGGCGGTGGGCGGCCGGCGACGACGACCTCCGCAGCTTCGCCGCCATGAGCGCGCTGCCGCTTGATACTCTCAGCATCTACAGCTCATTTCCGTACGTTTCGCCGCTGCTGCCTCCGTTCCAGTACGCGCCATATCTGCACTACTCCTCGCTCTCCCTCCCTCCGCTGCATCCTCGGCGCCATCAGCCTCTGCTCCCGCTCCCGCCGCTGGCGGCGACGCACATGGCCAAGCACGCCGCGTCAGTGCCAGCCGCTGCTGCTAAGGGAAAGCCGGCGGCGCCGAGGAGGACGGCGAGGCCAGCAGGGGAGCACAAGAGGAAGAAGCCGCTGCGGACGCCGAGGCTGGGGAAGAGCCTCCGAGGGCGCAACGGAGGAAGCCGCTGGAGCGAGCCACGCCGCTGCCGCCGGGCGCCCGCGGTGCACGAGGCGCTGGACGAGCTGGAGCGTCAGGTCACCAGGGGGTTCGTCGAGGACCTCATGCACGCGCTCGCGCCGCCGCCAAGCAGCCTGCCGCTGCCCACCTTCTCACTCCTCAGAGCTGTAGCTGCCACACCCAAGGCCGTGCCGTCCTGCGCTGTGTAGCCACATCACAACCACCGGCGGGCAGCGGCGCCAGCGACATGCATCCATCAGCACCACCAGATGCCTTCCTTTCTCCAAGACTTTTTCGATCTTTGGATGGAAGAAAAATGCTTCAAGGCATTATTTCTTTTTTTTTTAAATGATGAAAGAAGGGGGCCTATTTAATTATTACTCCCTTATTTTCTTTACAGTCCTTTTTTTTTCCTTTTATGCTGTGATGTTAAAGTGAACCTAATTTATACGGTTTGCATCACACATCCAAAGTTTACTTCTTGATGAACTCGGGTCTGTTTTTATTGGCTTGTATCAAGAGTTCAAGATCAAGATAAGTTTTACGCTTCATCATGTATCACTTGTAATATTTGTGCATGTGCTTTGTCATTTAATTTGTGGTCCATAAATTAGTTTGTGGTTCTCGTAGTAATGACAACTGAAAAGTTGACCCGCGGTGTGCAAATTGTGTATAACTACTGCATAAATAAAATTATTCTAATGAAACTCTCACTACGGATACTTTCAGGCCTCCTATATAAACATCCATTCACACTATAAAAAAAATCTTTACCACGACCTTTCTAAAACACCCTCCAAGGCGGGCAGAATTTTCAAACGTCTCAGTTAATACGGTCTTTTTTTATTAACCAAGGCAGTTACATCCATCCACCTCGCAAAATTGATTTACGGATGCGGTTGCCTTAACACGACCGCCTCTAAAAATATATTATTTTCCGAGGCAGTCGTGTTAAGGCAACCATCGCCGTAAATCGATTTACTAAGGCGGACAGCTATAAAGGCCCACCTCCGAAAAGGCCGAGGCCCAATTGGCCCAAGCGAGGCCGGATAACTGTCTACGACATAAATATAATGAGTTGGAGTTTGCTTCACTCATCTCTCTTCCTCTCTTCAGCAGGCTCCTCTTCTCTCCCTTGGGCGCCCTCTCTTCCTCTCCTGGTCTCTCTCTCTTCCTCCGATTCGGAGCGACACCGAGTGGTGGCGCGCGGCGCCGAGGCATGCGGCCCTCCCGGGAGCGATGGCGCGTGGCCTGCGTCGCGGTGGCGCGCGTCGGCTGGGGCGCACGGCCCCGGAGGGCGTCGGGCGCGTGGGTCGTCTTGGGAGCGGCGGCGCGAGCGGGACGTGGCAGTAGGGCGCGCGGCCGACCTGGGAGCGGCGATGCGCGGCCTAGGGACGCGACAGCGCACAACCAGAGGCCGAGCTCGGCGTTCTGTCCGGTGGCCCTCCTCCCCCATGCTTAGTTCGGCGGCGACAGCGGCCTCTCCCTCAGATCCGGCGGCCTTCCTCCCCCACGCACCAGATCTAGTCCTAGAGGCACGGATGCGGTGGTGGTGCAGCCGGATCCGTGGCGAAGACGACGCTCGGGGCTCAGCTGTTCTCATGGCGGTGGCGGATGCAGCAGCACCGACGACGGCGATGTGGATGGGCCCGGTAGGCTTGTGGATGGACTCGCCGGGCTTATCCACCGATATTCTTTTTTTTATTTTTTTATTCCATTTACGGAGGCGAGCATTTTAACCGCCTCGATCGAAAAATACCTTATTTATCGTGAGGTTTTGTCTGAGGCGTTGTGATGCCCGTCTAAGAAAATCGTTTTTGTCCGCTTGGAAAAAAGATTGTTGTAGTAGTGTCACAGGGGGTATCCCGGCCTATTCCTGGGTAGAGACACAAATGGAATCTGGCCTAGGCTAAATTTTTCTAGCCTTTGGAAGTCCCTATAGAGAGGCCGAGCAACCTGATCCACATTGTTTCCTTAGGGCACCGCGGATTTGTAGGCCCGAGCATCGCTTCCCTGTTTGGCATGAGACGGTACTGGTGCTTGCAAGTCACAACCAATGTGCCATCGCCGTTGCTGCTCTGACACGCATCACTGTCACCACCGCCAGTCTGCCACCACCTATATCCCCTCCGGCCCTCCCCGTCGTCACCTCAGTCGCCTCCTCCGACCTCCCTCTAGGTCACCTATGCCATGCTCACCTTAATCGCCTCAACCTGGAGCTCCGCTGTCCTCACCTCGTTTCACCACCAGTCGCCCACCCGCCATGATCCAACACGTCCTCCCTCAGTTCCACGACATCTGGCTCCAAGAAAGGTACTCCTTCCCCTCCTATAGACCACACCTGATTTCTTGATGGATCAAGATTGATGGATCTAGATTTGGAACAAATCTTGCATCTGTTGGAGCTCCAAGAACTAGTGCTTGCACCGCAAGACCTATGTGTTTTGTGCACTTTCCCAGTACTTTGCTGTGTCTACTAATTCATTTCCTTTGGTTGGTAATTACTGCAACCTAGGATGTGTCATTGTCTTACAAATATTTCGACGCGAGGGCCTGTGGTGACATCAACAATCTTGAGGATTTATCAACTCAGTCTTCAAAGATACTCATAGTGATAGGTTTTATATGCGTGTGTTAATAGGGGTGATTGTGTGAGCGCCATGAGTGTCTTTGTTGTAATATGTAATGGCAAAAAAATTGTCCATTGGTATTGAATGCTTTCATGATAGTGCATACATATGTTCTAGTAAGATGTCTTGGATTCAGAATTTAAAGGCTATGTCACCTTTGCACAAATTTTTATTGTCCTGATCTGAAAAGTCTTTCTGGTACGGATCATCCACTCTAGATTCATTATTCATTTTTTTGAATGATAAGGCACCATGTCACATATAAGAGTACACATTACAGATCCTAGCTAAATCATGAGCATCTAATTTACATAGTAAAGTTGGCATTTATTCTTAATTTTTTTCGAACACAAGTTTGCCACAGAAATTCATGGCTGCTTCTGAGATCCCACAGTACTGTAAGCTACTAGTAGACTAGCATTGCCCAGTGGATGCTCAAATTCCATCTAGAGCATCGCTGCATCGGTGGGATATTTTATTTATTTTAGTCTTTTTTACAAGATATTTCAATAGTAATCCCCACTAAAAAAATATTGCACGTCCTGCGCCACATGTATTGGCGTGACAAGATCTTCCATGTTAGATGGCGTATGTGGCGTGACAAGATCTTCCACGTTAGATGGTGTTTTCGACGTGGAAAACCTTGTCACGCCACTCCCGTTGGCGTGACAGGTATGGTCTTGTCGCGCCACCGAGAGTGGTGTGACAAGACTGGATTTTCAAAAAATCATAATTCTTCGATACAGCGTTGGATAAAGATGATTTTTTATATGAAAATTGTAGAGCTCAACGAGATCTACAACTTTCTAGTTTTGAGTTTTTTCATTTAAGGACATTAAGAAGGTCAAAATAATAATATAAGATTTCAGCACTATAATAATAGCGTACTAGCCCTTCTCGGAGTAGAAAAATAATATCTTTTTAGTATGGAGTCAAATAAAAAATACATGTTATCCCAAAGTTGTAGCTCTCAATTAGATCTAAAACTTTATAGTTTTGTGTTTTTACATTTGAGGTCACTAAAATGCTCAAAAAATAATATAAAGTTTTAGCACCATACTAATCGCGTACAAGCGCTTACATGATAGAAAAATAATATCTTTTTTAGTATAGAGTCAAATGAAAATATATGTTATAACAAAGTTGTAGCTCTCAATTATATATACAACTTTGTAGTTTTGAGGTTTTACATTTGAGGTCGTTAAGATGCTTGAGAAAATAATATAAAGTTTCACACCATAATAATCACGTACTAGCATTTGCTGCATCAAAAATTAATTTTTTTCGTATGGAGTCAAATGAAAACACTTTTATATCAAAGTTACAACATTGATATAAAAGTGTTTATTTTACTCTATACAAAAAATATTAATATTTTAATGTGGCAAGTGCTAGTACGTGATTATTATGTACTGAAACTTTATATTATTTTCTCGAGCGTCTTAACGATCTTAAATGTAAAAACATAAAACTACAAAGTTGTAGATCTCGTTGAGAGCTACCACTTTGGTATAACATGTATCTTCATTTTACTTCATACAAAAAAAAAAATTATTTTTCTACTGTGAGAAGCGCTAGTACATGATTATTATGGTGCTAAAATTTTATATTATTTTTTTTGACCTTTTAATTTTCTTAAATAAAATAACTTAAAACTAGAAAGTTGTAGATCTCATCGAGCTCTACAATTTTCATATAACAATCATCTTCATCCGACGTCGTATCGAAGAATTATGATTTTTGAAAATCCAAATGTTGTCACGCCACTCCCGGTGGCACGACAACCGTCACGCCAGCGGGGTGGCGTGACAAGGTTTTCCACGTTGGAAACTCTATCCAACGTGGAAGATCTTGTCACGCCAATACATGTGGCATCACTGAGTTATTTGGTCATGCCAGTTGGCCTAGTGCGACCAAAAGGGTCAGGATATGCAAATTTTTTTAGTGGGGATTACTATTAAAATATCTTATAAAAAAGGATTAAAATAAATAAAAAAAACCCACATCGGTGTGGCCCTAAACTTTTGACTTGGTGGTGCTGGAGCCAGCTATTCTGAACTTGCGTGCCTTGTTCTATTACCTGCTGGAGCAATAGATCGATTGGCTTCGCATTCTTTCCATTTTGCCAAACTTTTTCCTTGCAACACGAAGTCATCCTTTCATCCAGGACGACGAAGATATCCGTAAGATTACTCCGAGGATTATTGTTTAGTCGGATACCCAACAATTTAGTTTGCAGTGAGCTTCAACGAAAACAAACTTCACTACTGGTACTAGTACACAAACTATTTCTTTTGACACTAGCGTTTCATGTCTACTGGCGGTTCTCTTAAGGAACCGCCAAGTAGAAATAGTTTGAGATTAATTTTTTGAGTTTTTCAAACATCCTCGGATGGAGAAACTCCCAAAATAAAAGTTGTAGATCTCGAAAAGTTATAAAACTTTGTAATTGACAACTTTTTCATTTGAAGTCATCTTTTTTATGGAAAACTACGACCGAAATTTTCAAATTTGAAATTCAAATTTTGCAAATGACCTCGGATGGAGAAACACTCTAAATGAAAGTTATAGATATCAAAAAGTTATGAAACTTCACGGTTGAACACTTTTTCATTTGAATTTGTTTAGATCCTGAAATATTGAATTTACCATCGCATTGGGATAATATGTGGGGAACCGAAATGGAATATACACACAAGCGACGTGTGGGTGGAGTGGTAGAGGGGGCTACGCGCGAGGCCAATGTCATGGGTTCGAACCCCCACAGCCGTGTAGCGCGTGATTTTACGCGAAAAAAATACGGGCGGGTGCCTCCCCGGTTCAAAAAATATTTTTGCTATTTTTTCATGTTTTTACGGGCAATGATTTCTACAGGCGGTTGCTTAAGAGAACCGCCTGTAGAAATCGATTTCTCTTAGCGGTTTTCAACCAACCGCCAGGTGAAAATCAGCCATTTTCATTGGCCTCTCCCACTGGTGGTTGGAAAAAATGCCGAGAAATGTGTTTCCAACCGCTAGTATAGAGCTTTTTTGTACTAGTGTGGAAACTTAAAATTCACTGACCATCGTCAGGCAAAACTGAAATTATCCTATCGAGCTAGCCCTGATGATATTTTTATTTTCCCTGACGGTAAGTGCACCGTAAGAAATTTCATGACGATATTTTTATTTTTATGACCAAACATACATTTTCGTGCCGATATTTTTATTTTCCCTGTCGATAGTGCACCGTAAAGGGAATTTCAAGTTTTCAGTAGTGCTTATATAGACCAACAACAAACTAGTACATTTATTTACCGTTATTATTATTACATAGCAAAAGTTATGATAAGGTAGGAATTTACTACATGCACATACGTACAGTAAAAATATATATAGAACACACAATATATATTTTGTCCCAGTCGACGTCACACCGAAGCCACTTCTCTGGGAGTAAGCTGCACGCGGAGTGGGTTGGCCATGACGACGGTGATCTCGCCCTTCTCGCTGTCGACATCCACTTCCTCCCCGTCAGCCGCACGCCACTCGAAGGCGCGCACCATGTTGGCCACGAAGTACTCGAGGTGGAGTGTGGCGATGTTAAGCCCGGGGCAGATCCTCCGGCCGACCCCGAACGGCATCATCCTGATCTCCCTCGTCCCCCTGATGTCCGTCCCCTCGCCATCGCCGCCCGGGAGGAAGCGGTCCGGTGCGAACTGAGTCGGCCGCTCCCAGGTCTTCTCGTCCATGGCCATGTCCGCCACCAGAAAGTTCACCGTCGTACCCTTGGGTATGGTGTACCCGCCAAGCTCCATGTCCTCAGCCGGTGCGTGCGGCAGCACCAGCTGCGCCGGCGGGTGGCGCCGGAGGCCCTCCAGCACGACGGCTTTGAGGTACGGCATCCTGCTCACGTCGTCCTCGGAGATATGGTCCGAACCGGTGGTGGCCATGGTGGCTTTGATCTCGTCGTGGAGCTTGTCCTGGATGTCCGGGTTCTTGGTCAGCTCTGCCATGATCCACTGCAGCGCCGTGGATGTGGTGTCCGTGCCGGCGTTGAGAAACTCGGAGCACATGGCGACGATCTCGTCGTCCGTCAGCGCGCGACCACCGTCGTCGTTGAGCTGGATGTCCAGCAGCGTGTCGACGTAAGAGTGCGGCAGCGTCGTTGTCTGCTGGTCCTGCGGCGGCGCTGGACCACGCACAGCATGAGGTCCGGCGGCTGCTCCGATCTTCTTGAGCTCCCTGCGCGCATCGATGAGGGGCATGAACTGGTCCTTGATGCGTTGGCGCCTGGCGAGCTTCGCCTGCAGGCGGCCCTTGAAGAGGCGCGTCGTGATGGCCGGAAGGACGGCCAAGACACCGAGATCGCTGGCGTGGAGCAGCAAGTCACGCTGCACTTCGGCAATGTCGCGCACGTCGCGCTCATGGAGGAGCTCGCCGAAGCACATGGCCACGAGGAGGGAGAACACGGCGTACTGGAACGTCTCCGCCATGGAGGCAGCGGCAGCGCCGTCGTCGTCGCGGCGCTGCAGCATGTTCGTGAGCTCGGCGAGCACCGCTGCCCGAGCAGGCCCAAACAACCGGAGGCGCGCCGGGTGCGCGACCTCTGCCACGAAGTTGCGGCGGAGCTGGCGCCACAGCGGGCCGTAGCTGGTGGTGATGATGGTGGAGGCGTCGAGGCCCAAGATCTCCCTCGATGCGTACTCCGGGCGGTCCGCCAGGGCGGCACCGCGCTCGACGAGGGCGACGTGCGCCAGGCGGCGGTCGGAGACGGTAACCTGGAGGCGGGAGCCCATGCGGAGCGCGAGGAGCGGGCCGTGGCGCGCGTGGAGGCGGCGGATGGCGCGCAGGATGCCCATGCCCATGCCCTCATCATGCCTGAACCACAGCAGGTTGCCGAGCACGGGCACGGCGGCCGGACCCGGAGGCAGGCGGCGCCGGGATTGTCCTCCGCTGGAGAGCAGGAGGAAGGCAAGGAGGAGGAGGAGGGGAGCGACGAGGAAAGACCATGCAAGCTCCATGTCTGCTTGTCGATCCCTTGGCGTTTGGGCTGTGTGTGTGACTGCTGAGATGGAGATTGGTGATCCCATATATGTGTAATGACGAGGCTTTTATAGAGAGATCAGAGATGCATGAATTCATAATTGGCTTTGGCTGTAATAATATATGCTGTATCATACTTGGTCTACTACTTACACATGTTCAAACAATTACAAGGGGAACTCTGTTGACAAGTCGAGGAAAATGAAGCTGCTGAGCATCTGCGGTGTCAACTCCAGGAAACCGAAACATTAAACTATAAGCATGTTTAGAACTAATGATCGATCCTGTCACCTGCGTATGTTGGTTTTATTAACCAACGTCTTGCGTATATGCTTAAAGAATGAAGGTCACCTACAAACGCACGCACCCATATAATCACCCTTATATGCGTGGAAACATTCTATTTCTATTTTCACATGGACCTCCGAAATACTGAGCCTGTTAATATGGACACTGGCAAAATTGTTATAAGCGGCTTGCTATAAAAAAAGGACATACACGTCATCTACTACTAAAAGAGTACGTGGCTCCATTAAGTTATAAAATAAATTCCAAAAATGGGATGAGCATCTAATGCAAATTGGTGACTTAAATTTAGATAAATAGGTTGCACTATAATTAACAAGCAAAAACTAGGCTCAATTCATTTATCTAAGGAAAGAATTTATTTTTGTGGGTAAAGAGAGTTGTATTCAACCAAACCGCTGAGTGTTGTTTAGTCTAGCTAAAGCAGCTAAAGCATTTGTTGCTACTTGATTACAATCTCATGAATTATCTTCCACTCGCTTAGGACATGTACAATCCTATTCGTACATTGATGTCACACCACATAAAGACAGCTAAATAGACACATGTATAACTTATTATCTGTTTGGTTCTAATGTTAAATCTTTAATACCTGCATATAATCATAATCAATTGTAAATACAATTTGTGTATATCATTCTTACCTTTTGATAAAAAAGTTCCAACTTAAATAAGACGATAATGGTTATACTATTTTTTGAACCATGGATATAAATGATATATGAATATATATTTATATATAATGTAATAGAATAAAATTTTCGTAAATCAAATAAAACATAATATGACTACACAAGAGGAAGCTTCCCTGTTGTTCACACCCACAATGAAGCAAAATATTTACACATGTTCACACTAGAGGTAGTAGCGTGACAGAGTGCAGGTGGAAACTTGACAGTAGAATTAGGATCTTTCTTTCAAGCAAGAAGGACACCAATTCAGTTTTCGCATCCATAACATTGAACAACTTCTACGTTCTGAGTTACTCCCTCCGTTTCAAAAACATGCAATTATGGAAAGCGTGCCAGTTAAATTTTATTAACTTTGACCAAGTTTATGACAAAAAGTATTACTCCCTCTATTCATTTATCTCCTTCATCTAAGTAAAAACTATTTATTCAAAAGTCTCCTTCATATTAGCTTAGGATTTGCATGCAGTTATTGCCTCTTTGCTATTTATTGGTTGTTCCTTGCCTGTATTTATTGCTCTTTTACTGCTCATTGGCCTATCTCGCGATGATTAAATGCAGACTAGGTGTCTTTACTCTGCTCCTTAGTCATTGTGCCAAAGGCTTAGATGAATGAGATAAATGAATAGAGGAAGTAGTATTTATGTCTTGAAATAAATTTATTATGAAAATATATGTCATAACCAATCCAATAATACTTATTTTATCTCATAAGTTTATATATTTTTATATAATTTTAGTCAAATTTTATAACATTTGACTTTTCGAGATGTAAGAATTGCATGTTTTTGAACCGACTCGTGCCGCCATATGCTGCACGCTGTTGTCCTCAGCAAGCCGATGGATCTCGGTGGCCACCTTCGTCGATCACCTCCTTTACATCTGAAACGCCGATTAAGGCAAACCAAAAATCACAACTTTTTGGTACCACGAACATCTGTTGGAGTCGGGCCTTCGGTTGCCGCTGAGCAGCGTTTGGATGATGCTGGCCGCGTTGTGCCGCCGGTGCGCTCCCACGACCTCGTTGATACAGCCGGGCGGCTGCGGTTGAGCCAGAGGGTGGGAGGCTCTGTTGCCGCGGTCCTCGCAACGGGGCGGGTTCACCGGGAGGACGGTTTCGTGGCGGCGCTTCTTGCACTTACAGGGCAGGGGCGACGGGCGTGTGAGCGGTGGGCTCTGCGACGTCGCCGACACCACCAGGCGGCTGCGCGCGAGGGCGTATGCGCTCTCCTTGCTCACCCTCGTGCCCTTGCCCCTGCAGCCTGCACTGCTGCTCGCTTGCGTGCTCCGGCTGCTGCGCGCGTCAGGCAAGCTCGCGCACGCTGCGGACTAGAGACTGCTTTCTGTATGGGCACGTAAGTGAAAATGCAGAAATAAGCTTAGCACCCAAACACTCTTCGCAAGCACCTAGATTACCGGCAGGCGGCAGCATTTTTTTTTTTTTTTATCGTTGATCAGCTATTGAACGAAACAAACACATCACTCACGCAGGACTTGGACGTGCCTACGTATTTGTATCTCTTATAAAGTTAAATAAATTCCACTATCAATTCTATCTAATCCTACAATGATTTGCGTCACCAAATAGTGTATAAACCATTTGATTCCTACTGCAAGCCAAATTTGCCTGTCGTTGATGGCTTTCGGTTTAGATAGCTTTTCATTGTCTTCTTCCCACTAACAACACCCACTAAGTAGGGAGCATTATCTAGTGCAAACTAACTTTCTATGAAAACTCGTGTAAACTATAGTAAAAAACTCGTCTAAATTCACTAAAAAATTCATACATAGATGATACGATGATACACAACCTTACAAAATATCTTGTCGAAACTTCGACTTCGTTTGTGAGATATAAAAATAATAAATTTTAAGCCAGAAAACCGTCCGGATGATTTGGTAGAAATTTATTATTTTTATACCTCACAAATAAAATCGAGTTTAGACAAGATATTTTGCAAGATTGTGTATCATCATATCATCTACATGTGTGATTTTTTTTTATGAATTTAGACGATATTTTTACCATGGTTTATATGGGTTTTCATGGGAAGTTAGTTTGCACTAGATACATTCCCCACTAAGTATGTCCATAACTCTTTTTTCAACGAAAGAAGAATTATATTATATGATAGCTAGGTACATCAACATGTTACAAGTATAGATGAAAATTGATCGGATATGGATGGATATCACTGATACCATATTTGTTTTTATATTTTTATCTAGATTTCGGATTTAAATACAGATAGTATCAATCATGCCGGAGAGGATACAATTGGATATCAACATCATAAATATATGATTTGAATATTCAGAAACGGATACGGTAATGAATGTTGAGTGTCCAGACTCGGATACGGACGGATAAAAATCCCTCTAAACGAATTTGGTCTTGAATACGATCGGAAAATATCCATACTGTTTTCATTCCTGGTTACAAGCACTCTAATTTACAAAATAGTACACACATTGTGAATAGCACAACTCGGTTAACCTGTTAGATGTTTTGTAGTGTAGATGACCACATAAACAAACACTCTGTAAATGGCGTGAGAATAAATATCCAACGAGCGACAGTCAACATTTCTATAGGCAAAATTAAGAAATTTTTTCTTTTTGGTGGTTCTTTCTTCTTTCGGTCATCGAAGAATGATGAAGACTGAGATTATTCTCTCTAGTTCTTTATTGTGGTTAGATCTAACCACAACAAGATGAAGAAGGGACCGAAGAAAATTATTCTAGGGTAGCGATATCATTTCACCTTCTTCCTTGATGTCGCCGTCCGAAAATAAAACTCTTCATGTCGTCATGTAATAAGGATGTTGACGCCGAAGTTATCGCCCTTATTTTCAATGGAGTCGGCATAGAGAAGATGATTCCACCCTTTTCTTTTGCCATTGCTGGAGAGGAGGAGGAGAGATAAAACTGCAATACCAAAAAATTTTAATATGAAGAAATTACTAATCCTAATAACTTGATTTATTAAAAAAACTTATTAAAAAATAGGTCCCTACTCCTTTTCGGAGAGCCGCCGAGTCTCTTTGGAAGACGAGCGATCGGGAAACATATACTGCAACGAAATAGGATTCAGCAACTTGGCTAAACGACAGCTCACATCGGAGAGCCTTCCCAACCAGGGTGGTTCTAATTTATCCAGAACAAACAAACCTCCACCTTAAGAATATGCAAGGAAATGCACAAGACAAAGAAGGGCATAGATCAACCTGGGAGATCCCAGAACAGCTAGGGCCCAATAATAAAATCTGAAGCCTCACCCAAAGCATGATGAAGAAAGAAAATCTATAATAAGCAGTACAGGTGGGGACACTACACAACCCACAGGTGAACGGGGCTGGGGGAGTAGCTTCGGCCGGCCAGTGGACCTGTCGACCGGAGGCAAATCAACGACGGCATTACATCCGTAACCATGAATGACTACAACTATCAGCGAAGGAGGCAAATCGGCACCGACAGGATGCATGCGCTCGCGGCCGCACCTAGCGCGAGCACGCGCGTAGGACATCGACGATATCGATGCAGGGAGCCCATGCGCATGTGCTTCTTCGCCTGCCCGTGCTCCGTGCTCGTCCTGTGGTGTCCACGATTTCTATTTGGGTGCGGTAGGCATCGACGTGGACGAGGCGGAGCGAAGGCCCAAGGCTGCCGCGCAGTCGCGCAGACGCAGCTTAGGGCATGTACATCCCTAGGTCTTGTCGCTAAGTTTTTAGAATTCATAATATAGATATCTAAATAGACAGTCCACACATAAAGATTGTCTATTTAGCTATCTAAAAGTTATTTAATACTTATATGTAACCATGATCCATAATAGATATCATTTCTATATGTCATTGTGATGATAATTGACACAAAATATATCATTCAATATAGGGCGCATTCAGTCATAAAGTAATACATTCAACTTCACTGTTTGCAAGAAAATGGGCATTTAGTCATTCAGTCATTCAACTTCAGTCTTCCAGTGCTTCAAAACAGGCATACGGTAAGCCAGTAGTGACAGGCATACCGTTTGCAAGAGAAGCATGGAGATAGCTGGTTGTTTGTTCGAGAAAATAGAGTTTGGCATCATAGAAAAAAAAAACCTTATATGGGGTTATTACTTAGAAGTCTATTTTGTACAAGATCTTCTCCTATCTGATAGAAAAGGGTCCCAAGATCCCAAGCCGGTCTTATCTTGGCTCGCAAACCCTAAGTTTGTCTATGAAGAGCTAATCTAATTATATTAGTTTCTATAATGGATTTCTTATGTGGAATATTAATAGATAGGGCCTCGTTGCTAACTGCTACGAGATCTAGTGCACTGGAGCTCGTGGTTCTGGACCTGAATCCCGCGAAAAGACAGTGCAAGCTTTGTTATGCCGAAACCTAAATGTAAAGTCAGCAACCCCTCCATCCATATTGAATTCGCCAGGTCTTCTAGGAGTCAGCTCCTCCGTTGCTCTGAACCTATGTCTGAATTAGCACTCACCATAAGCAACTGCAGAGAAGGAATATGACATTTTCTGTGTCTTCGATTGGCATACTCCCTACCTTCTCTTCAACATAATAAAATAAGAAATTGAAAGATTTCGTTGAAATTGTTCGTTTGAAAATTTCCCGAAAAAGCTAATTATAGGTTCTTCTCTCCCCATTGACTTTGAAAGATTCTCTTATTTATGTGAGCGACCCTTTTCAATTACTCTTTTATATACTGGTGAGATTACCTCTTTGATACTGGCCCTATTTGATTTAATAGAATATAATTGCAGCAATAACTGGTGCCATTATCAGGTTACAAAAGCAACATAACACAAGTAAATTCATCATGCCATCAGATGATTACTAACATAACTAGCAAAATCATTCTTGCTATCCAGAAAGTCACCATGGCTTCCTTCTTTAACCTCCTTTCCCCTTCTATTTCTGTACACAGAAAGCAAGAAATAAGAATTAGTAGAACAATTTAACTGTAAATTCAAGTAGCAATTCTCTGAAACAAGTGCTGCTCATGTAAATAATGCAAGTTTCAGGAGCATCCAGTAACTGAAAATTCATGTAGTGAGGTGGGAGTAACAAGATTTTCACAGTTAACTGCTAATGCAAATTCAGATCTACTGTGAAGATTAAAAAACTTCTGCTAAAATTGCAAACTGAAAGCACTTGTATGATACATCATACATCTATCCAGGGTTCTACTAGCAGTCTCATTACCAAATAAGGATAACTGAAACAGGTATGATCAGAGAACAAGTGTTTTTTATACTTTTTGTATTTGTATTATTTGTAGATCGAGCTCATCATCTTGAAGTGGGAACAGGTGTCGATATTCTATCCATTAGACACTATTGTTGATTGAATCTGGTTCAGAGAGAAATTGCGCTCCAATTTAGATGCAACCTGAAAGCACCTGTATGACCCATCTTACATCTATCCAGCGGCGTCCTACTAGCACTAGTATGATATCTCAGTACAAAATCCCAACAAGCAAGAGATGAAGAACGATGCCACAAAAACAGTTTTCCGACCATGTTGGACTAGCTCCTGCTGAATCCCACCAAGATGCAGGGGACGGAATTCCACTGGTCGATGAAGAGGTGCCGGCACCGCCGTGGCTGGTGAAGCCTGACGCCGCGCTGTTGCCGCCGCCAGTGGGGTCTGCGGCCAATGGGAAAGAGGCCCGAAAAACCGTCGAGCTGGACACGCAGCCATCGGGAGATGACGCTCGTGCATCTTTGATTCCCATCTCTTGTTGCTCGGAAATTAACGTAGTCTGGGAAATGATTATTTATTATACTTTAATCTCCACGAGCCGAACACCACATCAAACGTGAAAGTATGAAACCTGTTGCATGCCGGGCCTCTACTCTTTCTTTGTATCTTCATCACGCATGCACCTACCTACCTTGTTCCGACTCGTAAGGATGGCTGCTATCCATAACGTGCTGCTATGACTTGCTCATAATTAACAAGTCTAATAACTCCTCAATCAACTAGCCATATTTATTAAACAAGATAAACCAAATGACCAGCAAGCCAAAGAAATACTTCCTCTGTCCCTAAAAACTTTAACTTCTAGAGTTGTCTTAAGTTAAAATTTTTAAACTTTAACCAAATTTCTAAAAAATACTAAAATTTATGATATTAAATTAGTACCATTAGATTTATTATATAATATATTTTCATAAGATACTCATTTATGTCGTAGATATTGATGTTTTTCTTCTAAAAATTTATTTAAATTTTAAAAAATTAACTAATATATATTCTAGCAGTTGAAGTTTTTAGGGACGGAGAGAATATAGCAAACGCCCAAGTCATACCAAAGTGCCAAATTCAGTTGTCAACAAATTCTTATATCTAGACACCCATCTGGTCTAGTCCAAAAATAATACTTGGAGACGAGGCCAGGTTTTATCGTCGATCGCCTCTTATTTGGATTTTTGGCGAGTCAAATAATAGTGTAGCTAGCAACACACACACAGTACACACACATCCGGCCCCAAGCGAACCATCGTACATGCATGTAATAGTTTTCAGCTTTTGACAGCCGCGAGAAAAAAAAAATTGTTTTGCCGGTGCGTAGCTGGTGTGGGTATGTGTTGACGTACTCGTCTGCATACCAAGCTGCAGCGCGTTGTTGGCATTTTCTCCGTTGCTCCCAAATCTGAAACGGTGCTTTAATTTTTGCCTGGTTCAGTCCGGCTGCTAATGATGAAGTGCGCAGGGAGAGCAAGCAATCTCAGAGCCCACAGGCAGCTAAAACATTCCCGTGGTCGTGGTCTTCGCCTTCACCCAGGACTGCTGAAAATTAACGTGGATGGGAGGTGTGGGGGGATTTGTGATTCGTGACCATGCATGCAGCAGGTGACACGGTGCTGGCAGAGGCAGGCAAGTTCACGGATGTTGCCGATGCTCTGGTCGCAGAAACCATCGCATGTTGGAAGGCAATTTAGATAGCGGTGGCGCACGGAATCCCCAGAGTTCAACTAGAAACTGGCTCAATGCTGCATCAGAAAGGAATCCTTACGGACGACATAGATCAAGCCTAGGCAGGAGGAATCCTTTTCCCAGGATATATTCGGACTTTGGTGTGCAAAAGTTTTGTATTTTATTTTTTAGGAACGTTTGCAGTGCAAACTAACTTCCTGTGAAAACCTGTGCAAACTATAGCAAAAAAAACTGTCTAAATTTACAAAAAAAAATCACACACGTAGATGATATGATAATACATAATCTTGCAAAATATCTTGCCTAAACTCGACTTCGTTTCTGAGATATAAAAATAACCTATTCATCCAAATTAAAACATCGATTTGATATAGACGCTCATCCTATTTCTTGGAAATTGTTTTATAATTTAATGGAGCCACACACCCTTTTAGCACCACACACTCTTTTTTTAGCATGATAGATGACGTGTATGTCTTTTTTTATAGCAAGATGCTTATAATGATTTTGTCAATGTCGATTAATTATTCACAGCCTCAATATTCCGGGGTCCTCGTAGAAATAGAAATAGAGTGTTTGCACACATATAAGGGTGAATAAACGTGTGCGTATGTAGGTGGTCTTTCTTTAAAGCATATTTCCTTTGTACTCAAAAATAAAGTTATTTTGAACAATAACACAGACTTCAAATCATAACTTTGACTTCTTATTTTTATAAAAAATATTTATCGAAAAGCGATATATATATAGGGAAATTCTATCCTACTCCTAGGGAGTAGTTACTCCCATGTTAATATCTCTAGATTTAAGGTGTATATGACCAAACAAAGTGTATGTACATAAAGTATATAATCATACTAGACCATCTATGGTAGTATATATGTCAAGTATGCATGCATACATAGAGTATATGGTTATACTTGTTTCATATACTACAGTCAGTGACATTTTCGTAATATATTAAAAAGTATGGATTCCTTTAAAAAAATTTCATGTAGGAAGATTTGAAATATTTTAGTATGAGTATATAAACATACTCAAAGTGATAAACAAGTATAAACACATATGTAATATGTTGTTTTGAAGATGGAAGTAACTACTTCCGGGAGTAGGAAAACCTCTTCCTCTCTCTCTCTCTCTCTCTCTCTCTCTATATATATATATATATATATATATATATATATATATATATATATATATATATATATATATGAGAGTTTTTTTCAAGATAAGTCTATTCATTCATATGGTTTTGTATTTCTGAACTCAACAATATAAAAAATTATTCATGACTTATATTCTCAATATTTGATCTAAATCTTGTCTAAAACAACTTTTTTATGAGTATGAAGGGAGCAAGCAAGAAGGTCATCATGGGCCACTTTGGCTCTATAGAAGCTTTGCCGCTATGATTGGAGGTTTAGCAATAAGGTTAAATCTATAAAAACTTTTTGCTTTATATCGTTTTGTCTAGCTGTCTCGCATACATCGTTCAATATAGAGACCGGGATTTTTTCATTTGCTTAATGAAATAACTCGTTGGATCAGTGTGAGACGTTGGTTAAGAAAACCAACACACACGCAGGTGAATTGCACAAGGACCTTATCTGATGTTTTGGCTTCCTGGAGTTGACACCGGAGATGCTCAGCAGCTTCATTTCCTCAGACTTCTCAACAGAGTTCCCCTTGTTTGAACATGTATACGTAGACCAAGAATGATACAGCATATATTATTACAGCCAAAGCCAATTACGAATGATCGATAGATCCCTTGTTTCTACAACGGAAGTACGTATCCGGGGCGGCATTCATTCATCTCTGATGTCTCTATAAAAGCCTCGTCATTCACAGAGATGGGATCATCTTCTTCTCAGCAGTCAGCTGTCACAGCCCCAGCGACAAACAAGCAGACATGGAGCTTGCATGGTCTTCCCTCCTCGCTCCCTTCCTCCTCCTCCTTGCCTTCCTGCTGCTCTCCAGCGGGGGACAAGCCCGGCGCCGCCTGCCTCCGGGTCCGGGCCGTCGTGCCCGTGCTCGGCAACCTGTTGTGGTTCAGGCACCAGGGCATGCACATCCTGCACGCCATCCGCCGCCTCCACGCGCGCCACGGCCCGCTCCTCGCGCTCCGCATGGGCTCCCGCCTCCAGGTCACCGTCTCCGACCGCCGCCTGGCGCACGTCGCGCTCATCGAGCGCGGTGCCGCAATGGCGGACCGCCCGGAGTACGCATCGCGGGAGATCCTCGGCCTCGACGCCTCCACCATCACCACCACCAGCTACAGCCCGCTGTGGCGCCAGCTCCGCCGCAACTTCGTGGCCGAGGTCGCGCACCCGGCGCGTCTCCGGTTGTTTGCGCCAGCTCGGGCAGCGGTGCTCGCCGAGCTCACGGACATGCTGCGGCGCCACGACGATGACGGCACTGCCGCTGCCTCCATGGCGGAGACGTTCCAGTACGCCATGTTCTCCCTTCTCGTGGCCATGTGCTTCGGCGAGCTCCTCCATGAGCGCGACGTGCGCGGCATTGCTGAGGCGCAGCGCGACTTGCTGCTCCACACCAGCAATCTCGGTGTCTTCGCCTTCCTTGCGGCCATCACGACACGCCTCTTCAAGGGCCGCCTGCAGGCAATGCTCACCAAGCGCCAACGCATCAAGGACATATTCATGCCCCTCATCGATGCGCGCAGGGAGCGCAAGACAAAGCTCGGAGCAGCCGCCGGACCTCTTGCTCCGCATGGTTCAGCGCCGCCGCCGGACCAGCAGACAGCGACCAGGACGACGTTGCCGCACTCTTACGCCGACACGCTGCTAGACATCCAGCTCAATGAAGACGGTGGCCGCGCTCTGACGGACGACGAGATGGTCGCCATGTGCTCCGAGTTTCTCAATGCCGGCACGGACACCACATCCACGGCGCTGCAGTGGATCATGGCAGAGCTGACCAAGAACCTGGACATCCAGGACAAGCTCCACAACGAGATCAAAGCCACAATGGCCACCACCGGTTCGGATCATATCTCCGAGGACGATGTGAGCAGGATGGTGTACCCAATGGCGGATCTACATGGCGGGCTGGGTGGGCTTCAGCCCCCCCTAAAGCACCTAATTAGCACTAAAGTTAGCAAAAACCTAAAATCACCATTAAATTTTCATGCAAATCGACATCTCTATTGTTTTAGCCCCCCCCCCCGTCTCCTATCCTACATCTGCCACTGGGTGTACCTCAAAGCCGTCGTCTTGGAGGGCCTCCAGGGTCCAGCGCCACCCACCGGCGAAGTTGGTGCTGCCGCACGCACCGGCTGAGGACATGGAGCTTGGCGGTGAACTTTATGGTGGCAGGACGAGAAGACCTGGGAGCGACCGCCTTAGTTCGCACCGGACCGCTTCCTCCCGAGAGGCGACGGCGAGGGGACGACATCACAGGGACGAGGGAGATCAGGATGATGCCGTTTCGGGGTCGGCCAGAGGATCTGCCCCGGGCTCAACGTCACCATGCTCCACCTAGAGTACTTCGTGGCAAACATGGTGTGTGCCTTCGAGTGGCGTGTGGCTGACGGGGGGAGGAGGTGGATGTCGACAGCGAGAAAGCAGAGTTTAGTGGCGAAACCAACAATTTTGAATCAGACGGGCCAAGAAACAAATAACACACCGTAAATAGGTGAAAAGAGATTTTTTCGTAATGCATCATTGAATTTTGATGAAAAAATTGAATTTCTATTTAATTTTGGAAAAAATGAAATTTTATTGAATTTTTAATGAAAACTCTATTCGGGGGGGGAGCGGCCGCTGCCGGCCCCTAGTTCGCCACTGGCCGAGTTCACCGTCGTCATGGCCAGCCTGCTCTGCGTGTGGCTCGCTCCCAGAGAAGTGGTTTTGGTGTGACGTCGACTGGGACAAATATATATTGTGTGTTCTATATATACTTTTATACTTTGTGTATGTAGGTACTGAGATAGATATGTTGTGTTCTATATTTTTTTCTGTAATGTGTGTACATGTCATTACTTTTGCTCTGTAATAATAATGATAAATAAGTGGATAATACTAGTTTATCATTGTTGGTATGTATATAACGTTTCTTTCTTAACGGTGAATATAGGATATTATTATGGGTCAAAGACAGAGCAATGGGATTAAACACATGTCGATTCTCTGATTGAAAGAGTAATTTACATGTGGATTATAGAACTTTAAGTGAGTTTTTAGCAAGTTATGGAGGTTAGCTGACCCGATAGTTACACATATTGTTGAGCCATGCACCTGCTGGTGGAGGCTCAAGCCAACCACGCACAGCGCCGCCTGTAATGGTTGGGCTTCTTGTCAAGTCGCCGCCAAGTCCGCCCAAGGTTTTCTCAAAGAATCTAGAGGGCTATGACCCCTACAGTAATAATTTATTAAAACAAAGAGGAGGGGGGAGGAGGAGATTAGGAGAAAAAAAGAAAAAAAATGACAAGACAATTGATTAGGAGCATCTCCAACAGTTTACCAAAAATTACTTGGTAAATCTTGTGATTTGGCAACTTGTTAAAACATATGGTAAGTTAAAAAATGAACTCTCTCCAAGAGTTTACTATTTATCCTTTCAAAAAAAAGAGTTTGCTATTTAGACTTGATAAAATTAAAAAATAGGCCCATAAACTCTTGACGGACCAATTGAAATCAACCGTGATCTCTCTTTCCTCGCATCTTTTCCCTTCCTCGCTTGCGTGAACAGAACAGGGCAGCGCCCCCATGTTCCTCCCGTCGCCACGCAACGCCGCGGTTCCTCCCGTCGCCGCGCAGGACTCCATCACTGCTGGCCACCATCTGCTCCGGCCGGCCATCTCCTACATCCAGCCGTTTGTCTCCTCCACCAAGGAAGCCAAAATAATGCAAGTCTTCAGATTAAATAGCATCAAGCACATCATCTTCAGATCCATAGACTACCCTATTCAGATTAATAGCAGGAACGCATGATCTTCAGATTTACAGGGAGGCATGGAGATACGTACAGGTACACTATCGATCAGTACAAACATGAACTACGTACAAGCTTTGCTCCTCTGTTGCAACTGTGTCCTTCCTTGATTCCTTTGCTAGTTCTTGATTCTGGGGTAAAAGCTTGATCCCCCTGGCCAGCTCGGCAAGGATCTCTGCCTCCTCTTCTGCCTCCTTGATTTGTTCCGCACAGAGCTCCGCTCGCTCGATCTCATCGGACTTCGCAGCGCAGTCACTGTTCACCTGTACTTGAACCACCGAGATCTCCTCCACCAGGGGTAGGGAGACAACGAGCGACCCCTCCAGAGATAGATCAGGCGGAGGCGAGCACGAATCCGTGGCTGGCTTTGTGAGATTTGGTTGCTAGGGATGGATTGGTTGGCGTGGTGGGTTTTCCTCGGTTGCGCGGGAACAGGAGGAGGAAGTGTCCACGCGCGAGCTGGAAGAGAAGCGGTGGCCGTGCGCGAGCAATGCGAAGTGGATCCCCGCGCGCGCGGACGTAGATGTGCAAAGGGTAACCTCTAGGTGCACCTCCAAACCTCTTTAGTTCAAGTATTTATATTACTTTTTCAAAATTTCTGAAAAGTAGTATAAATATTTAAACTAAAGAGGTTTAGAGGTGCATCTAACACTCACCAATTTGCACCTCTACGCGGACGGGAGAATTAGCAAGTTGGGAAAAATAGCAAGTGTATTTAGCAAACTGTTGGAGAATAAAATTTGTTGTTTTGCCAAACTTTTTAGGATAGCAATCTTATTTATCAAACTGTTGGAGATGCTTTAATAGATCATTCTTATTAATTAGTGTACTCCTGTACAATTAGTTTATGAGTTTTGTTCCGGTAGACTTTTTTCTAAAAACTGCATGAATCCCAAAGCACACTTATTTAAATCAGGATAATAAAGTAATTATTGTTTTAATCGGGCTGGGCCAGCCCAGCGGTGCTCAGTCCAATCCAGATGGTGTGCATCAGTTCGTCATTTCGTCAATCATTATTTTGACGCCCGAGGCGGCCACGGTTCGCCGTCGACCGTGGTTGCCGAATCTCTGATGTGTGTTGCTTTTAGGCTTCCGATGCTGCCGGTGAGCGGTGACTCTTATCCCGTTGTTGCTCACTCACGCGTGCTACCACACCAACCATGCCGCTTTCCCAAGCCCTGGTCACTGGCGGGCCTTGGTGCCACACCGCAGCTCCTCGTTGATGGCGAGTTCGCCGGGGTCCTCACCATCCGAGACTCCGAGTGTACTCATGAGTCATGACGTATAGATGCTGAATTGCTGATAATCTTCGAGTTTTCGAATTGATAGTACTACTTCTGTTCATGAGCATGACATTGACGATGACGACGGTGGCCAGCAGCAGAGTGCAAGCAGACGAGAGTGAAATCGGCGATGGCATGGGACAGAGTTGGCAAATTCCAGCAATAATGCGCACCCTCACAATCGCTAATCGCCATATCCAGACGACCGCTGGCGGCATGCGAACGAGAACTACTCCAGCACACTTGGATTCGATCTGGGCTGGGCTAGGCATCGTGGGGCTGTGGGCTGACCAAATAACTAATTTCCTAATAATTACAAATTAAAAGGCTGCTTTGGGATTCGTGCATCTTTTAAAAAGAGGTCTACCGAAGCACTTCTCTTAGTTTATAATTAACTCAAGTTTAGTGCTCGTAATTAATATCAGAATATCCGATGTGACACTAATTAAACTTTACTACTTTAGCATCCAGATACAAACAATGTGTGCATGTAGGACACCTCCTCCTTTAAGCATAAGCAAGGTGGTCATAGGCCGCTTTGGCTTTGAAGAAGCTTCGCCGTTAGTTGGGTCAGTGTGAGACGTTGGTTAATTACAAGAAAACCAACACACGCATGTAACTGCAGGATCATTGGACAAAACCCTTTTTTTTTTCCGGCAGTTGAGTCCGCAGATGCTCAGCAGCTTCGTTTGTTCGACTTTATATTGGGGTCAAAGACCGAGCAATGAGATCAAACACATGTCGATTCTCTGATTGAAAGAGTAATTTGCACGCGGATTAAAGAACTTTAACTAAGTTTTAGCAAATTATCAGGGTCAGCTAACCCAATAGTTACACATAGGCGCCTCTGCTTTTGTTAAAACTCATTACAGAGTGTTCGAATAATTTGTTGAGCCATGCACCTGCTGGTGGAGGCTCAGGCCACCACACACAGCCGCCTGTAATGGTTGGGCTTCTTGTCATGTCAGCCGCCAAGTTCGCCCAAGGTTTTCTCAAAAAATCTAGAGGGCTTAGTAATAATTTATTAAAACAAAGAGGATGGGGAGGGGGAGATTAAGAGAAAAAAGAAAAAAATAAGGACAAGATAATTAATTAGGTTTAATAGATCATTCTTATTAATTAGTGTACTCCAATGCAATTAGTTCACAATTAAGTGATGTTTAGTGCTTCTAATTAACATCAGAACATCCAATGTGACACTAATTAAACTTTAACTTCTGGATCCAAACAAATGTGTGCATGTAGGTCACCTCCTTTCTATAAGCATAAGCAAGAAGGTCATGGGCCGCTTTGGCTTTGAAGAAGCTTCGCCGCTAGTTGGGTCAGTGTGAGACGTTGGTTAATTACAAGAAAACCAACACACGCATGTAACTGCAGGATCATTGGACAAAGCCCTTTTTTTCTGTTTCCGGCAGTTGAGTCCGCAGATGCTCAGCAGCATCGTTTTCTCGACTTGTCAACATATATCTACTACTAGTCCATATATAGAAGTATCTACTAGTTCAGTCCCCACATGCGGCGAGTTGACCCAAATTGATGCCAAAGGCAAAAAACCAAATTACAAATGGTCCCTTCTTTCTAGTTCCACAATGGAAGAACGTATCCCGGCATTGATACATACATCTCTGATCTCTGATCTCTCTATAAAAGCCTCGACATTACACATAGATGGAATCATCTCCATCTCAGCAGCAGTCAGCAGTCACAGCCCCAACCCAAAGATAGACAAGCTAGCAAGCAGACATGGATCTTGCATGGTCTTTCGCCATCGCTCTACTCCCCATCCTGCTTGCCTTCCTCCTGCTCTCCCATGCCAACAGCAGCGGACAAGCCCGGCCCCGCCTGCCTCCGGGTCCAGCCGTCGTGCCCGTGCTCGGCAACCTGCTGTGGTTCAGGAACCAGGGGCTGGACATCCTGCGTGCCATCCGCCGCCTCCACGCGCGCCACGGCCCGCTCCTCGCGCTCCGCATGGGCTCCCGCCTCGAGGTCACCGTCTCCGACCGCCACCTCGCGCACGTCGCGCTCGTCGAGCGCGGTGCCGCCATGGCCGACCGCCCAGAATTCGCGTCGCGCCAGCTCATGGGACTCAACGCCTACGCCATCTCCACCTCCAGCTACGGCCCCCTGTGGCGCCTCTTCCGGCGCAACTTCGTGGCCGAGGTCGCGCACCCGGCGCGCCTCCGGTTGTTTGCCCCGGCTCGGGCGGCGGTGCTCGCCGAGCTCACGGACAAGCTACGCCACCGTCAGGAAGGGGACGGCGCCGCCATTGTGCAAACGTTCCAGTACGCCATGTTCCGCCTCCTCGTGGCCATGTGCTTCGGCGAGCGGCTCGACGAGCGCGCCGTGCGCGACATCGCCGCAGCGCAGCGCGACCTGCTGCTCTATTCGGCAACCAAGTTGAGGGTCTTCGCCTTCCTGCCCGCCGTCACGAGGTGGCTCTTCCGCGGCCGCCTGCAGGCCATGGTCGCCATGCGCCAGCGGCTCAAGGACACGTACATGCCGCTGCTCGACGTGCGTAGGGAGCGCAAGAATAAACTCGGAGCCGCGGAGGCCGGAACGCGCGTTGTGGAGGACCATGAGTCAACAACGCTGCCGCACTCGTACGTTGACACGCTGCTCGACATCCGCCTCAACGACGACGGCGGCCGTGAGCTGACTGACGACGAGATGGTCGCTCTGTGCTCCGAGTTCCTCAACGGCGGCACGGACACCACGTCCACGGCGCTGCAGTGGATCATGGCGGAGCTGGTCAAGAACCCGGCCATCCAGGACAAGCTCCACGACGAGATCAAAGCCACCATGGCGACCAACGGCGGCTCGGATCACATCTCCGAGGAGGACTTGCACAGGATGCCGTACCTGAAAGCGGTGGTTCTGGAAGGCCTCCGGCGGCACCCGCCGGGGCACATGGTGCTGCCGCACTCGCCGGCCGAGGACATGGAGCTGGGTGGGTACCTGATCCCCAAGGGCACGACGGTGAACTTTATGGTGGCGGACATGGGCATGGACGAGCGGGCATGGAAGCAGCCGACGGAGTTCGCGCCGGAGCGATTCCTGCCGGGTGGCAGCGGCGAGGGCGTGGACATCACGGGCACTAGGGAGATCAGGATGATGCCGTTCGGGGCTGGGCGGAGGATCTGCCCGGGGCTCAACGTCGCAACGCTGCACCTCGAGTTCTTCGTGGCGAACCTGGTGCGCGAGTTCGAGTGGCGGCAGCCGGAGGGGGAGGAGGTGGACGTGGAGAGCGAGAAGGCTGAGTTCACCATCGTCATGGCCAAGCCGCTCCGGGCGCGCCTCGTGCCCAGAGCAACAGACTTAGTCTAAGAGGCTGCAGCTTGAGACTAGGCGAGGCCCTGTTACGTTTTATTGGTTGGGTTGGACTTTATCAATAATAAGATGTAAAGTCTCATTTTGTTCTTCCTTCAGAATTTGGAATGATTTTCATGACAAAAATATAATTAGATCTCCAAACTGTGACATTTAGAGACTCAACTCGAGGGGTGACCACCGCTACAAATTCGATGGGATATTTAGTGACTCGACTCGAGGGGTAACCACCGCTACAAATTCCATTTTGTACCAACTACTGTAGGGGTAGCTAGAAACTAAGCTACAATGCTACATCTGCAGTGGCTTCCAAATCAAGCCGCCTCGACAAATATCCAATTTCTAAAGGTGGCGGCTCTATTTCAGCCCCCTCTAAAGATCAATTTTTTGCCGTCTTTGAAAATAGGAGCTGTATAGTAAATTTGATTCTTTTTATAAAACAACGGCCATAACAAAAAGTTGTAGATCTCGAAAAGTTATGCAACTTTTTAATTGATAATATTTTCATATAAAATCATCTATGCATAGAAAATTATGTTTGAGTTTCTTATATTTGAAATTTGAATTTTTCAAAGGACCTCGGATGAAGACATGACTAAAATGAAAGTTATAGATCTCAAAAGGTTATGCAACTTTATAGTTAATAAATTTTATATTTAAAATCATCGACGCAAGCAAAATTATGTTTGAATGTCTTCACATTTAAAATTTGAATTTTTCAAACAACCTCGAATGGAGCAACTTTGTAGTTTACAATTTCTTAATTTGAATTCATCTGTATATAAAAAATTACGTTTGAATTTCTCATATTTGAATTTTTTTTCAAATGGACTAGGATGGAGAAAGAATCAAAACCAAAGTTATAGATCTTGAAAAGTCATAAACTTCATAGTTGACAACTTTTCCATTTGAATTTGTTTTGGATCTCAAATACTCATTTCAAAACTAGACAAGGATAAGATAAAAAGGAAAAATATTCCATTTGGAAATAAGTGTTGTATGGGTGGAGTGCTTAGGGGATGAATGCTTTTGAACACTATCAGCCACACAACGCGTGTTTTTCACGCCAATAATTAGGTGACTTATGATGGTGCATGTGCTTGAGGGTCTTCCAAAATAAAAAATGTTTTTACCTAAATATATGATTTTTAGACAATAATTTGTAAGGACAACAATTTATAGAAGTGGCTCAAAATGTAGCCGCCTCTACAAATCGATTTCTAAAATTGGCTCCCTGTATGAGAATATGAGAGGTGCCTATATATATAGATAAAAGGTTCCAAATGGTTAGAGGGGGTTGAATAGCCTAGTTAAAAAGTCTGCAAAGCCCTAGAGAAATTGGGTTAGTAAAACAAATGATGCTTTGCAAATTGCTCTAGCTCTACTTCACCACAAACAAGCCCCTACACAATTCTAGTTACCATGATCTCTAAGTTTGCTTGACAAACAAACACAATTGCAGCTAAGGATACCAACTAGAGAGCTAGCTAAACAACTAACTAACTAACACTAATACAATCCTACACAAGTATACTAGGAATCTAATTGCAAGGTAGAGAGCATGTTACCAAACCGAGCAAGTGACAATCATAGAACACTAACAATGCAAATGACACCGGGTTTTATCTCCATGTTTTGGTTGCTTGCTGGCAACCTATGCCCACATTATGATGAGACACTCACGTGCTAATAGGCATCACATGTCTAGCCCTACACAAAGGGCACCAAAAGAACCACACAAATGAGACTACACAAGCTAGGAGAAATCCACTAGAGTTACCTTTGTGATCTCCCTTGGGGAAGGCACAAGAACCCTTCACAACAAATCATCTATTATGGCTGGACACAATCCCCAACCTCTACCAACGATCCTTCAATTCACTGCTCCAAGCCATCTAGGTAGCAGCAACCACCAAGAGTTACAAGAAAACTACAGCAAGAGCGATCCTCAACTGCCACCAGATGCAATCACTCAAGCAAATGCACTTGGATCACTCAATCTCACTCTAGATGGTCAAATCAAGCAAGGAGATTAGTGGGAGACGCTAACTTGTGCTCATAAGGTTGTATCACATGTAAGAATGACCAAGAGAGTGAGCAAGGGTTGGCCAAGTCCTTTTTATAGAGCCCCCAAAGCTCACATAGCCGTTACTTCCCTCATCACACCTGCCAGGGGGCATCAGACTAATCTCCTTGCTTGATTTGACCATTTGAACTAGCTGTTGTGAGCCCAACATCTCGATCGTCCACTTGTTATCCGATGCACACTAGACAAATGCACCCACCCCGCCTGATGCATTCTAGAGGGGGTCTAGAGGCATCCAAAACACATGGGACTTGTCCAATGGGATGACATTGGACAAATGCCAATGTCTAATGCATCCATCTCTCTACCCCCAAGTCGCCTCACACGTAGGACCCTATGCATCAACAGTAAATCCACTGCGTCCATTGCACAGTTGTACCCCAGCGTTTGATGTAGGCATCGGACACATTCGATGGGCATTGTCTGAGGCATGGCCAGAGGGGCTGCATGCCTGAGCACCTAGGGTATACCATTAGAGCATTTGTCCAATGTTTGCGCCGTTGCTATCCGATGCTCTTTGTCTTCTCCTTCTCTTTTCCCTTCACCCTTGCTTCCAAGAGCCAACACCATTGCATGTCTATCTCTTAGGCTCTTACGTTAGCATTTTTCAAAACATTTTCAAGGGTTAAGTTAGCTCTCACTAGGTATAAATGAATATGCATGCATGAAAGACTTCACCTCATGGCACTTGATAACTGTTTTTACCAAGAATTCCCCCTTTTACAGTATGACTATTTATCCTAAACCCAATCGCATACTGTATTTCATCTTGATTGGCAAAAGAAAATTCCTATTTATACATTTGCATTGAGCTCTATAGGGTTTTTTCTCTTTCTTTTTTTTTTCCAAATTGAGCACTTGATGACCTCTTGATCTCCACTTAGCCTCTCACCATCCCTATCATGGCTACCATCTTGCTCAACTTTGATGTGGAGCAACCTAACTCATCACAACACTTAGTGCAAAGGTTAGTCCACTAGGTTTCATCAATTATGTAAAACCAAACTAGGGCTTTCAATAGGTAAGACAACCTTTTCTATTAATCAAAATAGTAGTAGTGGACCACCAACGCCTCCAAAGCTGGCCTTGAAGCCACAACCGTTGTTTCTCTCTAGAAAGTGGTGGCATTGGCCCACAATGGCCCCCAAGGCCCCAACAAGGCCGCCATCCACAATCTCGCTCATCTCGGCCCTCTCTACTCACCCTTCATCCTCTCTTTCTCTAAGCGCTGATATACTTCTATGGCTAGCAACGACCGATGTCATGAAATAGTCATGTCAAATTTTTTCGTAGGCATAATGAGCATAGTATGCACCTAAAAATTCCTATATTCAAAAACTTGTATATCAAGCTGAGAAGTATGCACAGTTTGCACAAGCACATCACGTATCCAATGTTTTGACACCTCAGATAGTCTGATAGCAAGGCCACACCGTAACATGCAAGACTGTGAGTTGTCCACACACACTCCCTACTGCACCCACCTATTAGCCCACCCCTATCCCAATGGCATCAGCGCTCTCTCCCTCACCCCCTTGTTTCTCTTTCACATACAAATCAAGAATAGAAAGTAACCATGGAGAGAAAGAAGAAGGAAATCCTGCTGGAGGTCACCAGAGGATGTCACTAGCGAGCTACAACTCCACACCAAGGAGACCTCCCACAAGTCATCTTGTTCCCCAAGTCATGGAGCAAAGCCAAGGTCAATCTCCCACCATGAGACATTCCAGTTTGAGTTACTGATGTTGGAGAATCCCCACGATGCGGTGAGCAAACCCCAAGTCATCTCCTCCTCTATCCCCTGTCCACCACCCATCCTCCTTGAGCTTCAAGTTCATCCATAACCACCAACCATGGACAACCTTGACACACACCATGCATGATGTATCGAATACCTAGAGTGAGTTCCTAAATCACTAGGGGACCATAGCTACAAAAGCACACCCAAATCTGTGTCCACATGCTTGAGAAATCATCTTCAATGTGATTTTTGCATTGTGAACATGTCCTGTCAAATGATCCTGCATGGCCAGTCGGTCTAACAAAACGCACAGAAATGAACTTTTATACCACCGTACATAATAGAGGTCCATATTATGCTTATGCATGAGCTTGTAAAATTTATAGATAATTCATTTTAACCTAAAAATCTATATGATCCAAGAATCATCTAACACTTAGACACTAGGACAGCTTGGTTATACCAAACGGTTTTAGTTGTTCAACCTCACAGGCCGAGATCACATGAACAGCTCAGTAGCACACATCCCGAATGGGGAACCTTGACAACACATGTTCACTTACACCTCAGCACATATGTTGTATACATACCTACATCGGTGTTATGGTCCATGCTTCTTCCTCTTTCTTCCTTGCACTTCAATGTTCATCATGCCAAATATTTTTCAATACCCCTTTGACACCAAGAATATATTGGCAATGCCCATTCTCCACATTGGGACACTTTTTGGGTGTCAACTGTGTCATAATAATTCACTGAATTCCACGTAAATAATAAGTAAGACTAAATAACATTTAGGAATGCAAAAAAATTATAATTCCAACAATGTAGTTAGAATTTTCGTTAGTCAAAATTTCTTTAATTTTGTCCACTAATATCTTACTATAGTAATATTTTCATGACACTCATATATAACATTCTCTTTTAAAACTATAATTTTAGAAAACTTTGCAAATCATGTGCCTAAAAGACTTTTGGAATAAGATATCTTCATCCATTCACAAATAGATGGAATTTTAAGGCTGTTTGAAGTCACTCTTTCTAGTTTCCATACCATGAGTTTCAATGTTTGAGTTTTAATGTTTTGAAGTGATATGGCTAGACTTTTTTAAGTAGTTAGAGCTTGTTTGAATATTGTCGGATTCACCTTAATCTATCTGTGTTGAGGTGGAGACAAAGTATATCTTCGCCACATTTTATAGATTTCTTAGAAGTAAATAAAGGAGGCTGCAAAAACTTGGGAATCATTGACTTCACAGACAACATGAAAATGATACTTATTTGCGAGTAGGGTGAGGGCGTCATCAGCATCCTTGAACATCAAGTTGCGTGTAGCCTAGCCATCGAATTTGGTCAGTTAATCAGTACTTCGACGTCGCACGTTCCTAGTATTCTAGTACATGGACCTTTCAAATTAAAGTAGTTAACTGAGACAAGGGTCAGATCCATGGTCCGAGGTCCTGTTTGGTTATGCAGAAAATTCACACAAACAATAATCCTCCTACAAGAAGCTCCTATCTCTATTTTTTCTCTCCTTTTTTTCTGTTTACTTTATTACAAAAACGCGTTGCGGCTCTGTAGCTTTCTCTATATAATACCATAAAAAGACGACGTTTACAAGAAAATACGCTAGCCCACAAGAACTGCTATCAGGTGTGTAAGCACTAATCGGATATATGCTCAGAAGCTTCGTTTCCTTCCGTCGAAGCAAACAGAATACAGTCAAAAGCAAATAGTCAAAGCGTGTTTTATTTTGGAAAAATTAAACTGCACAAAAAGATAGAAAAATTTCAACTTTGCAACTATAGTATGTTTCGTTTGTATATGGCAAATATTGTCCAATCGTGAACTAACTAGGCTCAATAGATTCGTCTCGTGATTCACAACTAAACTGTGTAATTAGTTATTTTTTTACTTACATTTAATGCTTCATACATGTGGATAAAAACTTGATGTGATGGAGAGAGAGTAAAAAAGTTGGTATCTAAACAAATGATTATGCTTTTCTCACTGATACTGATTTCCAGCTCGAAGTGATATATTTGATGCAGAAGCAATGGTCAAAACCGAACCGAGGGCACAATAAAACACGTCTGGCACTATATATGGAATGTATGGAACTGTACTCCATCGATCGTCAATTAATTCTTGCTAGGGTTGGCCTCTGAAAATAACAAATTTTAAGCCACCGATGCAAGCTAACAACCTTGCCAACAAACTACAAAAAAGTAAAGCATCTAAATTGTCTATGCTGCTCAGACTATAAGAGCAACAACTAAACAAGAAACTATACCTGCACAAGCACATGAGTTTCCAAAAAAAATGCACAAGCACGTGCATAGGAATGTAAAATTGTAAATGCACAAGTGTATAGAGGTAAGAGATTTATCCCTAAGGTTTTGTTGCTCGCCGAGAACCTACATTCTAGTTGAGACAAGTCGATCCTTCGATTGTTCCTTTCCATGCTAAGAAAGCTATTCAAGCTTGACCTTTAATGTGGGTGCCACAAGATGCTAATCAAAGTACTCCAAGTCTCCAACTAGCCTCTATTATTCTACTAGGGTTGCCCTTCACGATCTTTCATAGGGTGAGCACAAAACTTCTCACAATTTCTTATCAGAACCAGTAAACAATCACCAACAAGGTGCTCAACTATCCAACCAACTCCAATTTGTTGTTGTTGATGAAGTTGTATTGTTTCCAAGAGACTTTAAAGTTTAAACTTAAAATGTAGATTTTTCAAGGTAGGAAAAATGGTGAACACTCTAGTTACTACTCGGAGATAGGAACACAGAAACCTACTAAGAAGAAAGAAAAGACACCTAGAGGATACAATTGTGTGCTCTATAATACTAACCGTGAAGAGCCAGCTCTGACCTCTCCTTTGAATGCCCTTTTTTTTTGAGAATTACACAGTACAACGCAGACGCTCACAACACGCACGCACACTCATCCCCTAGAACACACGTACGTAAACCCTACCCCTATGAGCACCTCCGAAGAACTGAGCCGGCACATCTGGAGATTCTCAAAGTCACCACTGGCGCCTCGTCGTCGACGAGAACGTCGCTTACCACTTAAAGCGTAACGCTGGTAAATCCTGGAAAAATCCTAGGAAAAGGTGCGAGCACCAGGATTTGATCCCTGGTGGGTAGCGTCTCACTGGACAGTCCTACCATTGGACCACAGGCCCATTCGCAATGTCCTTTTAGCTCTACCTGCTAGAATTCCCTACTTATACACTGGAACCTGAATCCGCAACCCTTGGATATGGTGATCTTAGCCAGAACAGCATTTGGTAGTCCCATTTTTAGAGAATTCATAATCACAGCTTGTTGGATTATATGGAAGACAAGAAATGGTGTCATCTTTGAGAAGATTGTAACCTCAGTCGTTGCAAGCAGTTCAATTTTAAGGAGGAGCTTAGTTTAGTTTGCATCAAAGCCAAGCAAGATAGGGATCTTTGGCGTGAGAATTTCTCAAGAATATACCTTTTTCTCTTTTTGAGCTTCGAAAGCTCTGTATCTTGTACATATTGTTAATATATGCAGGGGTCTCCCGGTTCCAAAAAAAACCATGTAACTATGGTTATTGTTTATCAACTCTAGGTTTCTATGTTGTTGAACAATTATGAACATGGATGAACACTAATACTTCAGTTTTATTTTCTAGTACCCCTTGAAAACTTCATAAAAAAAACATCAAGTTGGCCTCTAACTTTAACCCTTTTTTAGGATAAAAAGTTTATGAAGTTGCCATGTTAAAAAGATTGTAGCAGAGCAGTGCCCAATGAGACTAGAGATTCATAATATTCAGCTAGCTCTGCGCGTGAAAAGTCACATCATACAGGCAAAGAATAATCTCTTGTCTATCCAATGTGGAGTAAGTAGAATAGTCGTCATTTGCCTTGTCTATATAATTAACCTCACCATCAGCATCAGATACGCTCTCTAAAATAAAACCACAGCGCAGCCGCAGCGTCATCGACACTAGGCCAAATGGAGCTCGCCTGGCCTCTCCTCGCCGCTCTCCTCCTCCCTCTCTCCTTCCTACTGCTCTACCACGCCAAGAACGGTGGCAAGGCCAGCCACCGCCTGCCACCGGGGCCAGCCGCCGTGCCGGTGCTCGGGAACTTGTTCTGGGTGAGGCTCCAAGGGATCGAGATCCTGCATGCCATCCGCCGCTTCCACGCGCGCCATGGCCCGCTGCTCACGCTCCGCATCGGCTCCCACCTCGAGGTCACCATCTCCGACCGCCGCCTCGCGCACCAGGCGCTCGTCGAGCGCGGCGCCGCTCTGGCCGACCGCCCGGCGTCCGCGTCCCGGACCTCCTGGGACTCAACGCCTCCACCATCTCCACCTCAAGCTACGGCCCGCTGTGGCGGATGTTCCGCCGCAACTTCGTGGCCGAGGTCGCGCACCCGGCGCGCCTCCGGTTGTTTGCGCCGGCTCGCGCGGCGGTGCTCGCCGAGCTCACCGACAAGCTACGCCACCAGCAGGAAGCCGACGGCACCATAGTGCAAACGTTCCAGTACGCCATGTTCCGCCTCCTCGTGGCCATGTGCTTCGGCGAGCGGCTCGACGAGCGCGCCGTGCGCGACATCGCCGCCGCGCAGCGTGACCTGCTGCTCTATTCGTCAACCAAGATGAGGGTCTTCGCCTTCCTGCCGGCCGTCACGAGGCGGCTCTTCCGCGGCCGCCTGCAGGCCCTGATCGCGATGCGCCAACGGCTCAAGGACATGTACATGCCGCTGATCAACGCGCGTAGGCAGCGCAAGAAAAATAATCTGGGAGTGGTTGCCGCCGCTGATGGCGACGCGGTAGAAGATGAAGGGACACCAACAACGCTGCCGCACTCGTACGTTGACACGCTGCTTGACATCCGGCTCAACGACGACGGCGGCCGCGAGCTGACTGACGACGAGATGGTCGCTCTGTGCTCCGAGTTCCTCAACGGCGGCACGGACACCACGTCCACGGCGCTGCAATGGATCATGGCGGAGCTGGTCAAGAACCCGGCCATCCAGGACAAGCTCCACGACGAGATCAAAGCCACCATGGCGACCGCCAGCGGCGGCGGCTCGGATCACATCTCCGAGGAGGACGTGCAGAGGATGCCGTACCTGAAGGCGGTGGTTCTGGAAGGCCTCCGGCGGCACCCGCCGGGGCACATGGTGCTGCCGCACGCGTCGGCCGAGGACATGGAGCTAGGCGGGTACGTGATCCCCAAGGGCACGACGATGAACTTCTTGGTGGTGGACATGGGCATGGATGAGCGTGCGTGGGAGAAGCCGACGGAGTTCGCTCCGGAGCGGTTCCTGCCGGGCGGCGACGACGAGGGCTTTGACATCACGGGCACTAGGGAGATCAGGATGATGCCGTTCGGGGCTGGGCGGAGGATCTGCCCGGGGCTAAACGTCGCGACGCTGCATCTCGAGTTCTTCGTGGCGAACCTGGTGCGTGAGTTCGAGTGGCGGCAGCCGGAGGGGGAGGAGGTGGACGTGCAGGGCGAGAAGGCTGAGTTCACCGTCGTCATGGCCAAGCCGCTCCAGGCGCGCCTCGTCCCGAGAGCAAGCGACTAGAGGCTGCAGGCTACGCGCTTGCTACATGAATTGGTCGGACTGTGTCGTGTGTATGGTGCTTATTCTGTGTCTGTACTCGTAAATAAATTACCAGTGCCTCTGTCGGGAAAAGAAAAGGAAATTATATTCTAGGTCCAGTCAAAGTCAAAATATTGAGGCTGTGTAATAAGTTATAATAAAGAATAGTATATGTATATGTATGACTCTAAATATGTATATTATGAAATGTATTTGATAAAAAAAATATATTGATACTTATTTAGTATGATATGATGAACATTAGTATATTTTTATAAAAATCTGATAAACATTAGTATATTTTTAGATGAATATTAGTATATTTTTATAAAAATCTGATTAAATATTAGATTGTTTGATGATGAATCTATATCTCTTATCAAGATAATCCTCACTATTTGTTCTATCTAATCCCACAGTAATACACACCATCACTTAGTTTAGACCATGCAACTCTTAGTCTCATATACAACCGCCATCTCTTCGTCTCCCCACCCCACCAACGCATCACATGAAGTGAAGGGTTGTCTACTCTAGTCCGTCACTCTACGTCTGCCATCGACGGACTTTTGCACCAAACGAACGGCCACGGATATTATTTCCACATCGATTCCTCTCCCACATCAATGCAAATACTTCTTTGTGCTCATGGACGTAGGAATTGAATCTGTATGCTACCGTCACGATAAAATAAATAGCTGATGTGTGCATGCTATCATTCATGTCTATGCCTACACTTCTTTACTATTCCCTTTCTAACATCTTCCTCCATGCTCATCGACGCCGATGACAGAGAACAGACCTCCGCTGTGTCGTGCCCCCCTACCGGCAGCTTGGGCGAGCAGCAGCCGTTTTCAACCACTGCCACCACACTCGGCAACGAGATCGGTCCTCAGCTTTAGACGGGGCGGAGCTCGGCTGCCATGCGAGAAGGAGGTGGCCTGGAGGCGGTACAGGACTGACAGAGGTGCGCCACCAGCGCTGGCGAAGCAGATCACCCTGGCAAACTGTAAGCCATTCTATACTGTTGCGGTTGCCCGCTCTGGCTATTTCTACGGTCACACGCATTAGCTTTGATAGGATAGAACGTTGCAGTAGCAAGTTTTGTAGCTAATAGTAGCTATCCTTCTTTTTAATATTATACTAACTCTGTTCTAAATTGGCTTTTTGAGTCCATTAATTTGTATGGAGTTTGACTGGACCTATCAACTTAGAAATTGGCTTTTTGAGTCCATTAATAGTATAGTCCATTAATAGTATAGTTTATTTAAATTTTTTAACTTTCATCTTATTAAAAAAATCTTGTTAAATATTATTTTTTAGCTTCCTTTACTAATAAAAGTTTTTAAAAAATGACTTAAATTTAATTAATTGTATAAATGTTTTTTTAATAAGATGAGCGGGCCAAACTTGCGGTCAAAAAATCAAACAATCTATAATTCAGAACCGAGGGATTATATCTTTGTTCCTAGTCTTTCAAGAGCCTCCGTCCTCTAAATGTATTAATTTAATTATTATTAAACTTGCATGTTTTATAGATTTATAAGTATTCATGTTTACCTGATAACTAAGTGCACTATGATTGCTACTATATTAAATATATCTTTCTTTTTTCTTCTAAAGCTACATGTAGTTAGAAACTCACAGATTATACATATGGCTATTTATATTTGTATTTATATCTTTTTTGCGATTTACTTGTATCCATATCTATATGTTATATTTTTCACCCATAAGCATTCCATCTTGCCATGTAAGTCAATTAGTACATCCGACTAGCACGTAGAATTATGTCTTGGTTCAAGCTAATCATGCAAAATAATTCACTAACATATAATTAGTTTTCCACACAACCATCATACATTATGACATTCATATAAGTAAATATAAGTAGTATAATTTTATCTGTAATTTCTGCAGCAACGCGGGTTTTTTTTTTTAGTTACTTAAAATGGGTATTCTTTGTTGAATATGCCATATTATTGTGTTGCTCATAAAAAAGAGTTAAATGCACCAAAGGTCCAATAACTTGTGAGCAAATTTCAGTTAGACCTATCAACTTAGAAATTGGCTTTTTGAGTCCATTAATTTGTATGGAGTTTCAGTTAAATCTATCAACTTAGAAAGTAACTTTTTAGGTCCTTAAACTTTATATACCATATATCACTTAGGTCCAATGCGGGCGCCAAAAACGAGCCACCGTATAGAAACTAAAGACACACAGGGGGCGTGAGCAGGCTTGCTGCGGCCACATAGATAAGCGTAGTTGCCACCGCGGCCCCGATGACACACAAGCAAGTCACCACACCACATAGGGACGTGAACAGGATGCCACAATGGCCACATGAGCCATCCTATGCACATGGGTGGTGGTATATACCTTGGTGCTCACGATTATCATGAACTCCAGCACAGGACGACGCAAGATCGTCCACCAACCCTTGTGGTCGTGGCGGTCTGGTTGTGCACCTATGTTGCCTTGTTGGCGGCAGTACTCGTCAGCCTGCCCTCGTGGTCGTCGCATGGGGTAGCGCTCGTTGGCCCGACCGCGGCAGCCTACTCACGCTTCCTCGCCGCCGTGGCAGCGCTCGTCCACGACCGCGCTTGCTCGCATCGATGGATGCAGCGCTTGCTCGCTTGCTCACAATGTGTTTAATGAAATAAGGAGTCAACAACTATTTCAGATAGACAAATTAGCAGACCACATCAGTGCAAGAAATCCACGTGAAGGGATATGGACCTACGCCATATAAAGTTTCTAGATCTAAAAAGTCATTTTCTAAGTTAATGATCTAAATTTCTAAGTTAATTAACCTAACTGAAATCTAGTTATAAGTTGATGGACCTAAAAATGAGCTCACAAGTTAATGGATCTGTAGTGCATTTAACTCAAAAAATAACACATTTGTTGCGTGTGGAATTCTTGTCTTAATAGAAATCTCGGCCAGATGAAATACAAACAACACTCGTCCACATATTTTATATTGAACAGATAGAAAAATAAACAACGTGTCGAATTTCTTTTAGTAGAGAAGAAAACGTTGCAGATAGAAAAGTTGAAGAGAATTCGTCAACGGGAACTCCTAAATCGCTTGGCCCCGCGTCTTACATAGAACTATGGAAGAATGAATGGCCCCGCATCTTACATTTTTTTTTTTTGACGAAAGAGCCCCGCATCTTACGTTGAGTACGATAGAGCACTCAAACAGCGGATGCACCGAACCGCGAGCCTCAGTCAGAGTCAGAGATTTATTAAACCAGGCTAAGAACCTGCATTTTGCTTTCCAGATAGACAAACTACTTCATGCAACCAGTTGTTCGATGGCAAAAGATCTGAAACCGTTTTTTTCTTCCCCCGATCCTGGTGAGCAGGAAGACGTTGTGTTGTGATGTCCTTACGATGTTCTGTATAAGTTGGATAGCAGAATTATTTTCTAAAATTTCTATGTTGAAAGTCCAGTTAAATTCTACTCAATCTACTCTAAATTATAGTTTACTTTAGCCATAACTCAAGCTCCTAGCAGTTGAAGTCACAAAAAAAAGCTCCTAGCAGTTGCCGTTAAAGATAAAAACGGAACAGAAATATCACAAACTGAACTGCAGCGTTTTCTATATTTAATCTGATCGCATCCGTATTTTTTTTGTCCAGCTTAACCATTTTCACTTTCATATTTTAGATGTTTCGTATTTAAAATATAAAAGTAGAAAATTGTTTATATATTTTTTTACCACTTTCTACTCTTCTACTTTTAATTTAAAATACCAAATTCAAAATTTGATTTAAACCATTTGGTTAACTCCACATTTCCCATAACTCAATTACAGGTTGCTTACTATGTAACAACGTTCTTTCCACTGGTGGCTAGCTACCCTCTCTTGATGGCGCCCAACCTCATCTCTATTTACTATTGTAACACCCCAGAAAAAAACACCACAAATTCTTCTAGAGAATTACCACACACCAACACTAACAACAGAGTACGTGGAAGCATCAATAAATACAATATATAACGATAAGAAATCTTTATCAATTACCGGACTAACATAATTCAATTCAACCAAACCATGATCTAACATGATAAATATCAAACGACCAACTAGTCCACCATTAACAAAATATTATTATTATAGCACATGTCTCCTATGATATGTATGACTCATAAGTGATGTGCGGGCATGTCGCTACTCCCATCCCCAAGCATGCATCTTCCAAGCTCATTCACCTGAGGGAAAAATGACATGTGAGGTTTATGAAAAACCTTAGCAAGCAAACCGCTTTAACTGAGTTATTTAAATCACAGTTCAATTAAACATCAAATTTAAATAATATCACAATAGATATACCAATAGCTTCATAGAAATTTAAATATATTAAAAATGCATATATGAATGATGCAGTGCAATGCAATGCAAATGTGAATGATGCAATGCAAATGCATGACTTCACTTCTACCCATACATCTCAAGAAGAGGGTGTGAGGGCTGCAACCACATTGCTCATCAACGTGCATTGCTGTACCGGTACTTACCGCACCAATTTGGCTACAGTTTCTTCTAAATGCATACCAACGGAGAGAGTGCAAGTGCAAATGTTGTAATACAAGAAACTTCAAGTACATCATAGTCCAACAATAGAATCAGTAGATAACAATTCATGTACCTCAAAGTACAATAAATACTTCAAATTTTAGATTATATTGGTAGTGTGAGATACTCATAATTTAGTGAAGACAACTCAAACAACAAAGCTAAAACATGTGGACCACAACGCCACGTTTACTTGCCTTCACTGATGATCAAAAGTGAGAGCTAAAGCACACGATCCGAAGGTGCACCACCTGGTTATACAAGCAAATCTCAGTACAACCACCATCATACTAACAAAAAAATCACAAATTGCACACCAAAACGTCCAAAACCCGTTATTCAAGCATCTACCGTATCGCTACAAACTATGACAGCAGCACTGTCCCTTCTCTTTTTCATAGACACTACCCAAAGCAGTCAAAAATTCTCAAATTCCACCAGGTGGTAGAAGACTCTATTACCTACAAGTTTGTTATTATACAATTTGACAAAAGAAGTCCTCAAGATAGCACAAAAATCCAATTTATCTAACTGAACTTTTCTGTCAGTCAAAACAGGACAGCAACCTTATCAAATTGATAACTAAAGATTTACTTATCCAAAAAACATGATATAAGACAATATGGAAAGCTTATAACATATCCTACAACTCTTATTTATACCAAAAGTTCTAATTCTTCCATTATAATTGAGAAAAATAGAATAGATCTAAAACTGTCCTGATTCTCGTCACTAAAAAACAGCCCAATGTAAATGACCATATCTCCTAAAATACAGAGGCTATGAGGGTGATATTGATGCCAAAAGAAAGGTATTGAAGTCCTCTAAAAATTTATCCACAGTGTAAAAATTTATTAAGGCCACTAAGATGCCCGAAAACAGTGATAAACAAACACTGCTCAGTCTAAAGGCATTTTCAGAACATGGATGAAAATTAATTTTGAGAATTTCGGGAATTACTCTAACTAAACACTATCTAATCCAATGATTTAATTCATAAAACTTGATTTAATAAAGTTGATCATAATTTGGCACCTTACCTAGGTCAACCACAGCGAGCATAACGACAAGATCACGACGATTCACTCCTTCCTTCCTTCCTTTCTCCACCTTACGGTGATCTATGCCGCTATGGCCGTCTCATCGATCCGATCTACGGCAAACCATGATATGTCCATCAAGAACAGTGAGGGACGAAGAACAAGGGCAAAACAAGGAGAAGAGATGCCTAACCAAGGTCCAAGAAATCGGCACCACGAAAGACGATGACGACGAACAACGGCGGCGGCAAGGTCTTCCTCCTTCTCTCCCTTCTCCCTTCTCTCCCTTCTCTCCCTTCTCCCTTCTCCCTTCTTTTTTTCTCTCGGTGGCTGAAAGGGGCGGCGGCCAGAGGGTTCGGGAGAGGAAAAGAACTGAAGGGGCTCGGGTACTGTAGTGCAGCTATAGTAGTTGCTATTTTTTCCTTTTTTCTAAACTTGTAATATGCATAACTTTATGATATGAACTCGAAATAATTTGTATGAACAGTCAAACTGAAAGGTTTCGACGAGCTCTACGCATTGGTGATATCCATTACTCCATTAGATCAAGTGATCAAAAAATTAAATTTTCGGTCTCTCTTAAATCCGATCAATGTTCGCTTAAAAAAATATCACTTGGTCCATAAAAAAAATTCTAAATCTATCATGTATTCTAGGCTATTACAACTATGCACTTATTAATGTTATATGAACTTTATCTTGATTATACATGTACTTAGTCATGCACTTGGTTCTATGGGTCAGTATTCCATATTAAGTTTTCATATATGGACCGTGTTTGATATAAATTTGCTTAAATTGGTTCGTTTTGATGTCCAGCTTTACGGTTGTTTTCGTATTCCAAATATAAAATTAGCAAACTGGCAAAAGCAAAACGACCCTATCCAATCACCTTTGCCTTGCGCCCATTTTGCCTTCTCCTCTTCTCTTCTCCAAGTATGAAACATTTGATCATCTTGTCATCACAATCAACTCCATTATCCTGTAGCTTCACCACTTGACTTGGACCACCCCTTCTCAAGCTACACACATGCTTAGCAATAGGTTTAGTCTAATAGATTTTTTATCAATTAGCAAAAATTAAACCAGGGCTTTCAAATGGTTAGGCAATAGGGAAGTATGCTATGAGGTCAAATGAGTCAGTTGGTTCTCGAAACCTTGTTGAGAGCTCTCTCAAGTATAAGGGAACCGAGGATCTAAGGAGTGCAAAAACTGAGCTAACTGAGGGAACCAAGTTTGGAGCTGGTGTTGGTTGAAAGAGAAATAGATCTATGCTGTCAGAGGAGGATATGGTTTTGTTCACTGGCATGGCAGATGCAGTTAATAATGTGGCAGATGCTATACACAACCAAGGTTGAGGATTTCCACCATGAATTTTATGTTGATTGTCAGGTGTGTGCCAAGCTTCACTAAGGAAGCACTTATGGTTGCATATGGGCATCTGCTTGACACTAGAAGCACTTATGGTTGCATATGGGCATCTGCTTGACACTAAGGCCTTAGGTTCTACATTTGTCAACATGTCTCACCGCACATGTATTGTGGCAAAGGACCACCTTGGCCAAGCACTCTATACATGATGTGCTTGGCAACTACTAGTTAATCCTTCTTTTGTGCAGTATATACCCTCTTTTGGTTAGTCTTTTGCTAGTCAGCTTGCCCTCACCTTGAGCCAATCCTTGTGCAGCGCATGCCTCTCTTTGGGTGGATGCTTTTGGCATATAGTGGTGGCTTTTTAGTGCAAAACTTCCTCCTAGTTTGTGCAGTAGGTTTACCCTTCTTTTGTGCAGATGACCTGATCTTGCACTCTTTACTAACATTAACATATAGTTTGTGACTTAGATGTGCCCCTTATACTCCTACACCCAAAGTATTTGTAGTGATCATCAAATTCCTTGCTAGATCTACCTAGCTGGTGGTGGTGCATCTCTATAAACTTGCATTTTAAATACATAGCATGTGTGAAACACTTCCAATGTAGATGGTGACCATCAAAGGCGAGAACAGGCCTGAGGAGGCCTAGAGGAGGGGGTGTTGCCTCCTAGGGGGCCCATGACCTGCCCTAGGGGTTGCGCGCCCTAGGGAGGGGCAGCAGCACCCCTGCCACCACCGCTGGTGATGCCGCCACAACCACGACAACCTTCCTTTTACATCCCCGCCAATTACCTTTTTCATACTTATCATTTTAAGAATAGATAAGTTATTTGATGGAAACTAGAAGATTGATTAGGGAAGGAGGAATCCTTGTTGGATAAGGAATCCTCCATCTTGCTTGTAGGTTAAATCCGATTATGACTATAAATACTAGGAGCATATAACCGAATTAATCAAGAAAGCAATAAACGGGCGAAAGATTTCTCTCACCTCACCAAAGTCGCTATTGCCTCCTTACCCCGTGCCACTGCCGCCTATGCCACTAGCAATGCCACCGCCCTTCCCAACATGCCCGCCACCGCAATCCCTCGCTGCCACTGTCGTATCCCAACCACCCACCCCACCATGCTATTACAGCTGGTATCGCGAGACCAATTCAATCCTTTGAGCACCCGTGGCTAACACCACCGCCATGCTGCAAGAACTCCAGGCATCAAGGAATGACCCTGCAAGATTAGATCTGAGCATGAGCTAGTTCCTAGAGGAGCGTAACATCTCTCCACCAGCAACAGATCCAATCCAAACCATAGTTTTAAATCCCCGGCTATAGCTATTTGGGGCTGATCAAGCTTTAGGCTATAGCCCGCTCTATCTCGCTATAGCCTTCTATATCCCCATTTAGCCTCCGCTGTAGCTGTTTTAGAGGTCATCCACTAAATACCCTTAGCCGGCGATTTAAAACCTTGATCCAAACAGAAAACAATAGAGATGAATTAGGATGTGATGTTACTATGGCAAAACTTCAGTCATGTAAGGCAATTACTAGCAAAACTATACTTGACGGTGTAATAAGCCTCTAATTTTGTATCCGGATCAACTAATAAATGAAAAAAGGGTGAATATTTAGATTTTTATTCCTTGTTCTAGACCGAGCTTAATTTACATGAATAATGAATTTTGAAGGAAGCTAAACAATAGAAGAAAAATAGATCAACAAGGCCACTATGAGAGACCCATCACCCAGCTACAGTTTATATAGTTTTCAAGACTAGGTTTGTAGCAAACACTGACACATTGTGAACAAACAGTGAGCTATGATCGCCACCAATGAAACTTTCCTCAACATGACGATGGAGGGAGGTCCCGTAGAGATCGTCATGGTATGTTGGAATCTAGTAATCGAATCAACCCTAGTTTTATCCCTACAGATGCATCTAAGGGGTCTTCAGATGGGAACTCCACGCCCACCAAGAGCAACATCATCATCATCACCAATATCAAATGTGGATTGGATTAGGAGGACGCCATCAATAATTATGAGACAGACACCAAGCGCGTCAATGTCACCACCCCAATGCATATTTGGTATGGGAGGACGCTATCACTGGCTTGCTCGTAGCAGTCAAGTGAGCAGATACGATAACCTCGTGCCACTAATGGATGCCACCCTCGAGCAATCCATGGTAACTGTCATTATTGCCTCACCTCCAACACTAGATATCCCGGCTATGATCAGCAACTCTATCAATAACATTAATGCTACTGCAACAATGTTTGATCTAGCAACACCACCAACGCCATCTACTCTACCAACGTCAACACTGCCAGGCCCTAGGGCTACATCACCAATGCCAACTACATCACCAGATCTACAACTGCCTTTGTTGTCGTTCGTTGTCACCTTAGGACAAATACCAATCAGTCCAATGGCTGCTCAGCAAGCCTAGGCGGACCACCACCTTCCTCAGTCAGACATCTGCCCACTAGTATAGTAGGTGTCCCCATCATAGGAGCGCCTGATCACTTGGCCAACGTTAGTCCAACAACTGCTCCACGAACTGGTCATAACTCGACTGACAATTCCAACACTCAATGGTGTGACAGAACCATTACATCAGGTCGGCAATGCTAGGCAACTTCACCAGATCAACATCTCTGACACCACGAACATCAACGTTGCAACATCCGAATCGCTACCATGGCTATCTCGGATGGAGCTCATCTTCAACCTACAACGATTTCTGGATGCTCACATGAACATGTACGCAATTTTACACCTTTTCGATAGGGCTCCTCTGTGTCTCCTTCATTCCTCAAGGATGCCACCGCTGGCAACCTAGAATGACTCACACAGCATCAACAAAATCTTAGGCCTGCCAACCTACTACAACACCATAGGAGATGTACCTCCACCACAATGCACTAGCAACATCAACTATTATACAACAGGATCCACACTATAGGCTACATGATGGTTTCTTCATCGAGTCACACTAGATCATCCTCTTCATCAATGGCCTTGGCGCTGACATCACCTGACACTCCCTGCGTCTTCACTGCACCGGCATTAGGACACGCGTCGCCATATGACTTCTCCACTATAGCGCCATGGATGGACCATGACTCGCTGCCACATTCCACCATGGTGATCAGTGCACTCCCCATAATGCCACCACTTATATGCAACGACGACAAAATGGGCACATCTTCTACATCACGGTCATCGACAAGCCACGCCTATTCAAAGACAATGGCCCCAGCATTACAACACACAGCATTGACATCACAAGAGTGTTGGTTCCACTTCAAGTTGCCTCCACTGCGGAACTCCAAACTCAGTTTGTCCACTCTCATTCTCATGCTACAAGGAGCAAGTATTGCTTGGATGACATGTGATGGTGTCGTCAGTTACAACAACGACTACTACATACTGGTAACATCACCATTATTCCAAGCTCTGCTCACATCCATTGGTATTACAACTTCGCATATCCTTGCAATCGGTTTCGATACAATGGTGGCTTCACCAACAACGTCGACACTTCTCTTGAGAATTCTGCTACAAGAAGAGTGGCTACCACAACTTCTTGCTATGTCAAGCGACAAGGCACCAAAGGGAATGAATATGAACTACCCTGGCTTCAGCTTCTACTACGTTAGCAACCATTAGTACCACTTCGAATTCATGCCACTTCATACAAGGAAGGACATCATTCTCCCCAACCTCATCTATGGACAAACTACCTGGCACTTCGAGATCACCTTACTGAGAGGAACACTTCCAAACAACAGCATCAACGACCGGCTCCTATTTCAGCACGAGGACGTGCCAAGCGAAAAGTGGAGAGTTCTATCACATGTCTAATACGGACAGTGACCGTCAATGGCGAGAATGGACCAGAGGAGGCCTAAAGGAGGGGGCGCCGCCTCCTAGGGGTGCCCACAGCCCGCTCTAGTGGTTGCGCGCCCTAGGGAGGGGCGACTGCACCCCTACTGCCACCCTTTATTTTACATCCCCGCCGATTACCTTTGTAGTATTTATCATTTCAGAAATAAATAAGTTATTAGATAGGAATTAGAAAATTGATTAGGGAAGGAGGAATCCATGATCGATAAGGACTCGTCCATCTTGCTTAAATGCTAAGTCCAATTCAGACTATGAATACTAGAAGCATGCAACCGAATCAATCAAGTAACAAATAGGTGAAAGCTCTTCTATTCCGCTCTCTCACTCCTCTCCTAAGCCGTTGCCTCCTCTCTACCCCACACCACGACGACGCTACCACCTATGCCGCTGCCCCTCCTCAACCCTAAGGGCGCCGTCGCCCTCCACCGTCGCCTCTCACCGCCGTGCTGCTACAACATGCCTCATAACAATGATGGTCTATCTGTCATTCTCTTCATTTCAATCTAGGCATATGCCTGTTGCTAATGATTCGTCTTTTGAGCTCGTTTCCTTGCCAATGATAAACTAATTTTGTGTTTGTGATGTTTTGAAAAGCATCTATGCCATGGTATGTGGTTCATGTTGGCCACAAAACACCTGGGAGGCATGTCATGACCAAGTAATGGGCTTCAATAGTACTATTGGGGACCAAAATAAGGGCCCATTTAGGAAAGCCCAACAAACGCAAAATTAAGCCCAACAGGCCGCTCGCTGCTCTATCTGGGCCATGGCCCCAGGGCACCAGAGTGCGCACCTAGCCTTCGGCCCATCCAAGTCCACCCCGCAGGGGTCTCGGGCGAGCACCGATTCTCCGCCTCACCCGAGGCCTCAGCGCGAGGGCCTCGGACGAGCTCCCGCCTTCCGCCTCGCTCGAGCCCCCAGCATCAGGGCCTCGAACGAGGTCCCAGTCTCCGTCTCGCCCGAGCCCCGGTAACCAGGGCTCGGATGGGACGCTCCGCCCTCTCCAAGTCAAAGCCGTACCATCGACTTGACACATATCTACCACCACCCGTCCACAGCCCATATCAGGGGCGTTCCACACCCTGACAAGGGATGGACATCGTCCCATCGTGACCCACGCCGGCGATCATGCTTTCTCCACAGTGAAGGCCACGCCTGCCACTGTGGGAACGTTGTGCTGCCTGACCTCCCTGCCAGGTCCCATCACCAAAGTACCGGGGCACTGCCCACCACGCCGAAGCAATGATACCCGATGTCACCCTCCGTACGGGAGAGGACTGGACGCCCCCTCTGGTCAACAAACAGTCCACCCCGAGAGTTCTGAGCCCGGCATGGGCGGCCACTGTGCCGGCGACCATCCACGACTGTTCCAACCACTCCTCGTACGGCGCCAAGCTCTGAGGCCCCCTAAGCCTCGGATTCCAAGCGGGTCAAAGCTACAGCGAGCTACAGGGCTCGGACACCTCCTCCATCACGCTCCACCAACTCCAAGCAGAGACGCCCGTCATTCTGGCCAACAGGGCCAGGGAGGCGACATAGCACTGCTCCGTCACGTTCATGGACAACTCGCCCACTCCGGAGCCTCGGACAGGGGAGGACAAGCCCATGATCTTGCTGCCAGCACGACCACCTCTTGTAAGGCCCCGTCTACCCCTTATGGCTATAAAAGGGGGAGATGGGAGCCCGTAGGTGATAAGGATACATGAGCCCGATATTGGCACTCCACTCAATCACCCGCGAGACTTGGGACCTTGTCCCTCTCTCACTGCTTGTACACCCTACCTACGAGCACTTAGGTGCAAGATAATACAAGAACCCCTCTCCCCCACTGGACATAGGGCCTTCTCTTGCCCGAACCAGTATAAATCCTTGTGTCCATCTTGCACACCATCCGAAGTTGGGAGCACGCACCATAAATCTACTCGTTGGTGCTAGGACCACCAGTTCTAACACCGGCCGGTTGGCGTGCCGGTAGGGGGAGGCTGTGCGTGTTTAGCCTCTCTTCCGCCGAACCTCGGATGGCCAGCAGTCGCGACCACACCTCGTGGGGGCTTTTCGGCCCCAACTCTTCTCCCCCCAGCCGCTGGAGCCGGGGACCCTGATCCGGTTTGGAGAGCTTGAATTCGTGTCGACTTGTACCCGATTCGATATGGAGCTCCTCCCAGTGGGGTTCGGGGGCCTCTGACGAGGCCCCGGTGGATCCATCACCGGCCCGGCGCGGGAGGCACCGTGGCACTCGCGCCCGCCGTGCCGGCGTACTCGCCACAACGCCCGGCGGTCTGGAGGACTTCGCGGCGCTGCGGCTGGGTGGCGCCTCCCGGGGCGCCCGGCCGCCGCCGTCACCACGCCCGGCTGTTTGGTATGACCAATGCGCCTTCTGAACGCGTCGTTGGTCTCCACCACCATGGGAGCCCGAAGGAGGCGTCCACGTCGCCGGCGGCGCTCCACGGAGCGCCCCAACGCGGACATCCCCGACGGATCCATCCATGCCTACGAGGAGTACCGGATCAGGCAGGCGGAGTGGTGCGGTCCCAGCACGCGCTACGTCCACCCGATCCGGCGTTACGTCGAGGACACGGAGCCTAGGAGGTTCATCCCGGAGCACGCCTTCACCTCTGGCTACCCCGACTCTGACTCCCCGGATGACATGTACGACCCGACTCGCGAGTGCTTCCACGTGGAGATCGGCGACCTCGGCACCGGCGGCAACGACAGCGACGATGACGACCAGGATCAAGACCCTAGGCACACCGACAGCGACGATGATGACGACGACGAAGACGATGACAACTTGGCATTCTAGTGGCGGTGTGCTGCTCAAGCATTTTTGGCGCCATTATTAGAGATAACATTAAGAGGTGTCAACAAGCATTTTGGCGCTATTGCCGGGGAAGGCAATTGGCAATTAAAAAGGATAGCAATAGACCTAGCAAACTAATGAGATAGAGGAAATCATAGACCCCTACTCAATGCAGGCTTACCCTTGTGTTTTCTATCTTTGTGAAATCTTATGCAGGGTAATGAATGAGTGGTTTTGATCTGCCAGATAACTACGTTGAAAATCCAGAGAGACTCTTTTGAAGAAAGAAATTCCAGCAAGTGAGGGACATCTTTGAATCTCCATCAGGACACCTACTGCTGAGGTTCGTTCTTTGGAGGAGCAAGCTCCTACAAGAGAAGAAGAAGAAGAAGAGCAACAAGAGGGCAACTTAGCACCAGTCTTTGAGGAAATGGCTGATAAGTCACTGCACGAGTTCTCCGCTCCGAACACCAACAACATCCGCACTAGACCTAACGTCGAAGTTGGGGAGAATGGATTCAAGCTCAAGCCGGCTCTTATCACCATGGTGCAAGCCAATCTGTTCTGTGGGAAAGCACATGAAGACGCGAGTGCTCATCTCCAACACTTCCTAGAGATTTGTAGCACTTTCAAGCTGAAAGATGTACCAAAGGATATCGTGTTGCTACGTCTGTTCCCATTCTCACTGTTGGAAAAGGCAAAGCAATGGTTCTACGCCAAAAGGACAACCATACAACTTGGGACATGTGCTCCACAGCTTTTCTAGCAAGATTCTTTCCTATGGGTAAGACAAGTGCCCTAAGGGGGAAGATCTCAAGTTTCCAGCAACAACATGATGAGTCAGTCCCTGAGGCATGGGAACGCTTTCAAGACTACATATCAGAATGTCCCCATCATGGGATGGAGAATTGGCTCCTGATGCAAACTTTCTATCATGGGCTTACCAACAGCACCCGTAACAACGTTGATGCTGCTGCTGGAGGTGCATTTATGTCACTGACCATATCACAAGCTACTGCTCTTATGGAGAAGATGACCTCCAATCAAGATTGGAATGATGAGCACCAAACCACCCGCAAGAGGAGTGGAGGAATGCACCAGCTCAAGGAGGTAGACATGCTGTCTGCCAAGATAGACCTGCTCATGAAGAAGCGGGAAGACAAGTCAAGCCAAAGACAAGATGTCATGCGCATCAATGATTCATGCATGACCTGTGAAGAGTGTGGCAATATGGGACACTCAGGCAACAGCTGCCCTGAGACCCGTGAGGATGTGAACTTCATCATCAACAACAACAACTATCATCCTCAAAATTAAGGATGGAACCAGCAAAGGCCCAACTACCAAGGTAACTTCCAAGGTAACTTTCAAGGCACTAATTACAATAACTATGCTCAATTGCCTTTGAGAGAAGTGATCTCTAATCAAAATAAAATTGTGGAGACATTATCTAGGAAGGTAGCATCCAATGATAAAATGCTAGAGAACATAAACATTAAAATGGATAGCTTTACCTCTGCTGTTAAGAACTAGTTTAGCTTTAATAAAATGATAGAACAACAACTAGCTCGGTGGCGGCACTGTTCCACCGACCAATGAAGGTAAGATTCCAGGGCAACCTCTAGAGCCCGAGACCGTGAATTTGGTTGATGTGTATGTAGGTTACTACGTTGAAGCATCATCAGGATGGAAGGATGAGTCCATGCCACCTAAGAGAGGAGATCCGGGGAGACACATGATTTCCATCTCTATTGGGCAACATGACTTTCCCCGAAGTTGTGCCGCGATCTAGGCGCCCGTGTCAACATCATGCCTAAGGTAATCTTCGACCAAGTCTTTCCATGGGTATCTTTGTTGTACACGATATATGTGTTTGCGAAATTGCAGACCCGCACGATCAAGTACCGCAAACGAATCTTAGATGACGTGTGCATACGAATCGGGAGATCATATGTCCCTGTAGACTTTGTAGTCCTGGATACCGGCAGAGATCCCAAGAGTCTAATCATTCTTGGCCGACCATTCCTGAGTACTGCAAAGGCTGTCATCTACACGGACAGTGCCAAGATTTGTTTCACCATCAAGGGTAATAAAGAGAAGTTCAGTTTCAAGAACAAGACCCTTAAAGCTCCTATAGATCCAAGAGGAGCTTACTTCCCAGTCAAGCCAACAAACGAAGGAACCCAGAGGAATTCAAATGGGAAGAGGAAGAACAGGAATAGAAGACAAGTGAGAAGGCAAGTCCAAATAGTCAAGGCTATTGAGTACAAGCATGACCACCTCTTAGCTTCACCATTCCTAACCAAGAAGGAGGATCCAGGCATGCCAGCCATTGATTGCACTATTGGGCAGTGCTCATTCTACAATGCTTTCTACGACACCGGATCAGCTGTCAACATAATGTCTAAAAAGGTATATGATCTATTATTTGATACACCTCTATACCCTACCTATATGCAGCTGCAGCTGGCGGACAACACAACGAGATTTCCGGAGGGAGTAGCAAGAGACATCAAGGTCAAGATCCAGGACCACTACATCCCGACCGACTTCATGATACTGGACATGGGAGAAGAAGACGAAACACCCATCATACTTGGAAGGCCGTTCCTCAGCACCACCAACGCAATCATCTACAATGGATCGGGCCAAGTCCACTTTCAGTTCCCAGGAGAGAAGGTGCGCTGTTATTTCAAAGATTATAACTCTCCTGGATTAGCAGCTTTTACCCAATCCAAGAGGAGACGTCAGCGTCAGAGGAATCGCTCTCAAAAGAGCAATGTTGAGGAGGAAGAAATCAAGGAAGAATCTATAGCACCAAAGCAACGACCTACAAAGGTATGGAAAGAAAAGGTAACCTCCTCAACTGAGTCATCGTCACCAGGAGGTCCAACGTCAGGGTCCCCATCCTCGGGATCCGATGAAGCACCCCAGGAGTGAAGACGACGAGAAGTCTTGTCCGGAGGACTCTAAACTCCGAACTCTTGCCATAAGGTAACAATGGTAGTTATCCATTTACTTCCTTGCACTTTTTAATTCTTAATTAATTTTCATTCTTATAGAAAATCACAAAACATTTGGAAAATCTCAAAGCCCCATGTGACATACCTACAGCGCAAGCTAAAGGAGTGTTCACTATGGTGGCATAAAAATAAAATGAAAATTAGAATTAGCATACATATTTCAATTCTGTTTGACAAAAAGAAAAATCCAAAAATAATCATTGAGCATCTTGCTACACTGAATGCACTATAACAACCTTTGAAACCTCTCACAACAACCAGTCCACGGACGGCTAACCACTAACTATTTATCCTAATCCATTCCACGAGTTTTGGTGTTTTGTGAGATGTTTGCTGCAGGATGACTCTGAAGAGCTAGTCCACCTAAAAATAATCATCATCACCACTCGAAGTACACCTTTTTGCACACGGCTAATCACTGTGTGAAGAAAGCAACTTCTTATTGGATGAGATGAAGGTTCTTGGCTACACCAGCTCTTACAAGCATGAGCTCCATCGGGAGGACTGCTCAGCTTCAATGCTCAACCACGACAACAACCAGCTTGGGGAAGGCATCCCCTAGGTACCCAGGTAAGTGTACCTACACGATTATCGAGTCAGTCACAAAATAAAAAATACCAAAAATATGTGAGCACATGAAGGTTCACCATAGTATCTAAGAAAATCTAAAAATACCAAAAATATATGGGCACATAAAGGTCCATGCTTTTTAAGAGTCCTTAGAGTCTTTTGAGTTTTATAGTTTGAGTTTTTGAAAAATGAAAAACCAAATAAAAATGTTTGTCTGTCAAGAGTCAATAAAAAGGAAGCTCTTGAGATGAATTGAAATGATGATGAGCCGCTCTGTTACAACACCTCTGAAATGCCTAGAGTTTAGACAAAAATTTTCCCAAGTTTTAGCTTCAACTGTTTTGACATGAAAATTTGCTCTGAGCCTAAAACTTGTGGGTTGCATACGCTTGAACTAAGTCTAGGTACCTGATTGATAAGATTGAGAAAGTCTGAGCCGCTATCTATCTTGTTCTAAGTGATATTAGAATTCTGGAGATTTATCTTTTGAAAAATGCAAAAACATGATGAGTTCCTATATGACAAAGCTTACATTCCCACGAGCCAAACATGATGAGATAGGCTAGTTAAAATTCCACATATATGCTTGCTTGCCTTGCATTGAGTTTTGTCAACCTTTGTGACCCTAGTGAGAGATTTGTCATGCTCTTGAATCAAGATCCACCTCCATATGCACTACTCTACACTAGAGTAGGCGCAACAACATGCTATTCCACCTACATCCATTCCAAAAATATTTTTCTCCTACACTGGGAGAGAACACCAAAAATATTCCATTAGGTTAGCTACCCAATAAATGTTCCATGTTTTTACGTGTTATCTCTCTAATCCATCAATGCCAAAAAAAGGGAGTGTCATGAGCTATGCAAAAAGAGAAGAGAGAAGAAGGGAGAAGAAAGAAAGATGAACAAGTGTCCCAGTGCAAAACAAAGGGTGTCTAGATACCCAACTCCCTGAGTAAAAAAAGAGAAGAAAAGATAGCTCATGACCTCTAGCCATTTTTCAAAGGAGAGAGAAGCATCCAAAGGAGCTGAGTAGAATTAGGTTCCACCATATATCCACCATATCCATCCACCCATAAATCTTGATTCGACTGCATGACTTGTTTCTCCATGGATCCATTGTTTGACTTAGCAACATATGCATTGCAAGTTTGCTCTTTCAGTTTCCTCCTTACCGTTGAGCTCCACATAAGCTTTAGCTATAGGATGAGAAGAAAGGCAACCATCATCACTGCCTTGGTGAGAATCCACAAATACCACATACATTGAGAGACTTGAGAGTGTCATACATGGGAAGCTCTGAGTTTTATTTGAAAACCTCTAAAAAACTCCAGAATGATAGTTGATCAAGGAACTTGAGACATGGTGCTTAGATGGGATCTTTCTATCTATCAAGTGCTCAAGACCCAAGGAAGAGCTAAAAAGCCCCATAGTCAAAGGTAATATGGGTAAGTTTGAAAATTAGCTCAGTTATTGCGTAACTTGGAGGAGAATTTCTGTCTGACTGCAGGCATATTTAGAGAGAGTTGCTCTGAGATGGCTACAATGCTTAAAACATACACATATGAACAATAATTCTTCTGAGTTTTCTTTGCTAAGGGACTAGCAAAGGTTAAGCTTGGGGGAGTTGTTGACGGCCACTATTGTATTAATTCAACCGTCAACTAGCCATGAAAAGGATGCAAATGCGATCACCGAAGTAGACATAGGGTTTACACGACCGAATTCCACGAGTTTTGGTGTTTCACTATTTATGCAAAGCGTAAACCGGAAAAGGCACAAACATACAAGCTTATCGGAACAAGGAAACAGAAAACGGACTCCACGGCAACACAGGAAGGTTCTAGAAGAAACGAGAAGGCACCACGTCGAGCCGGGGGCCCGGAGGCCACCTGGTGGGACCGGCCGGTCCCACCCCAGACCGGCCGGTCTGGCCTAGGCCCCAGTTCAGCCACGGTTCGTCTGGTTCGCTCCACCGCCTTTGAGGATCGATCCTAGCCGCCCGTCAATGTCGGTTTGATCCGATGGCTCACGATCATCGCCCAGGGCTATAAAAGGAGAGGCACCCCCCTGGGGAGAGCCCCCATTCATTCATTCTCATTCGAAGTCCGATCATCAGCCAGAAACCCTAATCAGAGCTCCTTAGCTAGGACCTAGATAGCTAGATTAGAACTAGAGGGAGGCAAGTGTAGGCTTGGATTCCGGAGCCATCAAGAGCTTGGATTTGGTATAATTCTTACCTCCTCTCGCCTTTGTTCTCTTTCATTGTATAGTATATGATTGCTACAATTGAATTGATGAATACTTATTTACTTACATTCATAGTTATCTTGTTCTTTGTCTATTATGGTTATATGCTTAGTATAGCTAGATTAACATTATACTTATCCATAGGTTCGTATAGCACTCATCTAATTGATCGTTGGGTGAGTGATAAGCATTGTGTAAGCATGGTGCTTATACGTTGTTTATCTGCGAATGCACTCTATAGGCCGGGTTTGGTAGATCGCGGGTGTGACATTTCTGTTGAGTCCTATGTAATCCGAACCCTGTTTATAGGCACAGTAGGGCTTGTATACGATGGAAGGGCATGCTATGTTCTCAAACTTCCCTAGTATGTCCACTATGAATAAATATAATGCTAACCTTAGCCATGACTATTAGGTGTATTGCACTAACCATAATATGCATTAACATGTAGCTAGGAATAACCCAGAATATCTCTTGATGTTCTACTAGCAACCCTAATGATATAGCTAGAGTCTCTATCTTTTTATGCTGATCATTATATACTTAACTTATCAATTATCTTGTGACTTACCCCTGCATTGAGTAGCGAGGACATGGTTATGCCTATTCGTTACACTTTAGGTCAACACACTACCTTTACACAGCCATGTAGACCTTCCTTTGAGAAAATATAAATGACAACCCATAATACTCTGGGTAAAATGCTACAATGGTATTTGATCTGTGCGCTTGCGGATACATTTCTATATTCTAGATGGTGGCATGATTTAATACCACACCCCTTGGTGTTATGCTGGGGATGACAACTTGGCATTCTAGTGGCGGTGCGCTGCTCAAGCATTTTTGGCACCGCTATTAGAGATAACATTAAGAGGTGTCAACAGCATGGTTGGAGCACCTTCCCGCCCGCACCATCTTTGACTGGGGCGACCTGGTCAAGGTCTTCGTGGGAAATTTCCAGGTCATGTATGTGCGCCCTGGGAATTCCTGGGATCTCCGCAGCTGCCACCAGAAGCCTGACGAGTCGCTCCGCAACTTCATCCGCCGCTTCTCCAAGAAGTGCACCGAGCTGCCCAATGTGGCCGGTACCACCATCATCAGCGCGTTCCTAGACGAAACCACCTGCAAGGAGCTGGTCCACGAGCTGGGCAGAAAGATGCCCTCCACTGCCAATGAGCTGTTCGAGGTGGCTACGAACTTCACCTCCGGCGAGGAGGCAGTATGGGCCATTTTTCACGGCGCCAATGACAAGGGCAAGCGGAAGGACGAAGGAGCCGAGAGAGCAGCAGCTTGCAACCCCAAGAAGAACGGGAGGGGCAAGCGGAAGGGGAAGAAAGGCAAGAAGGAGCAGGAGGAGGACTCCGAAGAAGACCTCGTTGCCGCAGCCGACCGCAAGGCGCCCCGAGGCCCCCCGGGGCTCGGGGCCTTCGACGACATGCTCAAGAAGCCTTGCCCTTTCCATAGGTTCCCCGTCAAGCACACCATGGGGGAGTGTGACTTGGCCTGCCGATTCTACCAGAAGCTCCCCCCGCCCGAGGACAAGAAGAAGAAGGAGGAAGAAGGCAAAGGTGAAGGGTTCCCGGAGGTCCACGATGTCTTTATGATCATCGGAGGCCTCCCAACGAATTTCTCCCCGCGCCAAATCAAGCGCGAGCGCCGGGAAGTGTTCTCGGTGCGCCCCGCTACGCCGCAGTACCTACCATGGTCGGCCGACGCCATCACCAATGGCCTCGACGACCATCCGCTCTACGTGCCGAACCCCGGGATGTACCCGCTCATGGTGGACCCCGTCGTTGGCAACGTTTGGCTCACCAAGGTGCTGATGGATGGCAGCAGCGCCCTCAACATCCTCTACTCCGAGACCCTCAGTTTGTTGGGGATGGAACGCCCGCATCTCTGACCCTCCAACTCCCCCTTTCAGGGCATCGTGCCGGGCAAGCGTGCTTGGCCCCTCGGGCAGATCGATCTCCCCGTCGTCTTCGGTACGCCGTCGAACTACCGCAAGGAGGTCATCACCTTCGATGTGGTTGACTTCCGAGGAACCTATCACGGCATCCTCGGACGTCCCGCGTACGCGAAGTTCATGGCGGTCCCAAACTACACGTACCTCCTCCTTAAGATGCCGGGCCCCAGCGGTGTCATTACCGTCGGCTCCTCCTACGAGCACGCCTTCAACTGTGACGTGGAGGCCATCGAGCATGCCGAGGCCATGGCTGTCTCCGAGGCCCTCGACTCCAAGCGCCACGCCGGCACCTTCGAGCCGTCCGATGGGGTGAGGGAGGTCCCGCTTGACCCCTCCACCTCGTCTGGCAAGACGGTGAAGATCTGCGACTCCCTCGACCCTAAATAGGAAGCCGTGCTCGTCGACTTTCTCCGCGCGAACATCAACATTTTTGCATGGAGTCCCTCGGACATGTCGGGCATTCCGAGGGATGTCACCGAGCACTCCCTTGATATCCGGGCCGGATCCAGACCGGTGAAGCAGCGCCTGCGCCGATTCAACGAGGAGAAGCGCAGGGCCATCAGCGAGGAGGTGAACAAGCTTTTGGCGGCCGGATTCATCAAGGAAGTGTTTCATCCCGAGTGATTGTCTAATCCTGTACTGGTTAGGATGAAGAGTGAGAAATGGAGGATGTGTGTAGACTATACCAGTTTAAATAAAGCATGTCCGAAAGTCCCTTTTCCCTTACCACGTATCGATCAGATAGTTGACTCCACTTCGGGGTGTGAACTCTTGTCCTTCCTTGATGCTTACTCCGGCTACCACCAAATAAAGATGAAAGAGTCCGACCAGCTCATGACGTCTTTCATCACCCCATTCGGCATGTACTGCTACGTAACGATGCCCTTCGGACTCAGGAACACAGGGGCCACGTACCAGCGGTGCATGCTGGGCGTTTTTGGCGACCACATCGGTGAAACCGTAGAGGCCTACATCGACGACATCGTGGTCAAGACCAAAAAAGCTGACGACCTCATCTCTGACCTTGAGATTGCCTTCCAGTGCCTCAAGGCCAAGAGTGTCAAGCTCAACCCCGAGAAGTGCGTCTTCAGGGTCCCCCGGGGCATGTTCCTGGGGTTCATTGTCTCCAAGCGCGGCATAGAGCCCAACCCAGAGAAGGTGACGGCGGTGACGAGCATGGGGCCGATTAAGGATCTAAAGGGCGGGTCATGGGCTGCCTTGCGGCCCTCAGCCGCTTTATCTCACGGCTCGGCGAGAAGGGCCTGCCCCTATATCGCCTCCTGAGAAAATCCGAGCGCTTCCCCTGCACCCCCGAGGCCCAGGAGGCCCTCGACAAGCTCAAAGTCACCCTCACCAGCGCCCCAATACTCGTCCCACCTGCCGAAGGCGAACCCCTCCTCCTGTATGTCGCCGCGACGACCCAGGTGGTCAGCGCGGCCATCATCGTCGAGAGGCAGGAGGAGGGCCACACTCTACCGGTCCAGAGGCCGGTCTACTTCATCAGCGAGGTGTTGTCCGAGACCAAGATCCGCTACCCACAGATCCAGAAGCTGCTCTACGTTGTGGTCCTAACTCGGCGCAAGCTCCGGCACTATTTTGACGCCCACCCCATGACGGTGGTCTCCTCGTTCCCATTAGGAAAGATCCTCCAGAACCAGGAGGTCTCAGGACGGGTCGCCAAGTGGTCCGTCGAGCTCATGGGAGAGACCCTCTCCTACGCGCCAAGGAAGGCCATCAAGTTTCAAGTCTTGGCCGACTTCCTTGCGGAGTGGACCGACACCCAGCTGCCGCCGCCTCAGCTCCAGGCGGAGTGTTGGACCATGTACTTCGACGGATCCCTGATGAAGACTGGGGCCGGCGCCGGCCTGCTCTTCATCTCCCCCTCGGAGTGCATATGCGGTACGTGGTCCGCCTGCATTTTCCGGCGTCAAACAACATGGCGGAGTACGAGGGCCTGCTCAACGGGCTGAAGATCGCCGTCGAACTCGGTATCAAGCGCCTCGACGTCCGAGGGGACTCGCCGCTCGTCATCGACCAGGTCATGAAGGACTCAAGCTGCCACGACCCCAAGATGGACGCGTACTGCAAGGCGGTGCGTGCCTTGGAAGACAAGTTCGAGGGCCTGGCTCAACCACATCGTCCCGCAGTACAACGAGGCTGCCGACGAACTCGCCAAGATCGCCGCCGGAAGAGCCCCTGTTCCCCGATGTCTTCACAAAGGACCTCACGGCTCCCTCCATCACACTCGGCCCGAACAGGGAGGAGGCCACGGAGAATCGCTCCCGACCCCCTCGGGGCCGGGGGGAGATGTCCAAGGCCCCCTCTGCAACCGAGGCCCCATCGGACTCCGAGGCGTCCTCGGCGTCAAACCCCCAAGGTCATGGAGATCGACGGGGAGGATCCGGAAGCCGACCCCAAGCCGGACTGGAGAAAGCCATACCTCGATTGGATCGTTCGGGGAACCCTCCCCGAGGACTTCAATCAGGCCAGGCGCATCGCGAGAAGAGCAAAGTCCTTCGTCGTCATCGAGGACGACCTCTACAAGCGAAGCCCCTCGGGGGTCCTGGAGGACAAGTTCGACGGCCTCGAGCTCAATCACGTTGTTCGAAGGCACAACGAGGCCACCGACGAACTCGCCAAGATCGCCGCCGGGAGGGCCCCGGTTCCCCCTGATGTCTTCATCAAGGTCTCGCCGCTCCCTCGATTAGCCTCGAAGGACGGGAGGAGGCCCTAGAGAATCGCTCCGACCCCCCTCGGGGGCTGGAGCAACACTCGAGGCCCCTTCTCCATCCGAGGCACCCTCGACTTCCGAGGCACCCTCGGCGCTTGGTTCCGAGGTGATGGAGATCGACGAAGGGGACCCAGAGGCCCAGCCCAATCCAGACTGGAGGAAGCCGTATCTCGACTGGATCATCCGAGGGACGCTCCCCGAGGATTTCAACCAAGGCCGGCGCATCGCGAGAAGAGCGAAGTCCTTCGTCGTGATATAGGACGAGCTCTACAAGTGAAGCCCCTTGGGGGTCCTGCAGCGGTGTATCACGGTCGAGGAAGGCCTCGCGCTGGTCCGTAAGATCCACGCCGGTGTGTGCGGCCATCACGCCGCTCCCTGCTCCCTCGTAGGCAGTGCTTTCCGACAAGGGTTCTACTGGCTGACCACGGTCGCTGACGCCACAGAGGTGGTATGCACCTGTGAAGGCTGCCAGTACTACGCCCGTCAGACACACTTACCGGCTCAGGCACTCCAGACCATCCCCATCACATGGCCTTTCGCCGTATGGGGTTTGGACCTGGTAGGACCCCTCAAGAAGGCGCCCGGGGGCTTCACCCATCTACTTGTCGCCATCGATAAGTTCTCCAAGTGGATCGAGGCGCGCCCTTGACCAACATCCGGTCCGAGCAGGCAGTGCTCTTCTTCACCGATATCGTCCACCGCTTCGGAGTCCCAAACTCCATCATCACCGACCACGGCACCCAGTTCACGGGGATGAAGTTCTGAACCTTCTGCGATAGGCACCAGATACGCATCGTCTGGTCCTCAGTGGCGCACCCCCAAACGAACAGGCAGGTGGAGCGGGCTAACGGGATGATACTGCAAGGGCTCAAGCCTCGGATCTTCAACAAGCTCGACAAGTTCGGCAAAAGATGGCTCGAGGAGCTCCCCTCGGTCCTCTGGAGCCTCAGGACGACGATGAGCCGAGCCACGGGGTTCACACCCTTCTTCCTGGTGTACGGCGCCGAAGCCGTCCTGCCGACCGACTTGGAGTTCGGATCCCCGAGGCTCAAGGCCTACGACGAGGCCCGCAACCAAGCAGCTCGGGAGGATTCACTGGACATGCTCGAGGAAGCCAGGGACGCCGCCCTCCTACACTCAGCTAGATACCAGCAATCCCTCCGACGCTACCACGACCGACGAGTCCGGACCCGAGACCTCAGGGAAGGCGATCTGGTGCTTCGACTCCGCCAGGACAACAGAGGCCGCCACAAACTCACGCCACCTTGGGAGGGGCCCTTCGTCGTCGCAGAAGTCCACAAGCCGGGCGCCTACAAGCTCGCAAACGAGGACGGCGAGGTCCTCAACAACGCTTGGAACATCCAACAGCTACGTCGCTTCTATCCTTAGAAATTCCAAGCATTTGTACATACGCCTTGTACCGCACGTTTCTTGCTAAAGGAAAACTAAGTCCTTGGGCGTGTGCCCAGGTCGTAATATCTCGTCCTCAAAAGGGCTCAGTGAGGCTTGGTTTTGGCTCACCAAAACAAGTCTCCCTCGAGGGCTAGAAAGGGAGGGACCCCCTCCTGGAAAGCACCCCTCGAAAAACTTTTTCGCTTTCTTGGCTACTTTTCGTAAACTCTACGCTCCCAAAAGTCTCGCGTACCTAGGAAAGGGCACGGCAGGATGTCACCCCGAGGCCAAGGACGGCCGAGCCGCGAGGCCACCCACGCCCACGCGCTACGGTGCCTCCCGCTTGCCGCCCTCAGCTAAAGGAAGACTCCGAGCGTCGCGAGGAGGTAGCGGGATCGCGATAACTACTTACGCAGCCCCCACCCTCGGCTAAGGAACGACCCTCGGCTATGAAATATTCTCGCAAGTCCCTAACTTAAGTAACGGGCAAGATCAAAGGAGAGACGCAAGAGACAACGAAAAAGCCATTAAGCATAAGGCCTCGACGGGCCGCAACACAAAATATCATACAAACGAAAACCAACACAGGTCTCTTTTTACATAGGCACTTGGGCCTGGGGTCTACTAAGGGGCGTCAGGGTCGCCAGCATCTTGGGCGGCGGCGTCCACGGCTTCGGCATCCGTGGCGGCGGCAGTCACGGCTTCGGCGTCCACGACCTCGGTGTCCACAGCCTCGGCATCGCCAGCTTCATCCGGAGGGGTGGAGGCGATAGAGGGGGCGAAGATCTCCCCCGGCCTTGAGCGGAGCTCCACTTGCCTCGGCCTCCTCGACGAGTTGTGCAAGCACTTCGCTCTCGCGACCCATCTCCTCCTCGGCCACTACAAGCCCCTCGGAGATCCCGGGAGGTCAAGCCGGTAGTGGGACATCGTCAGCGCGAGCGTGTGCGACACGCCCGACTTCGAAGGGCCTCCAGCGCCGCGCGCCTCCATCCGCTATGGCGGCGCAGCCAGCCGTGCCGCCCGAGGTTGCTCTGCCGGCGTTCTCCGCCTCCACCACAGCGCGGGCAGCCGTGGCCTCACGTGTCGAGGGGTGTCGAGCTCGCCCTGCGCCGAGTTGTAGGCGGCCTGCGACGCGGCGAGACTCTCCTCCAGCTCCGTCGCCCTGTCCTTCAGGCCTGCAATAACCCGAGAGTGAAACTCTCGACGACGCAAAGACAGCATGACGGACAAATAAGGTGCTTACCTTGCGCTTGGCCGCGGAGGGACTCGTTGTCGAAAATCCCCTGCATGAGCTCGCCTTTCATCTTGGCTGTTGACACAAAACGTGACGTACTGTGCCACACACACAGCAAGCCGAAAAGCGTGGCTTCAATCGGGTGCCCGGACGGTTTGAAGATCCGGAAGCGTGCCAGTCAATTTAACCTGAAAACTAACAAGGGATAAAGATTGTTAAATACAAAATCGAAACATGCCGGGTGAGACCAGACAGTTCCGTATATACGGCCCTGAAGCCACTTACAACGACATACAGCTATAGGAGCTGTCTGCCAACCATGCACATGATTCATTCAGCTAATTTTAAAGGGGGCAAAACACGTTAAGCATTGATTGCCAAACATGCATGCATGAGAAGATATGTTTGAACAAGTAAAAGTTGACTATGACTTGAAGCATAACCAAGCTCGGCAAACTAGCCGACTCGGGATCCATGAAGAAGGAACATACAAGCTAGCATGAGCAAACCTAATAAAAACTCGTACCCGCCGCACGATACTCAGCTCTATTAAGATTTAAACGCACTTAACGTGTAAGAACCCGCAACATGTAACAACCTAGATTGATCTAATTCGGCTATGCAAGCATATGATCTACCTAACACGATGACATGAGAATAAGAACGTTTAAGAACAAATAGATCTATAAAATAGAGAGCCGAAAACAACCAATCTAGATTGGGCAAAAGAGTGTTACAAATAAAATAAAACATGCAACACGTGGTAACTTAATGAATCTATTAAATCTTGCCAAGTCTAATAGAGGCGATAACTATCTTGCTTCACTATGCTATCAAGCGGACGCCTGCCCCACGGCCATCTAGTCGAGATAAACAGAGCATAAGCAAAGACTTCTTGATCGTCAAGCAAGCGGGCGTGCCGGCCGCACGGCCATCCAATGAGACAAACAAGACTACTTGCATCAATATCTAAATCCACCGCATGATACTAGACATGATAGCAAGGTTGCCGGTACTTACGGAGGTCGACGGATCGATAGCTCCTCTCGAAGAACTCGACGACACGACAAAGGACTCGAAAACTTGGCACGGGGCCGGTTGTATTGATTTGATTGTGAATATCTTTTACAATGGTCGAGGGCTTATATTTATACCCTGGACATAACATGAATCCTAAGAGATTACGATTATACAATATATTAAAGGTAACTCAAAAGTATGACGACCCTCAGCTCTAATCCTTTTCAGAGTCCTTGATTATCACGTTCCTTGCTTTCTATTCGGCTTTCTGCTCGCCACCTTTTACTTCCCGAACGGAATCACTGTCTCCAAGGACAGCCGACCGCACGAATGCTTGCCGAATCACTCAGAGTTAGCCGACCGCACGCACACCTGCCGAATTGCCCAGAGTCAGCCAAATGGATGCTTGCCGAATGTTCCTGAGTACTCGTTTCCCTCGTACTGGCCCACTTGTCATCTTTTCGGCTCCTACCAAAATCCAGTGTTAACACATGCCCCCTCAATTTCGGGATAAAAGTGATTTTATTCTGAAATTGACCACAAGCTTTTTTCTCATTTAGGTCAACACTGTTCATACTCGTAGCTGCCGCTTGAAACCCGATCTCTCTGATCTAGATTCAAACCTTTCTCAAACCTTCAATGGCGACTCAAGATGCAGTTCCAGAGGTAATGCTCATTCCCCTTGTGCATTCGGTAATTCCCTCATTGACTCTTTGCTTCCTTTTTTTGACTCACTTTTGTTCTTGTTGGATTGTTCTCTAAAGGAATACAAGGATGAGATCTTGATCCCCTATGCAGCGATCCCTGACTCTTATTTCCTCGGTCCGATGGGAGATTCCAATCCAATTGAGTTCGTTGAGAAGAAAACCTTGAGGATTCCTTTCAAATCTGGAGTCACCCCGCCGAGTCAGTGGCCGAATACCTTCAAAACCTGGCCTTTCCCCCCAATCGTTGGATGGCGAAATTGGTACCGGAGGATTTTAAACAAGAGCAGCAGTCACTGGGACTCTCAAGACATTCAGCATTGCTTGGAGCTATCTTTATCAGAGACTCCCCGGAACGACTCCCTCTTGGTAGCAGCCACCCACTTCTGGTCTGATGCTACCAATACTTTCATCTTTGGTCATGGTCCGATGACCTTCACTTTGGCAGATATTTTCATGATGACCGGCCTCAATGTGACATCACCAGTGTACCCTTCTAAGTACAAGAATAGCAGCAACCAGAAAGCAGTCAAGTCAGGAGTTGGATGGACAAAATATATCCAAACTTACATGTTAACTGGTGTTGTAGATGACAAGGAGTATAAAGCTTTCATGAATATGTGGCTGAGCAGATTCATATTTTGTGGTAAATCCAATGAACCAACCCTGAATCACATGGTGATGGCCGAGGAATTAGCTGCAGGCACCTTGATCCCCTTGGGCAAGTATCTTTTGGGGGCCGTCTACCACATGATGCATCAGATCACTGTCCAGATGCGCAACCATGGAGAAATTCACTGTGTGAATGGTCCCTGGTGGTTTATTCAAATGTGGCTGCAGCTGTACATGCATCAAATAATTTCTGTGGATCTCCATGATCTGGGTTTCCCTTCAGTCAACCATGCTGAAGATGACACGGCAAAGGAGAAAGCCTGTCAAACATATGGGGAAGCAGCATCCTCCATAGTCATTAATATGGACATTGGTCATCTCTTCAAACTGTTCTTTAAAGGGTTTGACAATGTGATCTGGCTTCCCTATAGAGAGAATGAGAACCTGACCATGCCCTACAAATTCAGCTATGAAACTGGTTGTTTAGGTCAAGTGTCAACAGAGATCTTCAACTCTTTTATCAAACCTTGTGTTCTGCCAGCAAAGTTTCATCATGGGAGGTTGCTACACCCTACTTATGAATTCTACAACCCCAGCATGGTAGCCAGGCAATTAGGATGCGGTCAATTGCCCCCAAGGCTATTTTTTTCAAAAACCATAAAGCCCAGGGAAAAAATAGGGGATGAAATAGAAGCCAAGAAAGTTTTTGAGCTGGGATGGGAGCTACCAGCATATATGCCTTCCCCTCTTGGATTAATAGATGTTGCCCATCCTCTGTTTGCCTCCTGGTGGCAAGAATGGCATGCCCACATCTTCAATACACCAGTGCATCCTCTATGCCAAGCCCTGCAAGCTCAATTTGCTTCTGACAGCGAGGTAATTATCTTGTACCCATAAGTCTCTTCACTATTGAGTTTATTCCTAATTTTAATACTTTGTAATCTTCAAGATGTTGAGCCTATTCCTCCTTCTCAAGTGGCTCATTACTATCAGCCTGGGCCTATTCCTGCTTTGGGGTTTAATGCCCCCACTTTGGCAGCCTTCATGAAAACCCCTGCAGTTTTGGGCACAGTAAGAGGAAAAAGCAAGAGGAAGACCACTGCCAAGTCAAGCAAGGATGTCGCTGTGCCTAGGAGAACAAGATCCAAAAAAGTCAATTTGTCTCCCAAGGTATATCTTTGCCGGTCTTTATTTTGCCAATAGTCTTGTACTCATTTCCTTCCATTTGCAGCCACAGGTTAAACTTCCAAGATCAGTCAATGTTTCAACAATTATTGAGATTTCTTCTGAGCCCTCTGCTGGAAATGTAGAAATCCAGGAAGCTACTGGTCATATCGGTATTATTTATCTTAATTGATCACTTCCCTTTATTGTACTGGGTGCACTGATTGGTACTCATACTTTGTCACCTTGCATTCTTAGAAACAGATCAACCCCTGGACAGGATGGAAGAAGAACCTTCCCCTCATCATACTTCTAGTTCATCATCCTTGGGCATCCAGCTAAGCCCTCAACCAAGTCAGAGTAGAACCCAAATTGAGGAAGATTCTGCTCAAAAGGTAATACTTCCACTTACTAAATTCTTCAGCACATTTGATCAATCGGCTAATAATCTTCTTTTGTTTCTTCTTAAGGATGTCACCCAGCCGACTGCCAGCTATTCTTTCACAATTGAAGAGTACATCAATGAGGGAAGTGAAGAAGCTACATCTCATCAGAGATTATCAGCAGACAATCAAGCTCGACTGAAGGAAATAGCTCTCTTACTGACAAAAGATATAAACATTCTAGTTCAAGATGCAGACCAACTAAGGGATCTTCTCGAACTTATTGACCAAGAAATTCCTCCAGCTCTCAGGGCTCCCTTAGAGTCTGCAACTCATCTTGATGACCATCTTGGTAAGGTCAGAAGAGCAAACAAGAACATAGCCTCCAGAGCTGCTCTGCAAGACGATAATCTGATGAAGAAGCAATAAGCCAAAGAGCTGCATTCTCAGATTCAGGCTGCTAAACAATCCTTGGCAACCCTAGAGCCTAAACTGGAAACTATGGAGGAGGAGAAGGCTAGGCTGGAAGCTAAATTGGCCCAATTGAATGCAAAAATTCAGTCTCACAAAGATAAAATTGCCAGCCTGCCGAACTCCATAGATGCGGCCAAAACAAAGATAGCATCCGTCATCAAGGAGAACCAGCAGATTAAAACCAAGCTCACCAAGATCCAAAGTTCTGAAGATGATGACAAGAAGGTGCTAGAGCAAGTTAGCCGAATTAGGAGTGACGCCATAGATGCAATCAAACTATTCCTGGGCGAGTAGAATGTTGGCTTGTAATACATTCGAAGTGTAGCATACTGTATTCCTGAGTAATTGTATTTTTTGTTAGGCTTTTGTCTCTATATCTCTATCTGATTGATAGCATAACCGATTGCTCTCAACTTCCCGATCAGGAGAATAGCCGATTCGCTTTCAATTTCCCGACTAGGAGATTAGCCGATTCCTTTTGAAACGTTGATTTAGCCGAGCCTGGCCCAGTCCGGTTAACGGCCCAAAAGGAGTAAACCCTACTTCGTCGCTTGGGATACCCCGAGGTATACGCCACGATCTCCACTTCGGCTTATAAATAAAGCCCTACTCCGGCTTTCACTGTTATCTTCAATCAAGCGCCCTCATCGCCGCCTCTTCACCTCTCTGTTCGGATCAACCGAGAGAACCATCTAGTCTCCAGAGCGACAATGGTGAGCGGCGACGATCGTGGCAAGCGCCCTGCCGAGGGAGAGGCAGAAGGAAGCCGAGCGCCACGCCGTCAACGCCATGGGTGAGAATCAACTGGTTGTCTCCTTGCGGTTTTCTCTCTGTTCATCTTCCCTGAGTTCGATTCATTCTGTTTTCTCAGGGCGAGGGTCATCACTGGCCAGTACCACCTTTCTTCCCCCAATGGTGGTGACTCAGCCGGGCACTTCGGATCAGCCGGTCCCTGTTTCCGGTTCCTCCAGTTCGTCGAGCTCTTCAGAGCCCGACAACTCATACAACGCAAACCCTTGGGGTCCGGCGGAATCGGAAGGAGAGGACCCTCTGTACATCCACGAGGAGGCGCTCAGGTTTCGCAAGGAGAGGGACGAGGCCCGGAACGAGCTGGGCGATGTCTCCAAGCAGTTCGGCATTGCTCAAGCCGAATGGGAGGATCAGCGCAAGCAGCTTTGCGACGCCATCACCGGTTTGGCATCCTTGCACGGATTTCTCCTTTTTAATCTTCTTCATGTACTGACTTGTCTTCCTCGCCCAGCACTCTCTGCGGAGAATGAGCGTCTGAAGGCGGCGGCGAACAGGGTGGCCGACAAGCTGAACGCCCAGGGAGAGACTGCCGAAGCGCGCCTGGATGCTGTGGACGGCCGGGTTGATCAGGCCATCATCCAAGGTGTACACCTCGGCGTGTCCCTCGGCCTGGCGGCGATGACCTCCCAGACCGGCGAGGACTACTCCTTCCAGGCCGTCGGATTTGCTAGCGGCCCTCCTCATGAGATTGAGGATATTAATGAGCGTTTGGAGCACTATGAAGATCATGCTGCTGCTCTCGCTGTCTACCAATCCTCAGTCCGTTCTTAACAAATTGTTCCAGGAATAGTTTGTATTAGGACGAACTGATTGTGAATAAATCTCTTTCTGGAATGTGTCTACTTTATGTTTCCTGTGTTGAATGCCAAATAGACGTGTCCATCTGGATCAGAACAATTCTGAGTGATATTTCCCGAATGCAATGACGTCACCTTAGCCGAGTAGATCTTAGCTTTACGTTGCAAACGATTTGACGTGTCATTCAGTATTGTCATTCAACGCTTCACCTTTCTCTTCTCCCGATAAACCAACCAGTCAGAATGCCGAAGTCAATTTCAGACCATTCGGCTATAAATATTTTGGACTAAAGGCGATATGAACTATATCGGCTATTTTGAATTTCAGGGAATTTTTTAGGCTAAAGGCGATGTTCCTTCATCGGCTATATTTGACTTTAAACTCTTTTCATGAACCAACCTCAACACTGGGATAATATTTCTTAAGAAACCTTCCATTGATAGCTCTGGTAAACTCTTCTCCGAATAGAGTTTTCAAAATATATGCGTTGCCAGGTACACATCTCACTATCCGAAAAGGTCCTTCCCAATTCGGGGACCATTTGCCGAATGTTTTATCTTTTATTCCAATCGGCAATATAGTCTTCCAAACCAGATCACCTTCCGTGAATTGCTTCATTCTCACTTTCTTATTATAATATTTGGCAACTCGTGTCTTGTTTTTCTCGATATTTTCCAATGCCTTGAGACGGATCATGTGTAAATCTTCTAATTCATCCATCATTAAGTTTGCATAGTCTTCTTTTTCCAAATCTTTTTGTAACATAACTCGTCTTGAACTCGATTGCAACTCTCATGGTAAAACAGCATGATGCCTATAAACCAATTCATAGGGAGATGTCCGAGTTGACCCATGACAAGCCATTCGGTAAGCCCATAATGCTTCATTAAGAACCAAATGCCATCTTCTTGGCTTTTCATCAATTTTCTTTTGGATAATCTTAATCATAATCTTATTCGATGCTTCTGCCTGGCCATTGGCTTGTGCATAATAAGGAGAAGAATTATACAACTTGATTCCCATGTCTTCGGCAAAGTCACAAAACTCCGAAGAAGTAAACTGAGTGCCTTGATCAGTCGTTATAGTTTGAGGGATCCCAAACCTATAAATTATATGCTCTTTAACAAAACTGATCATATTTTCTGACGTGACCTTCTTCAAAGGAATAGCCTCAACCCACTTGGTAAAATAATCCGTGGCCAAGAGCACAAACTTATGCCCTTTACTTGAAGGAGGATGAATTTGACCAATTAAATCTATACCCCATCCTCTAAATGGCCAAGGTTTGATTATTGGGTTCATAGCGTATGCTTTGGAGCCTTTTGAATATTGTTGAATTTTTGACAATCATGACATCCCTTATAATATTCAAAGTAATCTTCCAGCATAGTTGGCCAAAAATAGTCGACTCTCCTAATTATCCACTTCATTCGGTAAGGCGATTGATGTGCACCACACAGTCCTTCATGCACTTCATACATCACCCTTCTGGCCTCTTTTTGATTCAAGCATTTGAGCAATACTCCATCTATAGATTTATAATATAATTGATTATCTAGAAGCGCAAACTTAAGGGCTTTGTACCTGAGCTTTCGGGAAACTTTCTGTGATGGATTCCCTAGGTAATCAGCTATCTCACACCTCCAATCATCAACCACTCGATCGGCATCCGAAGCACCTTCGTCTATAGTGAGAACTTCTTGATTTTCACGATATCTAGAAGCAGTCTGAGCTAGCTTATTTGCTTCTTCATTGTGCTCCCTAGGGACATGATGTAAGGTTGTTACTCGAAAACTTTTCAAAAGTTCCCGGCATTCTTCATAATATTCTCTCAAAACATCATTCTTGCACTCATATTGGTCAGTCAATTGGTTGATCACCAGCTTTCGAAATCTCCAAAGATTTCAACAAAGAATGCTTTTTACTTCTATAAGAAGTCAAGCCCTCTAAGCAATGCTTCATACTCTGCTTGATTATTAGTAACGTAAAACTCAATGGGAATAGCGTATTCAAAGGTTACTCCTTGTGGAGAAATCAAGAGAATACCAGCACCACCACCTTTGCTACGGGATGAACCATCGAAAAATAAAGCCCGTGGTGCAATGTTTATCATCTCAATAGAAAGATCACGATGTTGTGTAACAAAATCAGCAATAATTTGACCCTTTACTGCTTTTGCCGATTCGTATTTTAAATCAAACTCTGATAAAGCAAAAATCCACTTGCCAATTCTCCCATTCAAAATTGGCATCGACAGCATGTGCTTTATTACATCAAAACTAGAGACTACCACGCATTCGGCATTTAACAAGTAGTGTCGAAATTTGGTACATGAGTAATATACACATAAGCAAAGTTTTTCTGTAGCAGAATACCTTATTTCTGGATCCAACAATTTTCGGCTAAGATAAGCTATTACTCTCTCCTTTCCTCCAAACTCTTGCATGAGGGCCGATCCTATTGTTAGACCATCGGCCGCCACGTACAACTTGAAAGGCTTGTCAAGTTGTGGAGGTACCAAAGACGGTGGTGCCTTCATGTATTCCTTGATTTCATCAAAAGCCTTTTGTTGTACGTCACCCCATGTGAATTCTTGATCTTTCTTGAGCTTCAAAAGTGGAGAAAAAGGCAAGACCCTTTCTGATAAATTGGATATAAATCTTCTCACAAAATTAATCTTGCCAAGCAATGATTGTAACTCCGTGAGATTAGTTGGAGGGACAACTTTATCTATTGCTTCCATACTCTTTTTTTCCGACTTCAATCCCTCCTTTATGAACAAGAAATCCCAAAAACTCACCGGTAGAGACTCAAAAGCACATTTATTTGGATTCATTTTCAAACCATGTCTTCTAGTACATTTTAGAGTCTTCCTCAAATCGGCTAAATGCCCTTCATGGTTTCTAGACTTGACCACCACGTCATCAATATAAATTTCTACTACTTTGCGATCAACTCATGAAAGATGTAATTCATAACTCGTTGATAAGTTGCACCGGATTTTTAACCCGAACGTCATGACAATCCATTCAAATAAACCAATATGACCAGGGGCATCTGAAGGCTGTCTTTGAGATATCTTCTATTGCCATGAAAATCTGGTTATAACCAAAGATTTCCATCCATGAAGCTAATGACTTCATATCCAGCTGCTGCATATACTAGCAAATCGGCAACTGGCCTTGGGTACCCATCCATCGGAGTAACTTTATTAAGATTTCTGAAGTCTATGCATACCCTCATCTTTCCATTCTTCTTGTATATAGGAACTATATTTGAAATCCACTCTGCATACCTGCATGGCCGAATGAAATTTGCTTCCAACAATCTTTTGATCTCCTTCTTCACATCGGCCAATACCTCCTCTTTATAAATCCTCCGTGGAGGTTGTTTGTAAGGACGATATCCGGACTTAATAGGTAATCGATGTTCAACAATAGAATGATCCAATGCGGGCATCTCTGTATAATCCCAAGCAAAATAATCTTTAAACTCTTTTAAAAGAGCTATCAACTGTGATTTATACTCCGGATTCAAACTTGCACTAATGTACATCGGCCTTGGCTTGGTACCATCACCAACATCTATTTCTTCTAACTTGTCGGCCAACATAAAACCATGCCCCAGCTTTCCTTTGTTGCCATCGATTGGATTACCCATTAAAAATTACTGTGAGAGCCGACTACTTGGATCGGCTGTTGATCCCTATTGAAGACATTCACAGGACCTTCTCCCCACACTTTGCCGGAAAAACAATCAATGCCATCATATTCCCAATAAGCGGGCTCCGAAGCAGCAACACTCATGGAATCATCAGCGTGAACAACTTCAATGTCATCTCCAACCCACTGAATAAGAATTTGGTGCATGGTCGAAGGGATGCAACAATTGGCATGAATCCAGTCTCTTCCTAAAAGCAGACTGTATGCCCCCTTGCCATCAATGACAAAGAAGGTAGTGATCAAAGTCTTTGACCGAATCATCAACTCAACATGTACAGCTCCTCGAGTATCAGAAGGATTGCCAGCAAAATCTCTGAGAACCATGTCGGTTTTTAACAAGTCTTCACTTGTCATCCCAAGCTTCCTAAAGGTAGTATATGGCATGATATTGATGGCAGCCCCTCCATCAACAAACATCTTGGTCAGAGGCTTGCCGTTGACATATCCTTTCAGATAAAGTGGCTTCAAATGGCGATATTTGGCTGGCTTGTCGAAAGTCGCCTGTTGTGTCAATACAAGCTGGGCCATCAAATCTTGAAAGTCAGTCTCATCAAAATCGGAATACACCTCTTCTTGGACATCTTGGTTTCGGGAGCTATAAATTCGATGGGAGGAAGAAAGCCATACATGCATCACCCGAGAGTCCATGCTCATCGGGTTTCTTCTTAGGGCGCCATATCGGCTTCTCCTCAAAGATCGATTGTTTTAGTTCTTTGTTTCTCAAACGCTGGACTCTCCTCTTTTGACTCTTTCTCAGTCCTGGAGGGCACCACTGTCCTTTTTGCCAGACGTATTCATGGGGACCTTCCCCTCCGTTGTACCCTTTATAATGAGTCCAACGTCGATCTGCAAACCTCTTTCTCGGCTGATTTTCAAAACTGTCTATTTTTAAACGCCGATCGTCCTCAGGAAACTGCATTCCAAGTCTTTCATGGACCGGACGGCGGCTGACTCGAGACTGCCTGTACCTGAAATATTGATCACTGCATTCGGGGCAATTGTTTCTAGCAGGCAACTTCAAGCCTTCATTCCAGCAATGTTTAAAGAATGAACATCCCCAATGAGACTGCTCCATTTCTCTCACATGCTCTTCTTGCTCTTTACGATATACCTCTTCTTCGTATCTCCGGCGTTCTTCTATAAATCTTTGCTCTTCATAGTGTTCCCGTTCTTGCTGCCTTTGCCACTTGTTCAGTAAAATACGTGATGTTACCTTAGGCTTGGAACTTTCACCTCTTTCGGTTCGGCTATTCTTGAACCGAACTTTTTGGTTCAGCTCTTCACTTGTGATTTGCTGATCAGGGTCGATAGTACCACTCTTTTTTGCTCTGTCAGAGGTTAACACCTTCACCTTGCCTTTGCTTTTAGGATCACCTGCAGAAACCATATTCACAGAGAAAGAGATCATGTTCTGTGGAAACGGCTGACCATCAACTTTCATTTTGCCATCAAACTTCAAGTGACCCTCCTGGATAGCCTTCTGAATCCGAACCCTGAATACTCGGCAATCATTGATGGAATGAGAATTAGTGTTATGATAGCCACAGTACTTCTTGTCTTTCACTCCTTCAGGACGCAACATAGGATGTCCGTCTGGCAGTTTGATGCGTCCTTCCCTTACTAACAGATCAAAGAGCTTTTCTGACTTAGAGACATCAAAATCATAAGTTCCTTTTTGTTGCCTCAACCAGCGCTGGCTAACTTGAGTAGGCTTCTCCGCCCAAGTCAGTTCGGCTGCAGCTATCTCATCATCATCATCATATTCAACCACTTCTTCTAGGAAACTTTAATACATTTCACTAGCAACATTCCTTTTTTGGAAGCGGTTGTCTCTCTTGAACCCCTGAGCTTGATTACTCATAGCAGCCAGCCGCTGTAAAAGTTGACCAAGGTCATCAAACTCCATGCCGAACAGTTTTTCTCTGACATTCGGCTGCATGCCTACTATCGCCATCCCAGGCAATTGATCATCTGGTCAGTTCAACGAATAGCAAAGATTCTTGGTTTCTCTAAACCTGCGAAGATACTCCTGCGGTGTCTCATTAGCTCTCTGTCTCAGACTCATGAGGTCGACCAATTTCTTCTCATTAGTGCCTGTGAAGAAGTACGCATGGAACTTTTGCTCTAACTCTGCCCACGTGCCAATGGAATGGGCTGGCAATGAAGTAAACCATGTGAAAGCTGGCCCTGTGAGAGACAAAGGGAAATACCGAATCCTCCAAGCTTCGTCTGTGGAGGCTTCCCCAAGTTGCATCAAGTATCGACTGATATGCTCCAAGGTGCTAGTGTCATCTTGACCAGAAAACTTAGTCAAGTCTGTTGGAGGCTTCACCCTTGCAGGAAGTGCCACTCTATTATACCATTCTGGATAAGGAGGCTTGTATGAATAAGATTGATTCTTTGGCTTTAGGCCGAACTGATGCTGCATCATATCAGCCATCCTATGCATGATAAGATCAACATCTGAATTCGGAGTTCCACGTGTTTGCCTACCAGAAGGTATCCCTGATGCGCTCTTATACCCTGGATTCGGTAAAGCATCCAGAGCGGTGTAATCGGTAAATTCTTGATATCCATCTCTGTACATATTCTTTTGCAGCCTGTTTGATGCTGGAGATACTTTGAAAGCTGACTGGGGTACATCTCCTGTTGTACCAAATATCACCTGGCCATAAGTAGGATGTCGTTGTTTCTCATGGGGTGCTGTTTCACCTTTGTTCGAGCCAGATGCTCCTTCATCTCCAGCAGGCTTTTCTTGGTACTTTGGTGGATTGAAAAGTGTTGGTCCTCAGATGGGGCCTGCATTTTCTTCAAAATACTTATCAGCCGCAGGGCTGAAAGTACTAACCATAATTGCACGAAAGGTGTTCAAGAAAGCTGTGTTATGATTTGTAATAGTTTCTCCCAGAGCTTTGTGAACCAACTCTGACACCTTTTGAGCCTCTTCTTCTTCAGTGTAATCAGATTGATGTAGAAGAAGAACCCTTGGCAACGATTGCTTCTGAAAGACCTTATTGCTTTTGTTCTTGGAGAAGGACATCAAACACTTCTGCTGAAACTGATCACATGCTTGTTGCACCAACTCCCTTGAATTCTCTGGCAATTCATCCAAAGTCACATCCAGAACGTGATTGTTGTTGATTTCAGACATCTTGAACAACGGTGTCCCACTGAGCGTGCCAAAAAGTGTGTTGACACAAAACGTGACGTACTGTGCCACACACACAGCAAGCCGGAAAGCGTGGCTTCAATCGGGTGCCCGGACGGTTTGAAGATCCGGAAGCGTGCCAGTCAATTTAACCTGAAAACTGACAAGGGATAAAGATTGTTAAATACAAAATCGGAACATGCCGGGTGAGACCAAACAGTTCCGTATATACGGCCCTGAAGCCACTTACAACGACATACGGCTATAGGAGGAGTGTCGCCAACCATGCACGTGATTCATTCAACTAATTTTAAAGGGGGCAAAACACGTTAAGCATTGATTGCCAAACATGCATGCATGAGAAGATATGTTTGAACAAGTGAAAGTTGACTAAGACTTGAAGCATAACCAAGCTCGGCAAACTAGCCGACTCGGAATCCATGAAGAAGGAACATACAAGCTAGCATGAGCAAACCTAATAAAAACTTCGTACCCGCCCGCACGATACTCAGCTCTATTAAGATTTAAACGCACTTGACGTGTAAGAACCCGCAACATGTAACAACCTAGATTGATCTAATTCGGCTATGCAAGCATATGATCTACCTAACACGATGACATGAGAATAAGAACGTTTAAGAACAAATAGATCTATAAAATAGAGAGCCGAAAACAACCAATCTAGATTGGGCAAAAGAGTGTTACAAATAAAATAAAACATGCAACACGTGGTAACTTAATGAATCTATTAGATCTTGCCAAGTCTAATAGAGGCGATAACTATCTTGCTTCACTATGCTATCAAGCGGACGCCTGCCGCACGGCCATCTAGTCGAGATAAACAGAGCATAAGCAAAGACTTCTTGATCGTCAAGCGGGCACTGCCGCCGCGGCCATCCAATCGAGACAAACAAGACTACTTGCATCAATATCTAAATCCACCGCATGATACTAGACATGATAGCAAGGTTGCCGGTACTTACGGGTCGACGGATCGATAGCTCCTCTCGAAGAACTTCGGCGACACGACAAAAGGACTCGAAAACTTGGCACGGGGCGGTTGTATTGATTTGATTGTGAATATCTTTTACAATGGTCGAGGGCTTATATTTATACCACTGGACATAACATGAATCCTAAGAGATTACGATTATACAATATATTAAAGGTAACTCAAAAGTATGATGACCCTCAGCTCTAATCCTTTTCAGAGTCCTTGATTATCACGTTCCTTGCTTTCTATTCAGCTTTCTGCTCGCCACCTTTTACTTCCCGAACGGAATCACTGTCTCCAAGGACAGCCGACCGCACAAATGCTTGCCGAATCACTCAGAGTTAGCCGACCGCACGCACACCTGCCGAATCGCCCAGAGTCAGCCAAATGGATGCTTGCCGAATGTTCCTGAGTACTCGTTTCCCTCGTACTGGCCCACTTGTCATCTTTTCGGCTCCTACCAAAATCCAGTGTTAACATTGGCGTACTCATCGGCGAGGACCTTGTAGTCACCCTCCGCGGTCTCCAGCTTCTCGGACAGGGTCTTGATGGAGTTCGCCGAGCGCGAGGCCTCGGCAAGTATGGCCTCCTTCTCGGCTCGGAGCTGGTCAAGGCTCGTGGCGTGACTCGCCACGACCTCCTTGGCGAGGGTGGCGTCCTTGCGCGCCGTCGACGCCTCGGCCCGCAGCTCAGAGACGAGAAGACGGAGCTTCTCAAGCTCGGCGTCCTTCTCCGACACGATTGTCGTCAGCTGGGCGACCAGACCCTTCTGATGAAGGAGCTCGTCGTTGAGGCCGGCCGACGCTCGGAGGAACCCCGACTTCCCGCTCGACATCTTCACAAGATCCTGCGACACGCACACCCCGGCCGTTTAGCCATCAGGAAAGAAGCCTCTAGGAGGATAAGAGCCGTCAGGGATCGCCTACCCGAAGCAGGGGGAGCTCCGTGCCCAGCCCCGACACAATGGTCCGGGCGGCCTCCTCGTATCGGTCGACGCACTGCGTCATGTGCACCCACAAATCCTTCTCTTGGGCGTCGTCTAGCGCGAAGACCTCCCACCGCTCCGGGGTCTGGTGTTCCCTCCAGATGAGCCGGTCCGCCATCCGGTATTTCATGGCGTCCACACCGGCCCCGGGCGGCCGACCCTCCCGCCTCGGCCGGCTCCTTGGCGGGCAGCTTGCCGGCGCTCCCGGGCGGCACCACGACGCCCCCCGACGGAGTCTCCCTCCACCTGCGCCTCGGTGGTCTCCTCCGCGGCCAAAGGTATCCGCCGCCTTTGCACACAACTTGGTGCGGAGATGGGGCGGCCTTTGCCCGGTCGCGGCGGCGGCCACCAGCCGGGCTCTTCCGCCCGTTCCCGGGCCGACATCGGGGGGGCTCTGTCCCTAGCTAACATGGCCGGATCCACCTCCTCGGCCTCCTTGGCGGGAACCTCCGCCCGTCTTGGTGGTGCCCAGATGTGGCTGGCTCTTCAACCCGGCCCCTGCGCCCACGGTCGCGCCCTCCCCTCCCTCCGGACACTGCGTCGTCTCTACCTCCATGGCCGAGGGCTGCCCCTCGGCGGACAGCACCTCCGCGGTCTTCTCCTTCTCCTCGGCCCCCTCGCCGCCTCGACGGCGGAACAAGGCTCGCGCTCCCCTCCCCCCCGCCTCAATCGCTTCCTGGGGCGAAGGCGCCGTATCCGCCGCGGCCTGGCGCTTCAGGCTATAGGCAGAAGAAGCAATAACGTCAACAGAGGGGAAACAGGTGAACATCGAATCGGGACGACGCGCCGAAAAGCCACTTACCCGCGCACCCCTAATCTTGGCGCGGACTGGACCCGCCCGAGGTAGGGAGCCTCGGGCTTCCGGCCGTCCGCGCCCTCCAGGGGCGTCGACCTCGGCCGTCGACCCGCTCCTCGCCGTCGCGGGCTGTGGCGGGGACGGACCCTGCCGGGGGTAGCCTCGGCGATCTCCCTTTCCCTCGCCACGGCGCCTCCCTCTTGGGAGACGCCTCAAGCGCTGATCGTCCGCGCGCCCCGCACCGGGCGGCGAGGCTGAGCTGCTCGCGCCGGCTCCCTCGGCCGCCTACGCCTCCGACGAGCCGCCGCCCACCTGGCGCCCGACGCCACCTCCGGTGGTCCAGCCCCAAGTAGCGGGGCAGCTCGTCATCCACCCACCCCTCCTCGTTGCTGTCATCGTCGTCACCGTACTCGGTGGTGTCCTACGGCGTGTCCTCCCGCGGGAGACCCTCCTCCGCTTGATGCCGCCGCCGCCGAGACAGCTCATCCGCCTCCTGCTGTTTGCGGACGTTCCGCTCAGCGGTGCTCTCCTCCTTCCTCCTCGCCTCCGCGCGGTCGCGGTTGGTCTTCTTCTCCGCGGCGCTCGAGGGCTTCGACGCCTTCAGCCTCTCCGAGTGCCCCTACGAGCGCGGTGACTAGGGTGAGCGTTGGAAAGAAAAAGAGTGGAGCACGCGTCGGAGCGGAGGGACAAGCCTTACCAGGCTGATGTACCCCTTCTCAGGCCGCATAACGACCTTGAACAGCCCCGAGGGGTCCACCGTCGCCACCTGCCTCGTTCGGTCGAGGATCTCGGCGTAGCCCAGGTCCTCGGCTGCCATCCGGGTGCCCTCCCAGGCGTTGCCGGCCCGCATATCGTACAGCGCATACCGCCGATGCATGAGCGGCAGCACCCGCCGCTTGTGGAAGCTGGCGATCACGGCCGAGGCATCCAACCCCGAGCGGGTCAGGCGCGCCAAGGTGGAGATCACCTTCTTCAGCGAGGTGACCTTCTCGGAGATCAGTCCTTCCGCCACGACGGCGGCTCGGAGTCGAACACCTTCCCGGTGTAGGCAGGTAGGTGGCAGTTGTCGTTGCGGAGATAGAACCACTTGCCATGCCAGCCGTGGTTGGAGGAGGCGAGCTTCGCAGGGATGTGGGTCGCGCGGTTCTTGGAGCGCAGCTGCAACGTGCAGGTGCTGGCCCGGACGGCCAGCTTCTTTCCCTGCTCTTTCTCCTTCTCCTTCCCCTTCTCCCTCTCCGTCCCCGGCAGGGACTTCAGGAACAAGGTGGCCTCGAAGAAATAGAGCCACAGGTCCCAGTGGGCGTCGATGCCGAGGTACCCCTCGCACAACGCCACGAAGACCGCCGCGTGCGTGATGCAGTTGGGGGCAAGGTTGTGGAGCTCCAGGCCGTAGTGCTCCAGGAGCGCGCGAAGGAAGCGCCCCACCGGCATCCCGAACCCACGCTCGTGGAACGCCGTGAAGCTCACGACGTACCCCCTTGGGGGACGCGGGAACTGATCGTCCGGCGACGGCACAATCCACTCCAGCCGCTCGGTGTCGGTCCGGGCGCGCAGGAGCCCCTTCTCCACCAGGGCCTCCAGCTCCGCCTCCGTCATGGAGCATGACTCCCAGTCCACCACGCCGACGACATCGACCTTGGGCGCCATCAAGGAGACGGGTTGAGCTGGGAGGACGGCGCGGGAAGTCTCTCTCTGTCTCTCTCTTCTCTCCGGCGAGCTCGAGTGCTTCTCTGGCGGCGGAGAAGGCAAAGGCAGAAGATGGCAGAAGCAAATGCGAGAGGAGGGTCAACACGGCCGCCGCCCAGGTATTTATACCCGACGCGCCCCCGTCGTTCCATCCACCCGCATTAAATGTGTATCGGCCTCCGATACGCCCACTCGATTATGCCTCGCGCGTGGCCCAAGGCGTTGGCACACAGGCAGCCGCAGCTACACGGGCTCGGTGCACCACACGCAGCGTTGCACGGCGCGCCCCCACAAAGGATCCGGAGTCACGGAGCCCGGGGTCTACCACTAGCGGAAAGCCGCAGCGCCGCACATCACATCCCTGTGGGACCCACGAGCATCTTGGCGCTGCAACCGCAGCGACAGGGAAGGTGGGACCCGTCGTCTCCAGCGGGCGCTCCACATCCCGCGCCGGCCGCCTAAAAAGGCGTGCCCGTGCCACACGACGGGACAAAATGGGGGCTTCCTTCTCCACGAAGGAGCCCGGGCGACGGCCCATCTACGGTCCAGAGGTTCGTAGGCTGCCCATCACCGGGTTCGACACCACCTCAGGGCAACAGAGTCGGGGGCAGCCTCGGACGGCCTCATACACAGCCCAGCCCCCCCGTGCAAGCAGGGGTCGCCCTTGCAAAGATCCGAGGCCAGCATGCCGCCTAGAGTTAGGGGATCCCGCGTGGGAGAACACCGAGCCCTCGGGACCCCGGACGGGACCCGAGCCCCGCCTCGCATACCGTGTGAGCTCTTATGAAACGCGCCTCGGGCCCAAATTTACCCCTAACGAACAGGGGCACGGGCGTTTCACTTGGATCCTCCCGTTAGCGCTCGCCGGATCTAGTCGTGTTCGACAATCGGGTCGACGGCAAAGACGACAAAGTCCACCCTCCTCCCTGCGGAAGGGATGCTAAGGCGCTCGTAAAGCCAGCGACTGAGTACTGAACGAACCCCCCTCGTCGCCACGAGGGCTCAGGGGCTCGCCCCCGACGCGCGGACCGACTCGCGAAAAGTATCGCAAATCCAGCCAGACCCCTGGATGAGCCGACAGGCCCCGGGGCTTGGCCGCACGGACCGCCCGTCCGCTAAAACATGCGCAAGCCCTCGGAAGAGTGTTCACACTCCTCCAAGGCCTCAGGGGCTACATCCGGCGGGTGCGCTCGCGCGCCCCCCGCCGGAGAGCACGGCTCCCGAGACAGCAACAAGCCACACCGTGCAAGCCAAGTACAAGCCCTCGAAGGAGTCCCCAAAACTCCTCTGAGGCCTCGGGGGCTACGCCCGCCGGGTGCGCTCGCGCGCACCCTACGGAGAGTGTCGATAGCAACCGAGGAAGCACGACCTTAGCCTCTGAACGAGTACTCTCACTCCTTCAGAGGCTCGGGGGCTACTGTCGGGGACCAAAATAAGGGCCCCTTTAGGAAAGCCCAACAAACGCAAAATTAAGCCCAATAGGCCGCTCGCTGCTCTATCTGGGCCATGGCTCCAGGGCACCAGAGCGCGCACTTGGCCTTCGGCCCATCCAAGTCCGCCCGTAGTAGGTCTCGGGCGAGCACCGATTCTCTGCCTCGCCCGAGGCCTCAGCGCTTGAGGGCCTCGGGACGAGCTCCCGCCTTCCGCCTCGCCCGAGCCCCCAGCATCAGGGCCTCGGACGAGGTCCCAGTCTCCGTCCCACCCGAGCCCCGGTAACCAGGGCTCGGATGGGACGCTCCGCCCTCTCCAAGTCAAAGCCGTACCATCGACTTGACACATATCTACCACCACCCGTCCACAGCCCATGTCAGGGGCGTTCCACACCCTGACAAGGGATGGACATCGTCCCGTCGCGACCCACGCCGGCGATTATGCTTACGCGATCTCCACAGTGAAGGCCACGCCCGCCACTGTGGGAACGCTGTGCTGCCTGACCTCCCTGCCAGGTCCGATCACCGAAGTACCGGGGCACCGCCCACCACGCCGAAGCAACGATACCCGATGTCACCCTCCGTACGGGAGAGGACTGGACGCCCCCTCCGGTCAACAAACAGTCCACCCTGTGAGTTCTGGGCCCGGCATGGGCGGCCACTGTGCCGGCGACCATCCACGACTGTTCCAACCACTCCTCGTACGGTGCCAAGCTCCGAGGCCCCCCGAGCCTCGAATTCCAAGCGGGTCAAAGCTACAGCGAGCTACAGGGCTCGGACACCTCCTCCGTCACGCTCCACCAACTCCATGCAGAGACGCCCGTCATTCTGGCCAACAGGGCCAGGGAGGCGACGTAGCACTGCCCCGTCACGTTCATGGACAACTGGCCCGCTCCGGAGCCTCGAGCAGGGGAGGACAAGCCCATGATCTTGCTGCCAGCACGACCACCTCTTGTAAGGCCCCGTCTACCCCTTATGGCTATAAAAGGGGGAGACGGGAGCCCGTAGGCGATAAGGATACATGAGCCCGATATTGGCACTCCACTCAATCATCCGCGAGACTTGGGACCTTATCCCTCTCTCACTGCTTGTATACTCTACCTACGAGCACTTAGGTGCAAGATAATACAAGAACCCCTCTCCCCCACTGGACGTAGGGCCTTCTCTTGCCCGAACCAGTATAAATCCTTGTGTCCATCTTGCACACCATCCGGAGTTGGGAGCACGCACCATAAATTTACTCGTTGGTGTTAGGACCACTAGTTCTAGCACTGACGGGTACTACTACAAAAAGTAAAACAGGCTATGGGAGCATTCCATTGTCCTCAAGCTAAAGCAAAAATGAAGCCTGCAAGGCTGCAACAGATGGCGTATTTCTAGCTGACCATACAGCACCTAACGCAAAGAACGGAGGTCACAAACGGAAAGATATTGTAATTTTAGTGGAGGGTGTAAAAATATTAATCCAGGCTTTTGTAATTCTAATTTTGCTTTCCAAAATGATATAATTCATCGCAAACAAACTGTTGTAACTCTTCGACTAGCTGGTACCTTACCACTGAAACAAAGTAACTCCAACATGTTGTATGTAGGTAACCAAACAAGTTTCTTGCACCCGCCCGATTTGAATTGGATGCAAGTTTAATGAACCAAACACTTTGCTTGTAACCTGGCTGAAGCGAGCTAGCCAACCAAACAACATGCTCAGGGCCTGGTCAGAGGGAGCCTGGCTGGATCGTGCGAGCCAGGCTAGGCTGGGAAGCGAACTAAATAGAAGGGAAAAAGGATTTGCTAAGATAAGGTTGACATACACCAGCTCATCTCTACTGCTCCGTCTCTCCACATAATTAGTGTTGAAATTACAGGGGTAATTATGTACAAGGCTGCGGTTCAAATCGAGCTCACTAAATTGTTCAAGCTAACTAAGCAGCTCTCAGTAATTCCAAGAATGTACAACAGAAAAAGACACTGGATGCGGGGAGGCTTTTCATGTCTGCTGATTTGCCTTGTTCCCTGCCAGGATGAGAGAGATCTCCAGGCCACGACTAAACGCTTGATTGAAAAGGAAACGTGACTGGAATGTTGACACAAAGGGGAACCATGAGAAGAAGACGATGGGCACAAAGATGATGGCGCCCATTCCTGCATCGTACATCCTTGCAATCTCACGAACTGAATCCCATAGCCTAAGGGCTTTCACTACCCTCTTCCATGTGACAGCCAGCTGCCATGACAAGGAAAATTTTGGTGAGGAATGTGGCACCAAGAAAATTACCAGCCATTAACTTGGCAATTATAATATTCCAATTTGCTTGAATTAAGTAGCAAATTGATATCAAGCATGTATTTCTCAGACAAAATAAGGATGTTATTGTACTTACACATAAGACACACCAGCCAGTTGCTATAAAAGCAAGTGCACATGCAAATAAATCAGCAACAGTGAACGATGTGAGCACGATAAGAAGAACAATTCCTGCAATTATCCCAATAGCAAGGACGCCCTGCAGAAACCGAACAAAAGTCGGCAATGCTGTCGACTTCTTCGGAGTTGCAGTAAAAAGCTGAAAAACAACAGGCCAAAGCTTAGCTTATATAATTTTAAAAGATGCAACATTTGAATGTCCAAAGAATTAACATGATAAACCTTGAAAAGAAGAACCATAACAAGGAGTACAATCCATGAGAAGCCATAAACCTGCACAGTGACAGAAGGCATTAGATAGATAGAACAAACAAAACTTGGCTAGTAGCAGGATCTCAAGTTAAATATAACATCCAAACAGTTGATAGATAGAACAAACAAAACTTGGCTAGTAGCAGGATCTCAAGTTAAATATAACATCCAAACAGTTAGTTATTAATTTGTTTTATGTTGCTTAAATTTGAACATTTAAGTTACAAATATCTACTTGAAGAACAAAATCCATAACAAAAGTACTTGGAAAAAATGAGTTATAATAATATCTTCAACAAGGGAAAATTATACACATTATTAAGAAAAATATAAGAATGTTGTGTTACACATTGTTGACAAATAAACAAGGTTGAATTCTTTTAGGGCCTGGAAGACCTGAAGTTAAGGATTCCTACAACAATCAGATTTTTTAATTTCCAGTGTAGGAAAAGTGATGCCTATACTACTCCCTTCCCTCAAACAGAAAAGCTACCGGTGATCAGCTTCATCAACATCGAAGAGATGAGACATGAAAATATGGTATATGCATGATATATGAAAATCGCAATAAACATTTTACTGATGAATAGTTAGTTAGTTGGAAGTTTAAGAACAAGTCAAGAGAGCACAGCTTACTGCAAGGGAAGTATTATGATCTGTAATTTTAAGCTTGTACACAATGCCATATTGAAATATGAGAAATCTAAGGCTCAGGATTGTCTCAAGAATGCGTCCTCTCAATGTCTGGATATGATCCTGTATATACATATTGAGAGAGATATAATTGAAGTGTTAGTTATAACTGAAAGGAACAACTACCCAGGGTTAAAACATAATAATAGTTCAAAGAAAGGTAAATTGCTACTGACATGCTCCTCATCCCACCAAGATTCCCAACTATTGTCACCCTTTACACCAACTCCACCTTTATAAAGTAACCAGTTTGTCCAGTCATCAAAGTCCTCAACAGTCCTGGGAGAGGGGACAAAGTACATGATTATTATTATGAAAAAATACATTATGCAACATCCACAATGCTGATGCATATACTTCTACCTGTACTTCCAAAAAAAAAAAAATCACCAAATACAGTGTTATATTTCCCCCAAGACATGAAAGAAAAATAGTCTCAATTTTACCAAACACCATCTTGCTTGAATGCCAACAAACCTTAAAGGAAAATAATTTAGGGATAGGGGTGGAAACGTACTTTTGCCACTCAAAACCAGAAGGGTTGAAAATGTAAAAAGCGCGAAAAGCCAGGACATAACAAGGAACCAACTACTGATAGTAATCAGAATGAATGAAGATGAACCACCCTTCGTGTATCCATATGCAATGTAAACAATGAGGAGGAGAGCAACCTCAAGCCTGCAAGAAGCATGTCTTTCAGATGGATTATATCAAAGTAATGCCAGCAAGTACAATTAACTAGAACTAAGGATTCCATTTGCTGTGCCAGATCCATGTAATGTCTAGGAAAACATATATCCAGTATTCCCAGGTATCATTCTGAACAGTGAACATCATAAACATAAAGCAGGGGTTCCTCGCCAATGTCAAAACAAGGTATGGCAAACTTTAGATTTCATGTTTCGAAAGCATTGAACATTATGATCACTCCAAATGATAGATTCTTCCTCATGACTCCAACAAGCATATGGTACAGTACTATATTTGAGGGCGACTTTTCATTTAGACCAAGCTAGTGAATGACAAATGGGACGTGGTCCCACATGTCATTTACATAGACTGATGGGATAGACAAAAAATGCATCTCATAATGATGCTAAACAAGAAAATAATCCTTCAAGCCATATGATATGCTAGCCCAAGCATTAGTTGTATATGTCAACTTCCTGTAACAACTTATCTGCTTTGATAAGTAACAACTTACGCTTTCACAAAGTGACTTCGAGAATAGAGCCTATAGTTTTCAGCAAACTTTATGTGCCGAACAACAAAACCTCTTCCTGTAGCACGATACTGCATAGAGGAAAATGTCAACAAAATTCAGGAAGTAACAAAAGTAACAATTAATATGACTTTTGTACCTTTGCACCACCATGAAGGATTGTTCTACCAAAGTAATGTGTCCTTGTTCCAAGCGAAAAGGTGAAAAACACCGAACAGAACTGGAGCTGCATTGTAATAAAACTAAAAACAGCCTGCACAAGATTGGAAATGTTGATGTGATTGCAAAAACCTGTAAATAGCATAAATCATTCTACCAAAAAAAGGAACAAAGATAGCTCACCTTCATCAGCCCCAGTTCCAAAATGAAACCCATTATCATAGGCACTGCTGTAAAAATACCAATCTGGACCAAAAATTGAGCATTCAAAGCAGCATCTAGCGCAGTGTTCCCCAAAAACCTAGCTTGGCGAGATATTGAGTAGTCAAGGCCAGAGAGTGCCTGAAAATTACAAGACTCAAATCAAATCATACAAAATGGAAATGAAACACTAAGATAAAAATTCCTCAAGCAGGAGTATAAACCATGAAAATTCAAAGTACTCACCAGATAAACTCTTCCGTACAAGAAGATATACACAGTTAGAACAGTCATCTGCATGGATAAATGAACAAAAAAGCTAAAATACTCGTATACATATGGAAGTGAGCACATGATACATAAAATACATTATTACATAAACATGTCTAAAACCAGTCAAGATACCTCACAAAACCAAAAAGCAACTAATCTGCACAATAAGTTCCATATAAAAAAATCCAAATGCAAGGTCATTCCACAGTACAGATTGGCCCAACGAACCAGTTTTTAGGGCCAGATCCAGGGAATGAGAAGACAACCAGTTTCCAATTCAGATTCATAACAATATTGAGATTAAGAATAATCAAAAGATAATTTGGCCAACAGGCTCTGCATTTGAGCTCAATAGCTGAAGAAAGAAGTCATTACAAGTTCATGTCAGCTTTTTCTGCCAAACAGTCATCTGATGAATTTCTATTTCCGTACTCTAAATTGCTAATATATTAGTTTATTAAAGAAGCCGAAGTGCAATGTGCATGCAGACCACACCATTACTGTTACGTTTCTAGCTACACCGACACTAAAGTTTCAGGTTTTTTTTATAAAGATGCCATGAAAGAGCTCAGCAGACACATAAGATGCTCACAAAGTATAAACCATGTGAAAAGGGAGGTAGGGGAGTACCATTGTGCAGACATAATAACCAACAGTAGTGAAAAAGAAGGTTAGCATCCTGAAGAAGTCAAATAACTGCCCCAGACGGTACACATCTCGGCTGAGAACTTGCTCGCCGTTACCTCCAGCAACTTTCCCCTCAAATAGTGCAATTTGGTTCAAGCCAACATCACGCCCTTTCCCCACCTGAAATAAGGATACTTTTATATTCCCTTTTCGAGATAAATTTCAGGTAATTGGAGATGTGGCATGATGGCAATGCACCCATTGGCTAAATGCAACCATTCATGCGCTTCAAAAAAAATCTAGAAGGCCATGAATATAATAAGGCTAGCATATGCACCCTTGTGACTTTGAGGGTACCATAACTTAAGAATCAATACTGATGTCTTTTGTTTTCTGAACACAGGAGTGTGCATCTTTGTATTATGAAGGAAAAGGTGTATGAAAATCCATACAAAAAGACAATTCACCCCCCAACCCCCTCTCTAAAAAATCCATTGTGGATCCTCCATGGTCTTATTTCTTCCATTCTTGTCCAGTTCCTTCAGGGATGGATTCTAAAGAACTTACCTATCCCAATAACAAAGAAACCCAACTCAGAAGATCCTGTATTACGCTTTTCGTACCAATACAAGAAACTAGGATGTCCTATAGTATATTTAGTTTCACCTGTCTTATAAATTGCAAATGCACACAATAACATCTTGTTTCTTATTATAAATCGCAACGTTATCCAATTGTGCATGGGCCTAGTTAGCCAAATAACCATGCGTATTTTGGAATCTTCGAGGAAGTTCTCATGTGTAAACCATAATGGGTGCAAATGCACAGTGCATAATATCCCTGTCTTGCAGTTTTTTAGTAACAAATGACATAAATATTGACCTGGATATATTCATGGTGTGTGATGTTCCCTTGGCGCAAAGTCGAATTGAAACCTGCAAAATGATTTGCATTTTAAATGGTGAAATTTGAAAGGTACGAGTCTCCAGTATGAGAAAGTGATTCAAAGAAGTGTTATCCATGACTTATGACTCCCAGCATCTAGTATTCATACAAATATAAAATAAGAGAGATGAAATACCAAGAATTATAGTAAGTCTGGTCTAAATCAAAGCAATTTTTAGTAACAGCAACAAGCCACTCCCAGACACAAAAAGATGAAATAAAAATTCCCAATTGCTAAACAAAAAAAAAAAAAAAGGGGCAGAAGAAATGGTGTTTTACAAGGAAAATTCCCAGTTCAGGGCCATTAGTATTTTCGAATTCTAACTGTTTTTTTTGAAAGAACTGGAAAATCTCAGTTTTAAGCAACACAACCTACACATCCATGAGTGTGTCCGAGGTTACCGACAACCACTACTAACACCAAGACAAACTCATGATGAAATTCCAATGTAAAGAATACAATCTACCCACCGGCATATATATCTTCACTTATATTAATCACTCGGGATGCCTTGCTAATGCCACCTCGGGTTATGTGAAATATCCGATCAAAAACATCAGGATGTCCATAGTGCATTCGAACTCTGGAGAAGGATAGTATATCACCAGGAAATTTGCTCAGTTCTAAATTATTGTCAAATATTTCAAAATAAAATGAATGCAGTATTGGAGAGTGCAATTGAACGTATTCCCTACAGCAAGCTACATATGGTTGCTAGCATTTACTCACTTGAGGTAAGCAAGAACACGTTGCCCCAAAGTAACAAAACTAGTCTCCTGTTTCGACATAAATGACGCCAGCGAAGAGACACTATTAAAGATAACAGGTCAATACTTAAAGATATAACACAATATAATCAAGCAAAGAGCTAACAAATGAGACTAGTTAAATAATAACCTCCCCGTGAAAACATGCTCCCTCACACCTAGAATTGTGGGCTTCCATATGCCATGGTTTCCATGAACATTACGAAATTCTTCAAGTAAATTTCTCATTTTCATTGCTTCCTCCAAGTAGTTATCCTACATGGGAACTTTGTCAGTAAGGTTGCACAGGGAAATCTCAAACTTTTCAAATGTCACTCTAAAATACACTTTCTAACATGTACAAGGAAAAGGAAAGTGCCCAGCCCAGTTCAGGATCATCCATGTGGCGCATATATACTTTGTCTGGATCATGTTGGACAAGAAAATATGAGCACACAATACATACATTAAGTGAAAATTGAGGTGGGTGTCTCATTTTTTTTTTTCGTTTTGTGGAAGTTAGGGCTGGCTTGGTTTGAGGCCCCAAGAGGCCAAGCTCAATATCTGGATGTGCCAAAATTTTTTTTTTGGGGGGGGGTGGGGAGGGGTGACAAAATAGCATGGTTCACAATGAAGCCAAATTTTGGCCAGACAAAATCAGTGCAACAGTCTGGCCGCCTGAGCTTTGTGCAGTTCCTGAATAGAAAATCGTGTGCCTAACTAGATTTTTGCCTGCCTAGATATTTTGGCTTCAAACCAAACAGAGGCCAAATTGCCTGGAAATGGCCAAAATTTGTCTTGGCTCACTGTGGACATAAACCAAACATGTTGTGATCCTCACACAAGCACTTTGAATCTAAACTGCCCACATTCCATATGGAGGACATTATATTAGCACCTAAATATGTCTTTGTTTTACAGGTTTCACACATGAGAAACACAAGAAGCTTGGTGTTTTAGGTAAGGAAGTGGCGTCAACCTAGCAGTTATCGACAGTTTGTGTTTTGCGGGTCAGTCCTACCCTGTGTTGTGTTTTATTGATCTAGGCCTTGTTGTAACTCAGCACCCCCACAGCTCTGGCCAGAGTGGGGGAGGCTTTTTGGTACAGTTCCGTTTTTTCCTCTCTTAATGCAATGATACGCAGCTCTCCTGCATATTCGAGAAAAAAAGTAGACTGGCATTCTTCATGGGAGATTATGGAAAATTTTACCAATCATGAACAGACCCTAACACGTCCTTGTTAAGATCACTATTGATAAAGAAAGTTCAAAAGAAATAAGGGTTGCTAAATCCAAATGCTACCGCCTTGGAAGAATTAACACATACTGGTTTATGAAAATACAATCTGTGTGGAAATGAAGCTACCATTGGAAAGGATAAGGGGATGGCAGGGTCTTAAACCTGATTCATATCAATCGCCTGAACTGCATCTCCTCGAGTGAAGATTATAGCATGGTTTTGGTTCTCAGGTTTGCCTTCACCAAGCTTGGGGTTCCCAGGAAGTTTAATGCAGAAAATTTCCTATTTATGCACCAGGATGGCAAAATAAAGAGCAAGATGTTAAGGCAAAGCAACATCAATAAAATAAGATTATGCTTGCTGTAAATATAAATAAATCAGTCATGCATAGATTTGAGGTACAATATATGCATTAGCCGAATTTGTATTTTCAACATAGGCTTCAGAGTATATGTAATTCAAACTACATGATCTTTTTTTTTCCTGAAGTTAAAAGTTCCAAATTTAACCATTATAATACAGAGGTTGCCCACCTATAAAATGCCTCAGATTGTTGAATTCTACTCAGCAACGCTTTTGCAAAAATAAGGATGAAATAGTTGGTATATACTCTATGGCAGTGAGTTGAGATCAGAGAACCAGTATGGTGGTAGCCGAGTGGTTACCGTCAACCAATACTACTGGTATGGACTACTATAAACAATAATGGCCAGCACAAAGTGATTTCATACAAACTGCAGTGCTAATGATTACAGAAGACGAAATGAACATGTTATTGTGAGGAAACAATGCGTATGAAAATCCCTAGTCAATCATAGAGCACTTGTACTTCTAGCAGCAGTGGTAAATGACTGACTACCTTGTTCAAAGTTTCCTAACATCTTATTCACCACACGACTATGAGAAAACAGTTCTATGGAATTTTGCCAGACCAAGGAACAAGTTTTACATTGAGAAATCACAAGTAGGGATGCAAATGGGTACCCAATAGTGTTTTTGGGTCAATTAATTAATTACAATAGTATACCATTATAGTTACTTAACGAGTTATGGATTGACCTAGTGACCCAAAACAAGTGGAGCTTGCATCCCTACTCACAAAGTATCTAGTAAGTGGTAAACTAATGGCAATTATGACTAGGTGCAAGATTGACCACCAAGCCAAGAAGACACATTGCTACATAAACTTATCACCTATTGATACAAATTATAAATCAAGACTTGATGGGAATGGCAGATCGGCAGTGTCATAACTTATTTGAAATAGCAAGATAAATGCACCGCGACATTGGCAAAGAATTATTGACAAACATAAGAAAATAGACTGACCTGATCTTTGCCATGAACATCAGCCTTTACAAGCTTGGAATAATACTCTTTTGTTGTAGCCTTCCCATCCCTTGATATGTTTTCCTCTTCATGTATGAAAGCAACCCGAAGAGCCTCATTTCTACAAATCATATAAAAAATAGGTTAGTGTTGCTCAGTTCGGAAGACAAGGCATTTCACAATAATATTATTGCAGGAAGCAGATCATTCCCGCACAAATCAGGTCTCATGTGTTCTAAACAGAACCTTAGAGCATCTCCACCAGTCCCACTCTCTCACCCCCAATGGGAAAAAATTGCTGTTTGGGGGATTTCGGGTGCTCCAGCAGTTCCCCAAGAAGCCAAGACCACTCAAAAACTCTAAGCCCCTCAAAAATCAACCCCTCATCTCCCAAAGAAAGGGAATACCATCTCTCCCCCGATCCACCGTTTTGTTTGGTGGGTCCTTCAACTGTCGCTTGTCAGCCAGCAGTGGTTGTCTGCCTTGCTCTGCCGCAACCACGAACCCCCTTGCTCCACCTCGCCGCGGCTCTCCACCCCCTCTACACACTGTTGATGGGCTTGAGCTTGGCCACTGCCAATTGAGTCTGTGCCACCATGAATGGAACTTGGGCAGCCACAAATCGGATATAACCACCACGAATCGAAGCTGGCCAGGTATGAATCGAGTTCAGCACCCTATCCTCTTGAGGAAGGAGCTGTAGCAGCAGAGGATGAGGGGAGCAGGCCACTACATTGGTAAGCGGAGAGAGGCAGGGACACCAGAGAAAATGGGATTGTGCACAGCTAGAGAGGATGGGGAGGATGCCGCTACCAGAGTGGGATTGTGCACAGCTAGAGAGGATGGGGAGGATGCTGCTACCAGAGGAGATGAGGGGGAGGGGTGAGGCGCCATCACAGAAGAGAATGGGCATGGCCCTGGTGGAGTAGAAGCGGTCGGAGAAAGAGAGAAGTGCCGAGACAGAATGGGTGGCTGAGGAAAAACGGAAGATGGTTGACTCACTAACAAGCAGCCCCACATGTCAGAGAGGTATTGAGATGCCTTTTTCTTATTCTGCTGTAGCACAGTACTGCTAAACCCCAAAAAGGTTGCTGTACCCCCAATACTACTTTTTTGGTGTTGAGTTTTTCTCCTACTGGAGATGCTCTTAAAGGTGTCGAGCAAAAATCAAGATCAGAAGCATGCAAGACTCAAGAATACTGAGATAAGTGACCAAGAAGAGTCATGTATACCATCTAGGAGACAAGAGAACACGATTGGAAAACTCAGAAAATAATTATTTCATGTTTAATCTAGTATCATCTACCAACCCATTCAGCAAACAATAAAAGGAAGAAAGCAATCTAACCTTTGTAGCAGGAGAGCAATATCTGCAGCCTCTTGTTTTTTCATTTGCTTCTGTTGTCCATATATTTGGCAAGAAACAACATAAGTAAATTTTATATCTGCTTGGGCCCGTGCATCAGGGGATAACTCATAGCCTTGAGTGTCAATATACTCTGCTGCAGAATTGCCATCTTCAATACCTGATAGAGCAGCAAGGATGAAGATAAACAAGATATGTGCTGATTGCTGAAGTAACAAACATCAAAAACTATATACCCACCACCAAGGTATCTTTTCTCCAGGTAACTTTGTAACATCAAAGCTCTTCTATAGTACATCATACCACGCACTGCCTCAGCAAAATAAATCAAGATACATAGCAATCAAATAAAGGACAAAACCATGCAGATAACCATATCAGAATAAAGAATTTAGACCTAGCATGTAACATGTTTACTTCACACCATTTTTTCTACTACTTCAGCATTTACTGTAACAAAAAGAAATGAAAAAACACAAACTGACCTGTCCTCGCCAAAGTTTGACCACGATAGGATACCCAAAACCGGAGTTCCAAGGTGTCACTTGGACTATCTTTAAAATCATCTTCTGATGATTCACCACGGCCAATTCGTTCTAAGAAGTTGGCCCACTCATCTGCAAGATAAGAATATGTTACACGTGAAACTGTAAGGTTTTTTTTCCGTCTTTCAAGTGTGTGAAATTGAAGCTGTTTGCGATGCTCTAATGAAAGCGCTTTACTCTACGGAATTTCAGCATGAGAAATATGCAAGAAAAAGGGAATAGAATTCATGCACAAAGAACAGAGTGTTTTTCTCTTAAAAGGAGTTCCAACAGACTTCACACATATGCGAACAACGGGAGGCACAGTTGTGGCAGCCTCAAAACCAACTAAACAATCAAGCAACACCATAATAACCATCCTTCATCAATGTTCTTAAGGCGGTAAGGCAAGGTGTGGCAACCTACCCCTGTCACAACACCTAGGCATTGATATGGAGAGATGAGGCGACATCATAGTAGCAACCCGTTAACCAGCAAACTAGCAACTGAAAGGAGGGTGAAAAGAAAAGAAGGAAGGCCTCGCCAGCCCATGCCACCAGCTTATTACTTCCCCTTATTTATCCACCACGATGTGCCTTTCCCCATCCTCCCTGATCTATCCACAATGCAGCAGTGCCATCTCTCTCAAGTGCTCCATCCTCTGTTGGCTCTCCCCATTGCGCCACCAGGCCACCAATCTCTGCCCCTCGCTGCCGCACAATCAGATTGGCTACAGAACTGCCGCCAATTCGTAGATCTACAGGAAGCTGCAGCTGATAGGCAGAAGTTGCCATTCTAGCTGGCAGAGCTGGAAAGTATGGGGAACATGGCAGCTTCACCCTGTTGGTTGGCAAGGATGAGGAAAATGGTAGCTTCAGGCCCTGTTGGTTGGTTTCCTCCCACTTCTCTATTATTATAGTATTATCCCTCCCTCCCTCTGACTGCTTTTGGCAAGGCATTGACGACGCTTATGCCCAAGTGCCTTGTCCTGTAAGTGATGAGAGTTAAGAACACTGCCATGCTTATAGTTTACCCCCGAGAGTAGTTTCAAAATATAGTTGGCAACATGTTTCTGCATAGAATCAAATGCTAGTGAACTAGGATGTCTCAACAAGCAAAAGAGAAAAAAGATGATGAAAACTAAAAGCAACCAATTTTTTGCCATTCACTTGGACTTAATTGCTTTTATACTTGTCACTATGCCAGAATAACAAAATGAAGCTATTGTGTTTCCCAACTCCTAGCTAGGTCTTGATGTATCCCAATTAATGAAGACATGCATAAACCAAAAGTCACAGTCAACAACATCATACAAAAGTAATCCACTCATAGAAGTGAATGGTTCACTTCGGGAGAAAGAGGTAAAATAAGATGCAGAAAGCAGCTCTCCTGTGTTCCACAAAAACATGGTGCAGAAATATAATTTTGCTTATAGTAGATAAAAAATGTGTTCATGAATAATAAAATTTGCAGATAAAGTGAAAATTAAGTATGTAACAGTACCAGGGAATATTTTCTGAAGGTAGAAAAGTATAGAAATGCCGTCTTCATTTTCAACACAAAGCTCGGACATGCTATAAAGAACAGTTTCACTGTAGTACGGGGTAAAAACACTGTTGCACATGAAAATTCAGTGTTAATAGGAACTTAATCATTTTGATAGAATGAAGGTAACATGCATTAACTAATAGTACCTAAAAGGGATCATCTCAGATACAGGCTTTGCTTTCGGCATGTCCATGAATAGAGAATTAGTAAAAAATTGTAATCTTCTCCGAGCTTCAAGATTTTTTGGTATGTTGGCGGCAGAGTCCTTGACAGTAAGAAGTAAGTGTAAACGCTTAACCTGTTCTTTCTGCAAGGATGGATAGTGTCACACTAGTAATAGCACCAAAAAAGCTAAGAAAATTTCAATTTATATATTATAAGACAAGTACCATTTCTGGATCCTTTGGCCAGAAAATCTTAGAGAATAGGCGCCCATCATTTCTTGCTCTTAACAACAGCTGCCATGTGTCAAACTGTTCCCTGCAAGCAAAGAGGTTATTTGCAACAGAAACTAACTGGAACTGACAATGTTTTCCAGCACAAAGAAAAAGATTTCTATAGCTTACCTCAGATTCGGTGCAAGAAATTCATGGGTAACAACCTCATAGAGCTCAAGGAGAGCATTTGTAACACCAGCTGCACGCCCAGCAGTCTCATCACGTATCTAATGTAAATTCCGTGTTAAATGAATGGATTTATAATAAATAATAAATCAATGAAATATAACGGAATATGAAAAACTCAAAAATAACCATAAACCACCTTATGCCAAACATGCTAGGAAAGAACTAACAGAGTGATAATTCATGCCGAGATCCAAAATCAATAGTAACAATCTTACCAGAAGACCTGTCAAGCCCGTCAACCTAGACTGGACTAACTGCAACTTCTTTAGATTTATAGTCACTAAAAGTGAACCCTGTGCTATACTATCATTAAGATCTCGGAAAAGCCTTTCAACCCTGTATATGTATCAGCAGCATGCATTAGAATTTAGTAGTGACAAAGTTTAGCACAAGCAGTTAGAAGCCTTGGTTTCAGTATCGAATTCATGGTTTTTCAGTGAGGAAGAATACCAGCGCTGCCCTTCAGCATCGACTAAGGAGTGAAGAATTTTTTCAGTGCTGTAGTAACATTCCTTGACAGCATAAGCCATGTATTCATCTTTTGATATTCTATCCCATAGCTCATACTGCGAGTCTTTGCAGTCAGAAGCATAGTCATTTGCCAACATGATCTGCAAAAGAAGCAACCAACAGATGCATAGCATCCAAATCAAAGGTTTCGATATGCAAAAGATTGATTCCTCCAAAGAAAACATTTGATTTCATCCTCCAAAGAAAACATTTGATTTCAACTAGGATATCTCATACCTTGCTAGTCAATAGAAACAGTGGCCACTGTACAAGCCATAAATTTCCACAGTTACTTGGCATCATAAGCAAATCCATTTCCCTGAAAGAAAATTCACCAAATATTCAAGGAAGTCACATATAAGACGATACTGTAAAATGTATTATTTTTTTCTGCCACACCTGTTACTGATATAGTCCTCTTCACGCAAGCTCTTGATAATTTCATTCCAAAATGGGGAAAATATCGAGGCATACATCTTAGTAGTAATTTCTGAATCCTAATGTCAAGATAAGAGTGGTAAAAAAATCAGCACAGCATCAAAAATTTCAAAAAACTACAGTCCACTCGGCTGCTTTTTTTTTATATGTCACGAACCACTAAAACAGAAAAGTCAGAGTCTATATCAAAGCCATAACCCATAAGGCCTCGTTCGTTTTGCCCCGGAACGTGGCCTGTTCCCCCCGGATTGACATGGCTCGGTTTGAAATCAGGTCAGGCCAGGAATTGCTGTTCTGTTAGATGCGGCCGAATGAAAATTATCCGGGCCTTTTCCCCCTCCTCGGCCCGAATAGAGACGGACCCTTGTAGGCCGGGAACATAACCCACCGCACCAACCTCCCACCCCCCTCCCCCAGGGCCCCACCGCACCAACCTCCCACCCCTCGACCCAACACACCCTAATCCCAAGGCAGGGTGCCAGCAAGCTCCGCCACGACGCCCCACCCAACAGCCATCGTCTCACCCATCTCCACCGCCATGTCGCAGCCGCCACCCCCCAAACCCCCTTCTAAGGCCACCGGGGAATGGAACCGTACCCTAATGCCGCCTTCTTACTCTCCAGCGGGGTGCGAGCGACCACACACACACTCCTCTCCCTCTCTGCTGCAAGGAGTGTGACTGGTTGCGTGGTAAACATTACAATTCCCCTAGGGCTTAATTGGTTAAACCCCCTGAAGGAATGGAGGGCGAGGAGCTTTGATTTGTAGGCGATAAAATCCCCCTCAATCCCCTCAGGTTGGGAATTAAAGAACAAGCTCTAAATGATAATAACAAAAAAAGGGATATCTAAATTCACAAATGAACCATTTAGTGGAACATGAAGCTAGATTAGCATGACATGTCAATGAAAAACAAAATACAACTTAACAGGCCAATAAATTACTAAATTTCTTCAAAGATGTGAAAAAGGCGAGGCTTCAGAACCAGTTCAATTACCTGAGCAATGGGTCTGGTAGATATCCTGCAGCATAAAATAGAAACATTATAGAAACAAGCCCCACAAGATCAAAAAAAAAGTAATTTATACTAAATTAAAGAATAAACACAAATACACAGACCTCTTATATGCAATTAATCATGAATCATAAAAATTCAGAATGACAATAGAGAATAGGGTTAAGAACCTTGGAGGGGCAAGGTTTTTAGCAAATGCTTCTGGAAAGCTCTCAAAACGTTTATGAAGCATTTCAATTGACCGAATCTGCATTACATTAGAAAATGTCAGAATAATAATCTAGCTTGCACATCAGAAGAAATGCATGCATAGTTGGAACTTGGATCAACAAACAGGGCCAGGACATAAAAGAGCAAAATATACACCTCTCCGAGGCGAGCTCTAGCACCCATAATGCCACCAACAAGTGCTGATAAAAGAGTGTACCAAATGTGGATGTCCATCAGGTATATCTGTAAACACAAATGAAAGGACATAATGTATCATATGCAGAGTCGTTTTTTCTTATATCAAAAATACTTTGAAGTCAAAACAGCAACTTACAGCTAAGACTGGTGCCCATAGGCTCAGAATGGTCAAAGCATTTTTATTCCCTAGAATGAACACATTATCAGGATTATAGTTGCATTTCTTTAATGTGCACAGAAAAACAATGTAATAACAATTTTAGTTGAGATAGTTGCAACAATTAAGTTGTGATTCTAGTGTAATATTTTTCAGATCTACTAACCCCTTGATACAAGATCATGCCAGGAATACTTCAAATCATGGAGTCGCACGATAATATTGGTTGGTTCAACTAAAGGCTTAATCTGCAAAGGGGTAAGAAATGTATGAGTTAATTTTTTTCATCATACAAAACATAGAACAAACATATCGGAAAGTCATTAGTATAGCCACCTGGAGAAAATATGCAAAAGTAAACTTGCATGCCAGTATGACGACCCAAAATATCACATACCTGCTTAAGAAAAAAAAATTGTCACAAGTACATAACACAGCACAATTGAAACAATAAGTGAGAACTAGTCACTATTCAGAAAATTGGTGTCTGGTGAGCATACAAATGACAGTATAGCAAGTACTAAAAAATCCACTAGATGGTAAAATCTTGGCGAATTGCCAGTAACTGCTAAAGTCTGGAAGTAAATAACTGCTAAAGTCTGGAAGTAATCACACCAAGCCATTGCAACCAACTGTTAACATCAACAATATTACCAATGTGCATTTACAATTTTCACATAGCACATAGATATTGGTATCCTGAAGAGAAAATTTGAAAATAAAAAGGTTCTGCTCCAGATATTAGGATAATCCAAAATAAACCAAGGGTGTCATTAAAGGCAAAAGAAAGAACCTGGCATAATCACCAATACTCTCATAAAGTCCCCGCCCAACATAATATCGCTCCTAAGAACAAAATAATGAAACATGATCAATGCATAATTAAGTAATCAAAATATATTTCCATGTTATGTTGAACAATGATATCATACCTGGTATATCCACTTGAAAAATTGGAAAAACTGAGACCGATCCGAAAAAAACTTGAGAGCCTATGACAAGCTGGGATCTTAGCCATTAGTGCAAATACGATTCGAACAGCAGCATAACCACCAAGAACAAGACCATAAATTCGAAAATAAGTCGAATCCGAATTCCTTGCATTTTTCTCTTCCAGGACTTTCCTGCTCAACATTCAGCATTTAAGTGAATAAACAGCATTAATGTGCATTGACAATAGAAGGTAGAAAATCTAAGTGAATACTCACACATAGAGGTAGGTTACAAATGTTGAAACTGCAGTTAACCAAAGGAATCGAATAACTAATCTTGAGATGGCAAAACCTCTTGCTGTCTTATATGCACCAAACATGAGTATCACATCCAAGCAGCCTACAAAAAGAACACAACGACAATAAAATATGGAATATAAAAAGCCCTATAAATTAGTATAAATAAATCACAGTCCAGAATACATTTAGAAATGACAAAGGAATCAAGATAAAGCAAAAAAATGAACTACAATAGTAAAATAGAGAACATACATTCAATGAAGTTTAGTACAAAAAAAGGCTGGCCCAGCACTAAGTAGTATTTTAATGGTGTCAATGTCCATCTTCCCATGGTGAAAGGCAATAATAGCTAAGAGCTGCATCATCAATTAAAAACATATTTAGAATTATACATCCTGGTATATCTATTGATGGCAGAACACAATTTCAAACCACTAACCTGGAACATTAATATCAGAAAAATCCACAAGCGGTGGAAACTGCGGTACAAATGCAGAAAAGTGCGATGTTCAACAAAATTGGTCTTTCCTGTCTGTAAACAAATTATTAAAAGTAATCATAAGGTGAAAATACTGATAACAGTGTTAAACAAAGAAGGGATCAATAATCGCCAAAAAGTGCAATTTTTTAATGTCAAAATGGCTCCCTATTTGAGAGAAAAAATGCCTCCCACTTGGAGCAACTCCAAGAGATTAGCAAAAATGAAATTCTAAATTTGCTCATTTAACCATTTTATAAAAATGTAAAATAGATTGAACAAAGAAAAACTGGATTAGTCCAACAGACTATGAATTCAGCTGGCTATATGCATTGGGCAAACAGCTCATGGCCCTCGGTTTTTATTTCTCTGCTTCCTTCCACCACATGTTCTCGAATTGCCGGCCATCGCCACTGGTACGAGATGGTTGCGGCAAGGCGGAGCGGCATGACTAAGCGCCCGACAATGAGGGAGGAGAAGGACGCACCAGCGATGCGGCTGCAGGTCCAGGAGTGGTGCACTCATAACAGAGACGTGGTAACCGGGCAGTTGGTGGACGTTTCCTGCAATGATGCCATGGTGCAGAGGTTGGTGGTGGTGACAGACATGGAGCCGTGTGTCCAGGTCACACGGGAGTACTTACCGCGTGGAAGCGGCCAAGGACAAAGAGACACCACAGGACTCTGCGGATCGCAGCGAGCACACGAAGGTGGCGTATAGACTGGACCGTCGACACAGCCCTAGGTGTTTGCGGCCTGCAAGGCTTGCAGGCGACTAGAGGTGCTCAGAGCTGGTGGTGGATCGGAGTTGCGCGAGTTGAGCGTCGCAACATTGCAATGCATCGTGGCTAACCGTCGTGCTTGCTGGCGGTACCCTGCAGCGGGCATCCACAGCAGGTCGGGTCCGTGTGGGAAGGGCCTCGGCATGCGGGAATCACCGTGCGGGAGGCAGATAGCGAGCCATGCCGACTGGCTTTTTTTAGCAACCGAAAAAACTGGAATAGATGACTTGGTAGTTGGTATTTTAGACTTCTGGATGCAATAGCTGCAGGAGCCTTGTTTGATAAATAGCTACTCTCTTGGAGTTGCTCTTAGTCAAGTGTGGCGAATATTACACAATGAAAACTACCAAGAATGAACACCACATGTTTCTGTTGGAAACCGGCTGGCCTGCACAGGTGAGCAGCACAACTCAAGCACACACGCACTGGTTTGGGCTAGAAGTAGAAGAGAGGGGTTGAGAACAGAGCACACACGAGCACAACAGGTGCAAATGCTGAACTCAACTGCCTCCAGCCAGCTCTATTACATGGTGTATATATAACTCTAGCCGACTACAAGTACAGCTAGTACACCTACTTCTACTATAGCCACTACTTGCTACAGCTGGCCATACTGATACAGAAGATAGAATGGACAGCTGAGTTGACCTATTGCCTAACCTCTGCTGCAGCAAAAGATAGGGATCAAACAGCAGATCATCTTACAGTTTCCTCTAGAGACTACAAGTTATTTCTAAGGAAAATAGTTTTTCCATACACATAAGAAAAGGGTAAGCATCATCTAGCTCTTTCCTCTTTGCATCCCAAAGCAACCAAAGAATTAGTTAACAGAAAGGCTCAATTTTCAAATATTTTCAAATTAATCCATATATTGTGTTCAAGCCAGAAACTGGCAAACTTTCTAATGTAGACTAAGACTAGAATATTCTATCTTTTTCTCCTTTCAATTCCCAAGGTAAACTATTAAAATGATATCAGTTTAATAGTGATAAAAATGATTACTTTTTCAAACTGTTTAATACTATTTTTTACATAACATTAAATGGTAGGGATGACCAATTTCCAAACCAGACGTTACATATCAACAAGATTACTAATAGAAACTAGAATTTTGAATAATTATGAGATTATTAGGTAAACCGGAAGCAATTAAAAAAATGTAGGAAATTAAGTTTATAGACACAAAAAGCTATTAAGCTGACAAAACACTCAAGGATGGAGCTGAGAGAAAAATAGAAATCTCAAGAGAAAACATTTCTTATACTCATAGTTATAGCATTGTGCCCCTCGCAATCCACGTGTAACAAAACTATTACTCCAATACTCCCTCTGTTCCAAATAACAAGTCATTTTGGTTTTTGTAAGTACATAGGCTTTGCTATGCACCTAAATATAAGCATGTCTAGATACATAGCAAATGCTATATATACATAGAAAAGCCAAAACCACTATAACTTGAAACTGAGGTAACAGTTCCTTAGGAAAATACACATGATTAACTTACACGCTTCCTCTTAGCAGGCTTGCGCAAAAATTTGGAACCCTCAGCAGGTGGCCAACCAAGCTCAAAGCATGAGCGTGACCTACACATGCAGCAGAATAGGGAAGACAATCAAGACAGAAAAGAAAAGGATATACACACAAACAGCAGAAAAGCATGTTTACAGACAAACCAGAAATATTCATTGAAGTCATCATAATTCCTCCAAGCAGAATGTGCAGCTTTTCCACCTTTATTATTTTCAGCCTCCTGTATACAGTATGGAAAATCCAAAAATATTCAATATGGCAACAAAAAATCTAAGGCGGTTGCTCGGGCTCCCAACGCCCCTATATATATATACCTAATTATAAAAAGAGAAATTTCTCCCCCATTTACTGTCTGTACATGGCCCGAACCCACGACCCGTGCTCATATGAGTTGGAATAGCGTGATCTAACCATGGTAGCAGGACATATTGGAACAGATGATACTAGTAGTACACTCAAGTTGCAACGCATGGGCATGGTTGCTAGTTTAAGAAAAGCTTAATACACAGGCAGATAATAGGATTAGATAAATGCCACGTTTTACTAGAACAATCTATTTCTAAATATGCCCAATTAAATATTGAGTGAAAATTCATAACAAAATAAAATAGAGTAATAATTTGAAGCAACAAACAGCACCAGCAACGCAAGGTACCATACAGTGTAATTATGCAATTAGAATTGAATTTGGTCACTAGTTATAAGTGAAATGCTACATGCCTACATCTAACTCTACATTTACTCCTGTGGACTACAAACAAAATAAGTCAAAATCATGCTAATGACGTGATAGCAAGAAATATAACAATCTAGCAAATCAAAAGGGACAGAAGAAATGTTGTTCCTGTCGTAGACAGCTTTTTCTTTCTTTTTCCTCTGGAGAATGAAATAACTAGAACGCTAAAACACCCCATGAAGGTTTCACAATTTTCCAGATAGATTTGGTCCCTAGCTGAACCGGGATATTGCATAATTACACAGTAAAGGCAAATTGCAGTGAATACATTATAGTGTTTGAACAAACACCAAAGAACCCATGGTCAATCTAAAAGCAGCCAGAAATACAAGTAGGGAGGCCAAATTGATCAAGATCTAATAGCAGCCCTATTTTTTTCTATAAAAAAAGGGGTAGATCAAGATAGAAACTTTAATAGATGAACCTACCGCTGCCATGGTATCATAAATTGGTTTAATTATTCTCTCAAGAAAAGAGGTGGAACCGTCACTAGTGCAACTCTTTGCCGTTTCAGCATCAGATGAATCAAGAATCCCATCGAGTTCCTTTGCCATCTGAAAATATGCCAATAATAATGTCATTAAGCAGAAAAAACTGCATTACCGCAGAAGCACATTACTGAAGAACTACAGAGGACTTTTTCCCTCATAAGGATATGTACCACTACAAAAACAAAAGGATATAAACTTAAGTTTTGATTAAAAATGCAAATTTGGTTATTAGATATTGCAGTACCTCATAGGCAAGACCCAAGGGATTGGGCACTCTCCCTAGTCCCTCAACCAGCGCCAGCAGAGCTTACCCTAATGAGGTAGGAGAAGCTCAGGCTTATAAGACTAACTTTAATTCATTCCTATTAGTGTTTTTAAGGCATCGCCTAGGCAACAATTCGCTCGTAGGGATAAGGTCCCGAACGCTTATAGCCAAAAGTAGTGAGAGAGCACCCAGGCGGCGTGAAGAAGCAGAGAGCTCCCAGACAGCTGCCTCCTCGCTCATCCCCACCAAATCCGGCGCCGCCTGGGTCATCTGTGACAGAGGCAGCGGTTGATTGAGATGTAGACCCAAGGGAGCATCAGCAAGAGGTAGGGAAGGAGCGGAGAGCAGGCTGAGCACGCACAGCCAAGAGCAATGCAAGGGAAATACAGAGGCCACCAGGGCCGGGGGTGGGGTGTGGAAATTTGCAAAATCTGACCCAACGTCTAACTCCCGATTCCCCAATTTGCAGTCCAACCAACAGCAGCTTAACACCTGCTCTCTCTCACTCTCTGTCCATAATGCTTGTTTCTCTTCTCAAGATGCAGAAGCTCAATCCCCCTCCTCATTGTCCTTTTCTCCACAAGGCAAACAGTACCAAGGTAACTCAATGACATGCTTCTATATCCAATCCACCAAGCAGGAAGCAGCACACCAGCTCCACTATTTTCTCCATGGCTGCATAACCAGTCACCTATACTTAGAGGCAATGGCCTGACAGCACAGAACGTGGGGCCATAGATGTCAGATAACACGAAACACAGGCCCGTTGAAGTGCAGATGCCAGAGAGCACAGGGACTACAAGACTGGACAAGATAACCTTGAATGCCGAGGGCTCCAGGCATCATTGCCGCTGTGTGTAGTGTGCCTGAGCAGCTGAGCTGAGCCGTTGGCCATGCTTTGTTCCCATCGCTTGCCACTGATTCGCCTCATGGACTTCTTGTGGCTGAACGCCCTGCCCGCTATGGCCCCAACGTGGCTCCACCACTGAGCCTGCATGAGCCATGAGGGAGGAGATATGGCGGCGCTGCACCTGCATGGAGGGAGATGCGGTGACGCCTGCATGAAGGAGAAGCAGAGAGCTCCCAGGTGGCATGAAGAAGCAGAGAAGGGACAAGTACAGGAGGGCCGAGGGCACTCGTGGGCTTCCTAGTGGGCTGGGCCAAGCACTTCTCTTCACATTTTCCATTTTTCTGCTTTTTCTTTTTCCTTTTTTCTCCTCTTGTTCTTGCCTATTCCCTGCTGCTATTTTCCTATTTCTTAGAATGATAAGGCGTCCCCTTGCCTCACCTTTATGATCACACGCATCGCCTAGTCGACTCGAATGACCACGTCTCGCCTTGCCACCTTAAAACAATGATTCCTATATTCATAGTTAAGTACATGGGTCCTTATGTAAGGGAGGGCTGACTTCACATCTTTCACCCTCTGTCACAAATTATAGGCCGCTTTAGCTTTTCAAGGTACATAGCTTTTGCTATGCACCTAGATATATGATGTCTAGATACACAATATGTCTAGATACATACTAAAAGTTGTGTATCTAGAAATTCCAAAAGGACCTATAGATTCGAACAGAGGGAGTAAGAACAAAGGCCTTCCACAGCATGGGAGATGCCTGAAATGGAACCGGCATGTGAGATACTGGCATCGAAGTGCAAAGCCTCATCTCCCTCCCTCCCTCGTATGTGCATCGGAGCTACAAGTGGCAGATTTCTTTTCACTAAAGCACAAACTCGGAGTTATAGATAAATAATCCTTGTGTCAGTCTTCTGTTCTGTTTAGCCAATAGAGTTATAATATGTCTGGTCAGCTGACCCTTGGGTCAGCTAGTCTCTTAGCTTGGTCAATAAGTTTTCCTGGCTTGTAATTAGTATAAATCTTAGGCTGCAAGTCAAGGTTTTTTTTTTTCTTAGGTTGTAAGCCAGTAGGGGCTGTTTTCTGTACTCCCTTTTCAGCTATAAATAAGAGGTGAATGCACCAGCCAGCTGCGGCATATAGCAGCCAAAATTAGCCTTCCACATCCTCACACAAGTGATGTGCAGCAGCAGCATAGCAGCTCCATATACTATTATCAATCCTAACAGAGAGCAGCAGCATCACTTGCTCAAACTCAATGCTTTCCACTCAGTTTGAAGGAGGATGCAGGTAAATGCAAGCCCCGATCCTTTCATTGTGTAGTTTAGAAATGTATTATGGGTTGTACCTTTTTGTTGATGGCCTTGTTAGTTTGTTCATGATGACTGACATGTTTAATGTTACTAATATTGGGGATTTGAGAAGATTAGCTCTAATGGAGAGCTAATTCTCCATTACAGCTAATCTTCTCAAATCCCCAATATTAGTAACATTAAAGGATGGGGGCTTGCATTTTTTTCTTCTATATGAAATGAAGTGAAGATCCTGTGCTTTTTAGAAGGAAAAAAGAAAAGAGAAAACCAGCACTTGATCAAACATTGACTCACATTGTGGAAAATGTAGCATATGCATTCTGGGAGAAAAACGAACATTCGCAGCTTCACCCCAAATCAGAAAGTAGAGCGCAACCAATATGATTTTCCGGTTCTTATTTACTGCTTCAAGGCTAAAAAAAGAAGGTAAACCGTTAAGCATCATGCAAGATGGTACCATGCATAAGGAAAGCCAACCCCCCCCCCCCCCACCACCCCACACACACACAAACAACAACAACAACAACGACAACAAAATCACCTGGTCCATGCAACACGCTTGCTCAAGTATCTACACCATTTTATGTAGTTGTCCAGGACTTTGCAAAAGACTTCAGTAACAGCCATCTCATCAATTTTCTGCAAGGATCGTAGCACCATTTAGTGTCTGGTGCATACATACAGAGAAAACTTGCTGAAAATGGACACAGAAGGCCATGATAAAGATTCCATATACAGTGATTGTCTGAGCTTTTACCAGATACATGTTAGACAACAATAATTAGGTATAGGCATTACTAAGTAATGCTAATTTATCTCAAATAACCTATCCATTACTTCAGGATCTGATTTTTTTTCTCGAATATAAGACAATCTGCATATCATTGAATTAGGATGTGATGTTACTATGGCAAAACTTCAGTCATGTAAGGCAATTACTAGCAAAACTATATTGACAGGTAATAAGCCTAGGGTGATTATTCAGATTTTTATTCCTTGTTCTAGACCGAGCTTAATTTACATGAATAATGAATTTTGAAGGAAGCTAAACAATAGAAGAAAAATACATCAACAAGGCCACTATGAGAAGACTAGGTTTGTAGCAAACACTGACACCTTGTTAATGTCCAACAACACCTATTTAATATAACATATCAAGTATGTATAACATCAGCAGGATCTAAAAATCTTACAAAATGAAGAACTAGTTGATAAGATATAATAAAAGAGCAGAACTCACAGGTTCTGACCCAATTGGCAGGCTTAGCCGGGACTGAGCATTGGCTAACATAAGTACAACATTTTCACGCTGGTTCCGAATATTATCTTCCTGGAACAATCATTCAACCAAAATGGATGGTCAATACAAAGGCAATACAAAATTGGATTAACAAATTGACAGTGAACAACTGCATCAGCATCTAGAGAGAAAGAAAAACGTCCCATAGAAGTTTCCTAATTAGTATTAAGCTATATAATACAAAAGACAACGGGCCAAGCATTCAAACTTTTGAAAAAAAAAAAAAAGATTCTAAAGCAAATCACACTTGTTCTAGTCATCAACTTGTTTATGAAAATTGTTCAAAATGTCCAAGCCATCACTTACTCAATCTGCACAAAATCAAACTGGCCATTTCCATACCAAAGATAACAGAGTAACAGTGTCTTAAGAGAGCCAAGAGTCAAAGGTGTTTGGTCAACAGATAAATGGAAGAAGTCAACTGTCACAGCCAGTTAGTGGTCTAATCATTTGACAGTTCCAAATTAGAGTGCAAGTACTAAGCAAATTTAGGGGTATTACTGGCAATATGCGAGATTTGGACACAGAATTCTTCCATAACCATATTAGCTAAATCTATAAAAACATATGCAGGATAAAATAGGTGACTCAGAACAAGCAGTTTGATCTTCTCCATATGGCAACATGCAGGATAAAATATAAACCATACAAAACAAGAAGATCTAATATCAAACTGTTAAAAAGTTTGGTATATGTACCTGGAAGCCAAAAACATATTGCAAAAGGTCGAAAATGTCTTTTTGTCTTATCTGGGGTGTACCAAAAGGGAATCGTGGCAGGTCCTCACAGTTCTGAATTGCTGCTGTTGCAGCCCTGACCTGATACAGTTGCATGAAATTTGCTCTCATCAACACAAAGATATTTCTTTTGTCTGTTAAGGTATATAACAAAATAATGAAAGAGTTCTTGAGTCTTTGAGTACCAGCATAGACAACTCTGGATTTTTTTACCACCTAAATCTCTGCTCTTCATTAACAACATAAAAAAATCCCAAAAGACATTTTAATGTTCTAGCAATGAGAAACATAAAAATCCCAAAAGACATTTTAAAGTTCTAGCAATGAGACAGGGTAACACCCCCATCAAATATCTAAGTCGTGAATCGTGATAAAAGAAAAAGGAAATGGACTGTAGGAATGGCATGATGTATGATTATTTTAACCCCTCAAGTAAAAAAATTGTGTCAAACAAGTGAACTTGAAGTAAAAGATTGTAAATTTGACCAGTGATGACTCTACATAAATATGCATATGAAAACAACATCTTATAGAGTTTGTAATTGATCCAAAGGTTTTCTAAATTCCATGGCAATATTACATTTCAAAGCATAGTACAGCAAAATTTTATAACCAATATTGGTGTTTCAAAACCGAAAGTACAGATTCATACCTCAGGGAAAAACCCAATAATATTTGCCACTGATGATGGTGCATCAAGGGGTACAATGTTGTATGGCATAAGTTCACCTCTTAAGGCTGCATCAGATCTTTTTATTTTCTTTATCTGGAGATAAAAGGACAATGAGAAGAGTAATGGTACATTTTATGTAAGGTAAATTTATTCTTATTCGAAAGTCTGTTAAGTAAATGCTATTACTGCCACAGGGTTTTAGTGCACTGGTGATACAACCACAAACAAAAATTACGTTTTTTTTTTTTACAGGGTCATGACTTCTGCAATGAATTACCTCCTCCAGAATTTGTCTATGAAGTCTATCAGTTGGTGACTGGCCAACAAGATTTTCCAGAACATCAAGCAAAGCCCTCAATGTAGCAAAAGCCTTCTTCATTTCCATAGCCCTATTTCCCATCCTGATCATAGTAAGGAAAATAGAATTGCCATGAGATACATAGTAACAAATGTAAGATTTCTAATGAATAAAATAACAGGGTAAGCCCTGAGAGCGGTACAATATTTAGGAGGAAGGTAGTAGATAGATCTGTTTCCATTACATTAAGAAAAGAGTAACCAAAAACATATTGCACATCAGAACTCAGAAGGCAAAACTGGACTGAGCATAGACAAGCCTTTTATTAACAACTGGGGAATACAACAAATGCTCAGTAAGCATGCATCATGTTTAAACAACTAGACTTGGTGCTGGCACCACAAATTACATTCCACTCCAATGGAAGAGATTAGACTAGATCACCCAATCCCATTTCTTGTTGATGGAAAACACAAAGAGAGAAGGATGCTATAGCATAGTATCAACTTCATAGAGCAAAGTTCTAAAAGATGTGGTACATAATATAGTAGCACCACATAGCTTACTTGTTCTGTTGTTCAACAATAAAAGGCAAATGAGCTACTCAGTGCGCATGAAAAAAATGTACTCACAGAAAATAAACAAGCAACAAAAAGTGCCATGTATCTATCCCTGTCAATTCTAGGATTACCAAAAGTTCATTACATTATACAATTACAAAGATTGATGACACAAATGTCATTTCTGGGCTAGACAAAACCTTCCGAAGCAAAGTGAACTTGAAAAATACTATTTGGAATAGATCAAATTAATGGTTGGTGATGACTAGTAGAACAGAAATAGATGGATTCCTCAATTTCAGTAGAAGTGTAATAACCTAGAATTAGAAGTTTTATCAGGCAAAAGCATATCAGAGTCACAAAGAATGTTAAGACCCTCCCACTAGGGAAACCCCAAAAACAAACGTCATAATAGTTTATTTATTTTTCAACAGAAGAGAGGTCATACTCTGTACTAAAGGTTCCTGACTCCCTCAGTCTCTCCTGCTCACGTTGCATATCATCAACCCGACGACGACTCTTGTATTGAAGATAAAAGTTCCACAGGACTTGAATATCATTCTGTCGGTCTATGGGAGCCCCATCCTTTTTAGCAAGTTTTTGCTGCAGAATGGCAAGATTAGAACATGAGAAACTTACAAATAATTTACTGAGAAAAAGACTGAGCAGAAACAGAAGTAACAAGTATGTGTACTCATGTTTAAAATGAAAGTAAGCATACCTTAATTACAGATGCCAAACCTGTCTTGAACTGAAGAACCCCTCTACCCTCACTGCTGGGATCAAGATTCTGAGCCATTGTGTACGCTTGTTCACAAACTGTGGTGGAAGCAGAAAAGAAGTGACTTAAAAAAACACCAAAGCGTCAACTTTAATAAAGTATAAACTGATTCCCTATATCAAAATCCCTGGAAAGAAGCAATTTATCAAGTTCGTCTCTTCTGAACTAAAGGACTGCATTTTCCCATAGCACAAACCAAATCACGAGCCAGAAACACCGTAAATCATAGGTATTGTGAGTATGTGCACTCATACATAGCATCCGGTTCGCCTGACGACCCCCCTCGAGACCATCCCCCCCCCCCGCCACCACACACACACCGGGCGCACAGGAGGTGACGTTGCAGCCCTTGCATCACTCATGAATTATCACAACACCAAGCCCTCCTTGCTTGAAACCAAAACCAGCCAACCATACCTTGTCCAATGGCAACATTAAAACCTCAGTAAATAACCCAATTAGCTAGAACCCAGCACTGCACCTGACCACGAATTACCAACACTAACAAATACTCAGCCGCACGCACTGCATGTAGTAATGCGCAATCACAGCAGGACAACAGGAAAGTTAGTGTTGCAGGACTTGATAATAATCCGCGAAGTCAAGGACTCCAAAACCCCCATCCAGAGCTACCCCAAACAAATCAGCTGCCAGCTCCATCCATGAACTGCACTGTTGTTAACTAGGCGAACACACACAAACAGATAGAGATATGTAGGAGGAAGGGGCTCACGGATCCGCGCGACGTTGGGGTCCTCGTCCTCGATGTCATCGGCGGCCTGCAGGATCTGCTCTATGTTGGTGGTCCGACCCAGCGAGGCCGGCACGGCGTCGGCGAGCCTCTGCCCTCCCACAGCGGCCGGGGCTCCCCCACGCGGAGGTGGTCCCGGTCCCGCTTGAGCGCAGCCCGCACGAGGCGCTCCCAGTTGTCCGCCGCCCGCTCGGGGCCCCCACCCCTCCGGCGCCTGGACGACGCCATAGCCGCGCCCTCGCGGCGAGCCCCCCAGCCCCTAGGTCAGTAACCAGTGGAGGCGGCGCCGCGTGATCTGACTACTACTGCGTGCGAGTGCCAAGCACTAGTGGAAGGAAGGCGTTTTTGGGGAAGCCGGACGAGGCGGATTCAAAAGCGCCTCGAGGGAAGGTGGCCGGAGGGGAAAATGGTTTCCTGCTCTCTCCTGCTGTGTCTACTCTACTCGCTCGATCTCACTGCCGCCGCCGCCGCGGCGTGGTTTTTCCTTGTGGCGGAGGTGTGGTGGGGTCAGCGGCCGCGCACGCGGTAACGTAACAAGATCTGCCCGCGGGCGACGCGGCGGTGACCGACTGGACTAAGGCATAGTCCCTCCGTTCTAAAAATGTTTTCGTTTTCAGTTTTTGTGTCATAAATTTAAGGGCCTAAATTAAATTTAATTTATGGAAAAATATAATATTAATATTTTTAAATAAATTTATTAACAATTTAAATTTAAAGATATATTAATTATAATACTAATAGATGATATTTAATATTTATAAAAATTATTGATAGTTATTTTTCAAAAAACGAAAAGTTTACGATATTATAGAATGAAAGGAGTAGATAAAAAATAAATAATTATACAGATTGTGATGATTTTAGGAGATAATTTTTTAAATCTAATTAGTTTATCATTTGGTAATAATATATGGTGCTACAGTAAATATTAATGATGGATTAATTATGCTTAAAATTATCTCTCTGATATTCCAACATGATACAGGTAAAATTTTTGCTACTACATCCAAACACCCTCTAACTGCCATGCGAGCCTTCAGATGGGAAAGCGTGAGAAATTTGCTTGGCTATTTAACAGTTTTTCTCTAAAGTGCTCCTTTTTTATATTCTCTCCGTCCCAAAAAGAATGACGTTTTGAATGTTCGTGCTATAAGTTTGACTCCATTTGCAGAAAATACGCATAATATTTATATCTTCAAATAAATTTGTTGAAAAACTAGATTTAAAGATCTTTTCGATGATACTAATTATGATACTAATCGATGATATTCATTATTTATAAAAATTATTAGCATCCGTTTCTCGTGAAGCAAGAACGACGTCCTTCTTAGGACAAAGGGAGTACATCTCTAAAGTACTAGGCAGCTAGCACCAGCAACTCGACCAGCAGCCAGCAGCTAGCTTTTATGCACTATTCATCTAGACTTTAAAACCAGCAGCCAACAGCCAACAGTGAACACCAGCAGCTAGCCGAGCATATTGTTTGTTTCTTACAGCTTGGCTATGGACAAGTACATTCTACGGATAAATAATCTCAAGATTTTTCTGATGTACAAGAAATAGAGAGGAGATAAAAAGATATCATTATTCGTGAAACAACCAAAATTAGGACTTTAAGACAACTTCTATACCGTTGTATGTACAACTCACAAACACTCCTACGCACACACAAAAATTAAGAACTTTAAAAGTATTACAAGACAACTTAAAAGACAATTTATTATATTTGTTACCTCTTAAACGACTCGTAATTTCATAGCATTGCAAGAGACTACCTATAAGACAATACCAATAAACTTGCTTTGATCAAGCCAGCCTTCCCAACACATCTAGCAAGACAAGTTATCCTAGCCCTAGCCATATGAAATCTACTACCTAGAAGCCTTACCTGCGGGCATCTCCATAACACCGCCGTCCAAACAACCCCTTAAATACCTTCCTAATAAACCCGTTCTAATGATTATGAAAAAATAGTCCCTTTGTCTATTTTTTTTTCCTATATTGTATCACGACATTCTTCATGCCCATCTTCCTAAGCGAGACATGCTCATTATCTATGGCGCTAATCAACTCCCACATACGGCCTTCACTGCGTTTTTCTTCTCTCGCACTCTAGAATATCTCGCGTGCCTCACTACCCCCCACGTCACCTTCCCCCTTCATGTCGTCCCCCTTTCCCTCCCCCATTTGGCACTACTTATTTTTCCATAACCAGTATGATCCCCACCATGCTCCACCCTAAAATTGACGCCCTTCGTCATCACCTATGTCTTCCTCTTCCCACCACACGAATCCCCTTCAAGGTCCTCCTAATCGTGCAAGGCACCATGTCGCAAGTGCCATCCGATGGGGAGCCACTGTCTGAATCATGGGAACCCTAGTTCTTTTTACGTTGTACTCATTGGTTGTCTTTCTAGTCATTGGCGGAGCTAGAAATAGAATATAGGGGGGGCAATTTGACAATTAAATCCATAAGTACATTGGCTGTGGAAAAAATAGTCTTCCTAGTTACTACTTATATAATCAGGTTATCACTTCTCTTTTTATAAAATGAATTAATTGGTTTTTATTTGCCCATTTGTACCTACAAAATTGCAAAAGAGTTCTTAAATAAATGCAACTTTATAAAACAAGCTGCACATGTCATGCACTATGCAATTTAGGGATTACTAATTTGGGAACGTTATCTAGTGCAAACTAATTTCCCGTGAAAACCCATGCAAACCATGGTAAAAATATTGTTTAAATTCACCAAAAAATTCACACATATAGATGATATGATGATACACAACGGTGCAAAATATTTTGTGAAAACTCGACTTCGTTTGTGAGATATAAAAATAATAAATTTCTACCAAATCATCTGGACAACTTTCTGGCTTGAAATTTATTATTTCTATATCTCACAAACGAAGTCGAGTTTTGACAAGATATTTTGCAAAGTTGTGTATCATCATATCATCTACTTGTGTGAATTTTTTGGTGAATTTAGATGATTTTTTTTTGCCGTGGCTTGCACGGGTTTTCACGAGAAGTTAGTTTGCACTCAGATAATGCTTTCCTACTAATTTAGGGCAAATCAAATAGCCAAGCATATAAAATTCTCTAATAAAAAGTAACAGAAGATCTTAATTGAGTATAAAATATCACTCAATCAACCACTTATGCCCATCCATTTTAGTCTAGAAGCCCAAAAAAACAAAAGAGAATCAATTAGAAACATACCTACCTATAGGTGTAGCCTATATACGCAGACCAACAGACTAAGGGAGAGGCTAGCTGCTCTTCTCCAAGCTGCTGGAGTGCTGGTCGACCCCGCATGTCCAAGAGCCACCCGGCCGCCATCGGCTCGTCGCTGACTCGCTAAGGGCTGACTGGCTGAGGCACTGCCTCGCCTCTCGCAGCGCGCGGCCTTGCGTCTCGCGGACGAGGAAAGCAGCCTGCTGGCCTCGTAGTCATCGTATCGTAGTCATAGCTCGTAGAGAGCTGGCCTGTTCTGCGATTTGGGCTGAACCTATATGGGCTTCTTCAGAAAAATACAGAGGTAAGGGGGGCCACGGCCCAGTATGGCCCTAATTTAGCTCCGCCAGTGTTTCTAGTGGCCAGTGGGTGGAAGCAACGGTAGTTGGCATCGGTGCGTTGGTTGGAAAATGCAGGGGGTAAGTAGGTTGCAGCATTGAGTCTACTGATGTTAAAAAAGGCACAGTTTTACACTTCAAAAATACAATCAACATGTTTCATAAGGCATTACTGTCCCTTCTGGCCTATTTCAAACTAGTCATCAGATTGATTGAATAGTGATCCATGAAGGCCACCAGATCATGCACTAAGCCCCTTTGGAGAAGGGCGATGTGGCCTGCCATAGCGATCCAATCGGGTGGGTTGGCATTGGACCGCTTGGTCCAGTAAAATTTGCTATTAGGGGCATTGAATTGAGATATAATTTGATGCTTAGCATCAAACTAATCTAATGGCTATTTTATGTGGTTTTGACCTCTCTGGTTACCATCGGATTGACCTGGTACTAGAGGCATTGGATTAGTTAGCTAATCACCAAACTATAAGTTAAACGCATTTGATTAGCATTTGATCACAATCATTCGGCTAAACTAGCTCTTACCCACGACGGTTGGACTGACAGGTACCGAGTGCTGCTAATGAAAGCCAAAACGGCTAGTTTCTCCCACCTTCTCTATATATAGTCCTTGACTCATTTTTGTGATGTCTCTTAGCACTTTGTTGAACCTCCTACATCCCTCAAGAGCTAAGAAAGCTTGCCTACTTTCTCTTGTTCATTGCGAACACTTTTGAGAGAGATTGTAGCCTTGGCTCGAAGTGGGACATGGGGTATGTCAAGTAGCGAGTATCTTGAACTATCTTTGTACTATTCATAGGTGATTTTACCACACTTGCAAAAGGTTGGGAACTTAAGGCAACCCTAACCGGGGCTCACAACTATAGAGATTTGTCCAGTCTTCTATGTTGAGTATAGTTGTACACTAATGCATAGCTTTCTTCAAATGCTTGATTGTCTTCGAATAAATTCAGTTGTTCTTACTTCTAGATTTATTTAAAGTAGTTTGTGGCGATGAAGGATTTATTAAAGATCGGGCTCCACTTTATGGTCAATGTTCATATATGCTTAAAATTATTCTATGCTTAGATGTAGTTGGTAGATAACATTGTCTTATGCAAAAAATGTTACTGAGTATTATGCAAATCCAACTTTATTCCTTGCTAACGCTAAATGCATACTCCTAATTTGTTTGTATATATTGGGTAAGTCCTGCAAAGTATAATCCCATACTCACGTTGTTGTCATTAAGTTGTTTTAAAGGCGTGAAAAGGACATTGGTGGCCATATCATCCTATACAAAGTTAGCGAATAGTAGGAGTCGTCCAACCTAAGGTGGCGACACTTGTAGGCCAAGTCATTAGTCAAATTTAATTCATAGAGTAGGCAAACCATGGTAGCACTACTACAGAATCAACATTCAGTGCTGGAACATTTGTGCCAGTTTTAGGAGAACTGACACTGATATCTCTTTAGTGCTGGTTGTATGCTTCAAAATAAAAAAAGCCTGGCAACAACAACAACCATCACTGAAGATCCACATCACTGTAGATTTATGGATGAAACCGACATTAATGTGGAGTTCAAACATCATTGTCGGCTCTAGCCAAGAACCGACATGGATATAGGGTCCTCAATGTCGGTTTTAGCCACAAACCGCCGCTGATGGCACCACCAACGATACTGAGAGCCATTAGTGGTGGTTTTAGCCATAAACCGCCATTAATGTGATTTGCTAGATGCCAAATATTAAAAATAAAGCATCAAAATTTGAATTTTTTAAAATGGCCTTGACTAGAAAGATGACCAAAATGATGTTGTAGATTTTGAAAAGTTATACAACTTTATTGTTTACAACTTTTTTTATAATTATTTTATGTTCCAAAATTCAGTTTGAACTTTGGGTCTGAAATTTAATGCGTTTTTGAAGAACTCTGATTTCTGTTTTTAATTATGGCTAAAAGTTATAAAAATCATCAAGATCTATGACTTTTATTTTGGTCATTTTCTTATCTGACAAAGTGATAGTAATGTTGTTCACAAATTTTACATCTCTCTCTTATACCTTTTAGGAACCTATGTGAGGGATATGTAACATTTGTGAACAATGTCACTATTACTTTATCGGATGAAGAAATGACCAAAATAAAAGTTTTAGATCTTGATGAGTTGCACAACTTTATTATTTAAAACTTTTCCAGCTGAAATCATTTATACTTTCAAAATGTTGTTTGAAGTAGTCAATTTTTGAAATTCAAATTTTGAGGTGATAAAATGAAGTCATATGAAAAGATGATCAAAATAAAAGTTGTAGATCTTAGAAATTTTAGACTTTGTAGTGGACAATCTTTTCATTTGAACTTATTTTCTCATATAAAATTGTGTTTGAATGTCTCAAATTTGAAATTTGAATTTTTGAAATGAGCTTTTTTAAATGACTTCTAAAAAAATTGTAGATCTTAAAAAGTTATGAAACTTTGTAGTTGACAACTTTTGATTTGAAATCATCTTGTCAAATAAAATTACATTTGACTTTCTCAAATTTAAAATTTGAATTTTTTAAATGATCTTGGATGGAGAAATGACCAACATAAAAGTTGTAGATCTCAAAAAGTTATGAAACTTTATAATCATGAAACAAAAGGGGTTTTGAACCACCATTATGTAAGTATCTGGAGTAGTGTAGGGTAGCCCTCCGGTTCTCTCAAACGCAAAAGTCAATTAGTGTCTTCACTAATTTTGAACAATCAACTTATTATTAATTTGCCAAGATCTGTAATATATGTTTGCACAATTATATAATCTTTTGCTGAGATGTAGTCTTGATTTATGGTGGATATATTGGTTGATGTAGTGGAGATGTGGGTGGCATCTCAGGATCACCGAGATTGAATGCTTAAAGGCAAGTCCCAATGCACTATTTCTGGAGTAGTTTCAAGAGTCCCGATGCATAGCTTCACTAGTAGTTTCTAGGTTAGAAACAATTAATGACCTAGCTTGACCAATTGTAGCACAAACAGGGGTATCTCATTCTCAAGAAGGATAATGTCGTTGTGCTTGGCGTCCATTGCCCCACACATGGTGGCAAAGATGGGGTTGTGGAGCCATCATGCCTCTAACAGCTCCAGCATGATTACCATTGCCCAGCATGATTACCATTGCCCATTGATTAAATCATCCAATATGTAACTCTATCGGTGAAAGAATCAGAGCTTCGGGCGCTTCAGGCACTGTTTATGTGGAACCCACCACTGTTCACGTGGGTCCTCCATACACATTTCAGTTTTTAGGTCACCTTTGTTTTTTCCCTCCTCTTTAAGCCGGTGTACTGGCGTTTAATCTATCGCACGACCACGCGTGACAGTTAAGAAAAGTCCTCCATATGTATAGAAGGAATTCACCATATCGGACTCCTCCATACATCTATCTTCTTTGTCGTTGACCGTGTGTGTGTGTTTTTCTTTTTTTCAATTATTGTGTCTTCTATTTTCCATTGGCTATTCTCCAACCTTTTATTTTCTTGTTACTTTTCTATTTTGTTTTTTCTCTAGATAATAATTTTGTATTTATGATATGATATATTAACATCTTAATATTTATATGCTTTACAAACAGAAAAACAATATATAAAAATTGTATCTTAATTTGATATATGGCTTAATAGAGCATTGTCACATAATTACCAATATTAACTTAAGGTATCTTGTTGTCATAAAATAATTTATTAAATTTTAAAAAATAAAAACATAAATAAATATGTACTATTCATGTCTTCCTTTCATAAACATTTGATAATTTTTTTTTCTTTACAACACACTTGGTACTTTTGTTAGTTTTAATATACTCAATTTGTGTTATAAATATTATTACTCTTTTTATAAAATTAGTTAAAATAAAAAAAAATGATTGGCATAATTTATAAGAATCACTCTTAGAACCGTTTGAGGAATCACTTTTAGAAGAGAAGAAATATAATACTCCCTTTGTCTCTGAATACCGTAACTTTTAGAACTATCTTAAGTCAAACTTTTTAAGCTTTCAACCAAATTTTTAGAAAAAAACATTAGAATATATGGTACCAAATTAGTACCATATTAAATTTATCATATAATCTATTTTTATAAAATACTTATTTTATGTTATAAATATGGATGTTTTTCTATAAAGTTAGTTAAAATTAAAAAATTTCACTGGTACGAAGCTGCACCTTTCAGGGACGGCCGTGTTTGCAATTTGCATCCACTTCACGGTGGTCGTGACAAGAAAATCGATGAAGGAACACATGGCGGTTGGGAGAGTGGGATTTTCTTTTTGACACAGGGAAAGTGAGAATTGGGAAAGCTGTTGGAGTTGGAGGCGGATAAAAAGGGCATGCTCACAGCCAGAGCCAGCGGTGCGCCATGTCCGCCTGCTGCTGCTGCTCGACGCCACCGGCAGATCTTCTTCCGGATGACCTCCTTCAGGATGTCTTCCTCCGCCTACCATCGGAACCCGGCTTCCTTTTCGCAGCCTCACTCGTGTGCAGGCGCTGGCGCCGCCTTGTTCGTAGCCCAGCATTCCTCCGCCGCTTTCACGCATTCCACCGAACACCTCCCCTGCTCGGCTTTTTCCAGAACCTTTGGACACTCAGCTGCCCCCTGGACCAGCGCATCCGCTTCGTCCCCACTGCCGCCACCTCCACGAGGTTCTCCCCGCCGCCTGGCTTGCAGTACTGGGTGCTTGACTGCTTCCACGGCCGCGTTCTCCTCTACAGCTACGCTGACAAAGAGTTCCTTGTCTGGGATCCCATGGCCGGAGGCACACACTATGTCAGCCCGCCCCCGGATCTGATTTGCGGAGATATGGCCGCGGCCGTGGTTAGCGCGGCCGGGCACGATGACCTCACCGATCGCCACTTGAGCCCGTTCCAAATCGTCTTGTTGGACAGCAAGGTGGACGATCCATACAGGGTATCTGCTTGCATCTACTCCTCAGAAACAGGCACCTGGGGTGATTGGGCTGCAATCGCAACCCCATCCATCCTTAGTTCGGAGTCAAATGCCCTTGTGGGCAATTTTGTGTACTGGAAGCTTGATTTTGCCGAGGAAGACAGCAATCACATTCTTGAGTTTGAACTACATGGCCAGAGACTGGGTTTGATTGAGCTCCCAGAGGGCACTAGGGAAAATTATATGTCGGATATTCACGTTATGCCGGCAGAGGATGGTGGGATTGGTTTTTCCGGCGTGAATTTTTCTAGTATCCATCTCTGGTCAAGGAGAATTGACTCTGGAGGTGTGGCGGGGTGGGCACTGCTCAGGATAATTGAGATGGATAGGCTCACTCTCTCTGGTGTGCCAGTTGGAGATATGTTCTTATGGTCTTCTGCAGTTGTGTTTGCTAGGGACAGTGAAGATCTTTTCCTACAGGCAGAAGCTGGCATCTTCATGATCAATCTGAGGTCAATGCAGCTCAGGAAAGTGCTTGAAGCAAGTGGCTCAGCTATTTATCCCTATGCAAGCTTCTATACTCGAGGTACTAGTCTTTGACTATATATTTCTATGCCACCCACACCTGTAAGTGGATACTGTTATTGAACTTTACTGTTCTTCTAAGAAGAGGCTAACTCTTCAGGTAAGTCTAATCTATTCGATGAATATGCATAATCATCTGCATAAAACAGTTTTCCATCACATTTCTTGGATGGACAAATGCCTATTTTGCCCTATAGATGTATGCATATTTGAGAGCTAATAACTTTTTATATATATGCTATCCTTGATATTATGATACTTGATCTTTTCAGCTTTCCACAGATATGTGTAATTCTTCCATAGGTCAGGCTATATATAAAATTGAGTCACTGAAGGAAATGTGTACTCAGTTCGAACCATTAGAATGTCAACTGAATAAATTTGATTGACATGATTCTTTAAGATATGCCACTACCTCTTGATTAAGTATTATTTACATGGACCAGTCCTTATATTTTTTATCTTTTAGTCACATACCATTTCACCCCATTCTTGGATAATGATGTGCAAACAAACGTCTACGGATCAGTTGTCACTAGTAGTTGTGGCCCAATCTTCTTGAAGGAGAACTTGATAACTATTGCTGCCTCATACTTTTAGCGCCCTCGCATGTCCCAAATTATGTAGTCTTTTCAGCCCTGAGTTATTGCACTTGGAGAATTCTTTGGAACAGCATGTTATGGATCAAACTTATCATCATCCCATGTACTTTCATATGCTCCATCATTCCTAAAAACAATAAAGGAACTACAAGAAATGCATTATCTGCAACATTGTTTGTAACAAATGCAAGGTTAGAGTTCACCTCAGCATGTGTTTCCCTCTCTAACTGTTTTGCCCGTTGTCTTGTAATTGGTCCAATAATGTCAGTAGAATTTTGTTTAGGTATGGGAGAAGTATCAATGCTGGGGATGTCCTCGCCTATATTAATGAAAAGAGAACAAAAAAAGTGTGCTACTTTGATTAGCATTTGGTTTAATTTCTTTCTGTTTTCCAGTTTCCTCCAATTTATTTTTATTCTGGTCGCCCAAACTCTTTCATGTGAATTTCATGTGCCTTAAGGGGCCCCCGACAATGAAACTGATGAACATGCTTCCACAAACTAAGCCTTAATGAATCTACAATTGTCCTGATCTGGTGAAACATATAGACATGCTTGTGTTCAATATAACTATGAGGCTGATATGATAGACTTTGCCTGAGTCTATTATCACTGAATAATTTGTTCAGATGTTCTTAGTGTTGAAGCAACTGCTAGTAGTTTTATATGAGTTATTATCTGAATATGCAATAGTTTGTTCCGCTAACTGATTACTTTCTCTTTGTTATTTTTTTCTTAGGTTGTGACATTGTGGGCATAGATGACAGAGACGAATAATTCTTGCTTTATCAGTTTGGGAGGTAATGAATGATTATTCTGTATCATACATACTTTTCCACAGGCTCTCTAGAACCAGTTATATGAATTATGATCATTGTGCTGTGTACTATGTACATTTCCCAGATCCTACTTCAACTTGAATCCCTACCTATGTGGTAACAAGCTACAGTTGTCAGTTACCAAGTATTCTCATGGCTTAAAAGTTAGAGCGTTAAACTCGAGGAGTTGATGAAACCCTTGTTGCCAGCCTGGGTTTGAATCTTGGTACCGTAAGGCTGTTCTCAGGAGGAGTCTCACCTCGTATTCTAGTTCTTTACAGAAAATTACTAGTTTCACACTCTGCATACTTCTTACTGGCTTACTGTAAGCACACCACATATTAGAGATTAAATGCACCTCTTGCTCTTGTTTTCTAAAATCCGCTCCCTCTTTCCTTAACTTATAGTTTAGTAATGAGCACCCAAGCGAAAGTAGATTCATGATGGTTTTTATCCTTATTTTGTATGTACTACTTTTGGACCACTTTATAAGGAACAATTTGACAAGACACGGACTCAAAGTTATACTTTGACCATTCATTTATTTAGTATTATTTATTTATGTCTATAACTTATGATTATTGGATAGTACATTTAATTACAAATCTAATTGTATCATGTTTGAATTATAATAGTTAAAAATTGTTGGTGAAAGATTACAAAAGTTTGAATCTTAATATGAATGCACGCCTTATAAACTAGTTCGGAGATATTTTACATGTTAGACACATGCCTCAATATTTCTAACCAATATTCAATTAGCTGCACATATAGTTCTGTGGATGAAATCTTCGGTATGGGGAAAGGACATCAAGTATGATCATGTAAATCCAAAATGCTTGATGCCAGCTTCTGTATTCATGCAAGTTCCATCACTTATCTCCTAGTTTTGATTAATCTCAAATGTATGACCTGGTTTCAAGCCTGCAAGAATATGTTTTCAGTTTTTACTGTTTTTTGATGATTAACTATTTGCTATAAAAAAATATTGCTGACAAATAGAGCTCTTGATTCTTTGGTGTACTCTCTACTATGTATGGTCATTTTTTCCTCCATTTTTGGGCTAGCTGTATCTTTGGTGTTACTAATGAACATATTTTCCAGTTATGGCCTAATTTAATAATATAGTTTATATATATATATTTTTAAAAATGCTCCATGATCTCGATTCCACAAAATCAGTCAATATTTTTTTTTTTTGCTTTATGTGTATGTGAATATCTCATTTCTATATGTTGTATAAATAAAAGTATTAAAGAGGCTCCTTATCATAAAATCTAGAAAACAAAGAAACCAAACAAAAGGCTCCAATAGACTCTTCTAAGCCACTTTCCATCTTTTCTGCTCTCCAAAACCACCTTTCTCGCTCTCCACTTTTTGGAGAGATTACATGGTTTTCTAAATGCAATATAGGAAAGTTAGAGCAACTCTAAAAGCCTCTAAATTTTTAAAGAACCATTCAATTAATATTCTCTTTGTATGTCTCGTGTGCCTTCAATGGATTTTCCAATTTTTGTTCTCTATACTCCAATAGGTTATCATAATTTTCTTTTCTTTATGTGAAAAATCATGAAAAAACTACTGCCTTTCCAAAAGTGAAGAGCGAGAAAAATGGTTTTTGAGAGCGGAAAAGATTGGAATGGTTTAAAGAGTCTACTAGCCACTTATGCCAGCTTACTTTGCGGGTGATGATCTACTTGATAGATAAAACTTTGGAGACCATGTATATATGGTACTCAGAAGTATCTTAATGGAAACTAATTGGTTTTTGTATTATCATGTTGTTGAAGATGACCTTCTTCTTAGTATATCAAATCTTAGGGATCATATGTACATTGTACTAAAAAATATCTCAAAAAAACTAATATGTATTTTTTTATCACAATGTTATGTAATAGAATGATTGGCATGTTGGTGTAGAGAAATGTTTGCTCAAGTGAAATTCAAACAACTAACATCATCATTAAATCCAAAGCACAACATCATGTGGAATTACATTACTGGTGGAAATAATAAGCACTACGGTGTGGGTTCTTGAGGGACCCTTTTTCCACTTAGATCAAGTGGAATTCAAACAACTAACATCATTAAACCCAAAGCACAACATATGCTATTACATTATTGGTGGAAATAATAAGCACCACAGTGACGGTTCTTGAGGGACCTTTTTCCATCATTCTTCATAGCTCGGGAAATCCAAGGGGGGGTGGAAAGAGGGCAAACGCCATCTCCTGTGGTGCCTGAGTCATCAGGAGAATCTTTTCTCCATCGGGTGACTCTATCTTAGAAATTCTTTAGGAGGCCTCGGTTGGTGGAGGCATGGGCGGCATATCCACAATGTTCCATTATTCACGGACATGTGTGTTCCTTTGTGCAGGTTGTGTGGGAGGCTGTCAAAATAGTGATAAGCATAACATGACCACACAAATAGAACAAAACCAAGCCAGAAGAAATAACAAGTCAGGAGCTACTCGAGCCAGCTACATTTATTCCATACCAATGCAACCAGGAAGAGTACACAACAGACTGCATCCAAAAGCCATGCACATAGCCATAGGACCAACACCGCACCACCGCCCGTGACGTTGCTCGTCTTTGTCACCTCTGCCCCACGAGGCTGCCGGTGCCGTCCCCCACGACACCGTGTAGTGCCATCGGCTCGGCCCAGCGATGCCCTCTCAATGCTGTCAATGATGGCGAGCACCCACTCCCCCTAACATTGTCATTGATCGCCTATAAAATGTGCCCTTTCGGCTACCCTTCTACCTCCCCAAGTCACCAAGACACCCTTCAATATATTGTGACAGTGTGTGGTGGATTCCAGGTGTATGCAAGGAAAAGAAGAAAGAGAAAAATAAAAAATAGAGGATGATTCAAAGGCTGGAAATTATTGGTTGGCACATAACAAGCCGGGAATCTGTGATACTCGGCCCCGTCACGCCGCTCACGATCGCCGTATCGTATTCACCCGTTGGGTCACGTTCGGTCTCGTTCACCCGTGTTTTCTTTCTCCCTCTTTTTGTGTGCTCGTGTCGTTCCTCCGTTTTCATCCCCGCATTCGTTTCGACATCCCCCGTGGCCTTGGTCATTCACTTGTCTCACATCGCGTGAAGTCCGCTGTTCCTCCTCGAAGTGATGCCGGGCCATGCGGCCAAAGCCGCCGATGGCAAAGACACCGAGCCCCAACCCCACTGCCGACCCGTCCCCGACCACTCGTAGATCGGGGTCAATCTTCTCGGAGAGGCCTTGCCCGCACCTCTACAAAAGAGAGTCACCCAAGTTGTCTTCACCACACCCCCATGCTTGCTAACCATTCCCCTAATCTTTTTTCTTCCTAAGCAAAAGCCCATATCCTCACAAGAGCCACTATGCCCCTGCCTTCAATTTACCAACCCTCCTATCCAACCCACAAGGCTAGCGGAAGGAGTTCGGACCAAAAAGACTTGTCGGGGTATAGAGGGATTTCCCAAGCTCTCGTATACCACCACACAAAGGGCTAGGAATCCGAGATCGTCCCCGTGTATCTTGTGGCGGAACCATCTAAATTAATACATTTACAAGAGTAACTGTCTTCCATTAAACACTAAGTACTCAAGGGAGCACACTAATTTAATCAATTCCATCGAGCACACCCAACGGGAGAACTCAAAGATCCACAGTTTTCATCAGATCATGAATAAGGGAAGTTTACAACAATCTTACATTTCTTACATCACATGCTTACATTGAATCGAGCATTATATGACAAATGAAAAGAATTACTATAGTGTAGCAAAATGGAAGTTAATTCATTTTAAATTTACATGATGATGTTTATGAGATGATTTAGCAAGAGGTTAAGTACGTACCACCGGGGTGTTACCGCCTACCCCTTTAAAAAGAATCTCGTCCTGAGATTCAGAGCAGGTAAAGGGAATGAGGAAAACATGAGCACACTGCATAGATCTGAAGTAACAGGGAGATTACATGACCAAAGCAATTCAACACACCTAAACAATCAATCCAGTAGCCGAGCGAGACGGGGACAATGGAGAAACAATAAAATGATGATAATCTAGATCATGGCGTATGTCCAACAGATCTAGAAACAAGTTAACAGGAATTCAATCATCATGAAATCTGAAGCTAGACTCAACCTCTAGGAATGGAAATCAGAGCTTCTACTTCGCCGGTGCAGTACTTGGTGATCTCCGAAGATCAAATTCCTCAGGCTATACTTGACTCGCAGTGTTGGCCGGCAAATCCTTCCTCCCTGGCTTAGCTTCTCTCTAGATCTAGCCAAGCTTCATCAGAGGGGAGAGATTTGCTTGATGATTTTTGCGTTGTGGAGATGGAGAGTTGGGTGGTGAAGGGAGGGCTCGGGGTCATGTTTATAGCTCAGCGGGGAGGGCGGGTGGTTGTGTCGCATCGAGAATGATGAGGATGAGAGGGAGGAAAACGACGGTGGGTCACGTGGTGGGGCGGCCAACGGCCATAGTGCGCTCTGCACTCGAGCCTAAGCGGGGAAAAAGAGAGGGAGGGGATAGGGTTCGCATGACGTGGTGGCGCGTGAGCGATTGAGGAAAAAGAAGGGGAGTGGTCTGGTACAGATGTGAAAACAAGAGAGCCGAGGGCATCAATTTGTAAAAGGAAAGAGGATGGCAACGGTCATCTCGCACAGGTCTAAAACTATACAAAAAAGTTATACTACTACCCAGAACTTAAAGCGACAACCTAACCAGCCTGACTAGTTATGATTAGCAAGATATTAAACACACATAAACATAATTATTGCAGGAAATGATATGCTTTGTCAGACCACCATACACAACATCACTAGGCTACCAGACAAACACACTGCTTCAAAATACAATGGAGGGTACAACATCTGGAGAAGGCAAGGACACGTGCTACAGCACCATGGTACATTTCTCCAAGGTAGCTAATCTACTTCATCGAGGCAGAGGGCTTCACGACAGTTCTCCTAGGGTTCTCTGGTGGGGTTGGGCTACGTGCAGAGAAGGGAGACTCCACCTTAGAGGCTTCCACGGGAGTGGGGTGGTGGAACGGTGGGTACTGCCACACTCCTCTCCCGCTCCTAGGGACAGATAGGTATCCTTTCCAGGACCGAGGGTTGCTGCACGGCTGGGGCAGGTGTTCTCTAGTGGTCTCGGGCGAAGAGGTAGGCGTCTCTTAGCTGCTTGTTGTAGCGGTCTCCTTCCTCTCGCATGGCTTCAGCGGTGACGGTTTCCCGGCTCTCGGCGGTAGCGGCTTGGGAGTGTGCCACTGCAAGGCTCACATGGAGCTTAATAAACGCTCCGCCTCCTCGGCTCGCGATGCACTTCCTCGGCTCAGAGGTAAGTGTTGGCGTTTCTTAGCGTCATTACTAGTTTTACATTCTCAGCAACAGTGCCAGAAATGCTTGTGGGCATTCTTAGCATTATTACTGGGATGCATCCCTAGCAATGAAACCAAGGAACGTCTCAATGGTAGTTCCGAACGATTACAGAACAAGTCCGCAAGCGCACGGAATTACCGTTGTAGCATTTCACCCATGAGTATTCCGGGTGTCGTATTTATTTTTATCCCAAAGGAAGGCATAGGTATAAAAGACTTACATACATGAACAAGATAACATGTTGTATAGTAAACCAAAGTTCATAGTAGGGGTAAACCATGATATATATTTGGATAGTGTGACACACACACGTAAAACCAATCTCGGGAGTAAAGAAGAAAGAAAGAACCTAAACTGAGCCGGCATCCTAAGGTACACAAGGGTAGAGTGATGAAGTTAGAGATGGATTCCTATGGCTTCACAGTCTAAAGGTTAGACAAACAATACTTCCACTTGCTCACTTCGGGCACCGGATAACACTTGGTCTGCCAAGTGTTGCCGGCCTACAGCTCTACGCCACATCCGAATGTGGGGAATTACAAGGGACGGACCGGGCTGTCACCACCTGCCGCCTACCCCTCATCCGTGGAGTGTGAGGCAAACGAAGGTAGTCTCTAGCCTAGACACCACATCTACGCTATCATCTACTACTCTAGCGTCGATTAGGGCGATCCGTCTTTATCAGGGACCCTCTACTAAAGCATCCGTTACTCATCCAAGCAACGAACAACGAACCCGCAAACAAACTTAGGTAAAGCTCATCTAAACAAAAGACAGAGAAAACCATATCAACCATAAACACCTACTTGGTCAAGATCCCGTTAAGGTACCAAGAACATGCTCGTTGAGAGATGAGTGGGGAAGACTGCAAAAAGATGTTCTTCCCCAACTCTCCCTCACACCTCTCTCTACTCCACTCTAACTAGCTAACTAAGGTATGAACCCTAGAATATGATGTTCTTATCTCTATGGACAAAATAGCTCTTAACCTTGTGCATGGTATGAACACTAAAACAAACAAGATCATATGCTAAACTAGTAACATAATAATCTAGCTCTAGTTCATAACCATATTGATAAAATAAGAACAAGAACAAAATTAAGAACATGATATGAATCAAGATAAAGAACAATATATAAACCATACTGTCGGTGCTAAAACTGGCGGTCCTAGTACCAACGAGTAAAATTGCGTGCGTGCTCCCAACCCCGGATGGTGTGCGAAATGGACACAAGGGAGTCTTGTACTATCTTGCACCAAGGTGCTTGTAGGTAGGGGTGTACAAGCAGGTGGAGAGAGGGAGCTGGTCCCAAGTCTCGTGAATATGAGTATATGAGCCCGTGTGCTAAGGAGATTGCCAGACTCGCACGTAGTCCGATTGACCTGTGTCTAGACCAACCGGTTTGCTTGTGGACTTGTTTTCTTGCCCTTAGAAGGACCCCCGTCCTTCCCTTTTATAGCCGCAAGGGGAGGAACGGGCTTTTAGTACAGTGTCTGAATAGGTGAAACGGTGGTGGGCGCCGCCTCTTCTCGGCCGAGGCCTCGGGGCTTCTCCTGCGCCTTGTTTCGAGGCCCAGGTGGGCGGCGGCCTTGTCTTACACGGCGCCGTCTTTGCCGATTGCGGGCGCCGTTACGTGGAGTCGGCTCCTCGATCCCGGCAACGGAGGGTGGAAATCATGGTGACCGTGTCCCGGAGTGCCGTGGGTCGCTGTAGCTTTGACTCATCCCCGGTCCGAAGCTCCGAGGGTCAGCGGCGTCGTTGTCGTGATACGGCGTGGCGGCGCAGAGATACACTGCATGGAAGCCATCTCCGCCTTCCCAGGCTCTGATACCCGGGTGTATAGTGGCCGGGCTCCGAAGACCCGGCCTCGTATAAGATCGGCGCCCGGCGTTGGCTCGGGCGCGGCGCACGCCTGTATCAGGGGACTTCTGGGACGGGACCTGTCATAGAGGTTAGTCATCATGGTGCCCTACAGTGCCAGGCATGGCCGTCACTGTAGGGGTAGCGTGATCATGAACGCGGGCGTAGGGTTGTGACGGGACGGCTCCCATCCCCTGCCGTCGGTCAGCGACAGGCAATCGTGGAAGGCGGGCGGTGGCTATACGTCAAGTCCGTGGGTCGGCTTGACCGGGAGGTGCGGCGCGTCCGTCCGAGGCCCTAGCACAGGGGCTCGGGACGGGACGGGAGGCGGAGCTCGTCAAGGCGTTCTGTAGAGGGTTCGGGTAAGATGGAGCGTTAAGCGTCTGTCCGAGGCCTCGGCGTAGGGGCTCGGGCGGGGACGGTAGGCAAGCGTCCGTCCAGGGCCTCGGCGTAGGGGGCTCGAAGCAGGGGCGGAAGGCAAGCCGCCCGTCCGGGGCCTCAGCGTAAGGGGGCTCGGACGGGGGCGGAGATTAAGCCCCAGAGGCCTCGGCGTAAGGGGGCTCGGACGGGCGGGAAAGTTAGGCGCCCGTCAGAGGCCTCGGCGTAGGGGCTCGGACGGGGCGGAAGGCAAGCGCCCGTCAGAGGCCTCAGGCGTAAGGGGCTCGGGGCGGGGCGGAAAGGTTAGCGCTGCCGTGGGCCCAAACTAAGGGGGGCTTGGTCGAGGCTGGCTGGCAGCGTCTTTGGCCACTGGCAGGCTATGCTTAGTTACCATGTAGCCTAGCTTTGCGTTTGTTGGGCCCCTAAGCGTTTGGAGGGCCCCCTTATTTTGGTCCCAAACAGTAGCCCCGAACCTTCGAAGGAGTGAGTATACTCGTTCGGAGGTTGTGGTTTCTAGCCCGGTTTTGTCGGGCGTCTTTGTTAGATGCTTCGAGCTTTCTTCGGTGCGCGGTGCGGCGGCGCGCCCACTGTGTAGTCCCCCGAGGCCTCGGAGGGGTGTGAACAACCCTCCGGGGGCTTGCATGCGTTACGGATGCGTTTGTGGCTTGTGAGGCGTAGCCTGTCTACTGCGAAACGCCTCTACCCCCCTGGGGGTTTGCACATGTCTGGTGAGGGTGCTTTTTTTGTTTACGAGGCTATATTCTCCGGCGGGGCGCACGAGTGCACCCGGGTGCCCCCCCGGGCCTCGGAGGAGTGTGGGTGCTTCTCAGGGGCTTGTTCGTGTTTTTTTGGTCGAGGCGTTTCCGTCGTGTCTGCCCCCCGGGCCCGTCGGCTCGTCAGGGAGGCATGGCGCGTAGTTAGGTGGCGTTCCCGGCCTTGGCCACTATCTTGGGGGTAACCCCCGAGCCCCGCTCGGGCGTGGGGCGGCCGGTCGGTACTTGGTCGTTAATTTCGTAAGGCGCTTCACGCATCCCTTCCGCGGGGGGGGGAGGGTGGATTTTGTCATGTTATCGACGGCGGGTGCCACACACAACTAGATCCTGTGAGCTGTTAACGGGTGAATCCAAGTGGAATGCCCATGCCCCCTTTCGCTAGGGGTTGGCTGGGCCCGGGCGCATTCCATTAGAGCCTACAAGGTATGTCAAGGCGGGGCCCGGGTCCCGTCCGCCAGTCCCCAGGGGCTCGATGCACTCCCCATGTGGGATCCCCCTAACTCGACTGCCTCGGCCTCGGCCTTGGATCTGGCGTCGGACGATCCTGTTGTGCGGGGGCTGAACTGTGTATGAGTCCGTCTCGAGCCATCCCCGACTGTTGCCCTGAGGCGGCTGTCGAACCCCTTAGTGGGCCAGCCCCACGAACCTCTGGACCGTAATGGGCCGTCGCCCGAGCTCCCTCCCCAGGAGAAGGAAACGCTTGCCGTGGAAATCCCGTCGTGGGGGCGTGGGCGCGTCTTTTTAGGCGTCCTCTCCGGGGCGGTGAGCACCGCCACGCCACCTGTTACAGAAGAGGTGGTGGGCCCCCACGACCCCGAGGCGGTTTGACGCCCGCCGCGCATGCTGCACTGGTCCCACGGGGGGGCGTGACGGTGGCGTATCTTTGCGGCCACCACGCCGCGCGCCGTGTCAGGTCCTCGGGTCCCGTGTGTCGGGATCCTTTGCGGAGAAAAAACCTGCGCTGTGTGTGAGGTGCCGCGGGCCCGTGTGGGCGTGGCCGCCCGCGTCTTGGCGCTGGGTCTCCGTGTGACGCACTTGAGTAGGGAATCCCGGGCGCGATCGCGCATTAAATGTGGGTAGATGAACCCATTGGGGGTTTTACGGGTATAAGTACCGGCGTGGCGGCGTTTGGCTTCCTTCTCGCCTTCCTGCGCCCTTGCGCCGCCTTCATTCCCTCCGCCATCGCTATCTGCTCGGCCGAGAGCCGAGAGAAAAAGGGCGAGAAAAGAGAACTCACCGCACCCGCCCGGCCAGGCCGTTGCCATGGCGTCCGGACCGAGATCATCGGCGTGGAGGAGTGGGAGACGAGTTAGGTGACGGCTGCCGGGAGCTGGTGGCGCTCGTGGGGAAAGGGGCTTCTCCGCCCTGCGCCGACAACGCCTCAGCCGGGAGTGGATGGTTCCGCCGGCCGGCCACCCCCCCCCTTGGCCGATACGTCGTGAGCTTCACGGCGTTCCATGAGAACAGGCTCGGGATGCCGGCGGGTCGATTCTTGAGGGCCATCCTCGAGTACTACGGCCTGGAGGCTGCAGAATCTCAACCCCACTCCATCACGCACATGGCGGTGTTTGTCGCGCCTTGTGCGAGGGCTTTCTCGGGGTCGAGGTCCACTTTGGGACCTCTGGCTCTACTTCTTCGGGCGCCCTCTACCTCAAAGGCGTCGAGAAGAGGAAGAGGACGTCCGTCCGTCGCCGGGGGCTGCATACTACATTCTTGAAGTCGCAATCGGGATTCCTACATCCCGTGGCTTCGCCTCCTCCAACCGCGGCCGGGCGCCAAGCGAAGTGGTTCTACCTCCCAACGACTTCAGTCATCTGCCCGCCTACACCGGGAGGGTGTTCGACGCGGAGCCCGCGAGGTGGAAGGAGGAGATTATCCCGGAGAAGACTACCCCACTGCAGAAGGTGTTCCGCGCTTTGAGGATCTTGACCCACAAGGGGTTGGACGCATCGCTTGTCATTGCCGCCTTCCACACGGCGAGTCCTACCCCTTATGGAGGCGACCACCTGTTTGACATGAGGAAAGGCAGCCCTTGGGCCGGGGCGAGGATGTCGTCCGTCGACCTCGAGCACGACGAGTCGTCGCCGACCGACCAAGAAGGCGGCGACGGTGACAGACGTCTCCAACCTCTACAAGGTTGCGATGCGCCCCCACCCGGATGCCATCTCAGGTGGTAAGTTTCCGTGGTCGTGTTCGTACCGTTAATGTTCGCATCCTCCCCTTCATCCTCACCTTATTCTTTTTTCTTTGCAGGGGGTTGGCCGGGAAGGCTGCGGGCGTCAAGCCCCCCCATCTCCGCGGAGAAAGAGGCGAACAAGGCCCACGCAGGAGAAGCAGAGGGAGAAGAAGAAGAAGAAGTCGGACAGGAATGTCCGTAAGCAGAGCGAACAGCACGCCCTGGACAAGCTGCGGCGCCGGCAGGAGGAAGAGGGACTCCCTCGAGAGCCGACACCCTCCGATACCACCGGCGCCGATGATGACGATGATGAGGATGACGAGGGGGGGAGGATTACGACTTCCTCGGCTTCATGGAGAGTGAGAGGTGAAGGAGTCGTTGGTTCTGCCCCCGGCTCCTGGTGATGCGCCGCAGAGGCAGGCAGCAGAGAAGTCCAGCACGCAGACCTCGGCCTCGGCGTCTTCAGGGCCGAGGCTGCGTGTTGAGCCCAGGGCCGCATCGCCCTCCCGTGAAGAGGGGAGGGTGGTCGCCATGGCCGCCGAAGCGACGCCGCCCCTACCTTCACCTGCCGAGGCAACGGGGCTGGAGACGCATCTGTCGGGGGGGACGAGAGGCCTCCTGAGTCGTCCTCGCCGTTGGCCTCGGTTTGGGGCGGCTCGGGACCCACCCCGGGAGCGGCCTGAGGTGGCGAGGGACGCAGGGAAGCGCGGCTCACCTGAGGAGGCGGCGACGTGGGAGGGTCGGCATCCTGTGCCTGCGACCCAGAGTCGCGTGTGTGGGCCGAGGACACCTCAAGTCCGAGCTCGACGAAGCATCGGCTCCGGGCGAGCCGATTGTTCCAAATTCAAGCGGTCACCGGTGAGCATCTCTCCTCCCAAGTCTTTCATCATTTTTGTTTCATTTCTTCCCTGAAGTCCCGCCCTTCTCGCCACCGGGGCCAAAACGCAAGACGGCCCCGGCTCCGGCCCGCTTGCTCCGCGCAAGCGCCGAGGCGAAGGGCAGGGACGGCGGGCGCCCTCTGCCCCCTCGAGGTGGTGCGCCTCCGGCGACGAGAGGGAGAGGCTGGCCGAGGCGCCGTTGTCCAGGAGCCATCCCCCGCCCGTGACGGAGAGGGGGCGCAGGCACCTGGTACGGAGGCCTCGGCCACTGGCCGTGGAAGTCGCGACGGCGCCCGCCCTGGGTGGCCGCCACGACATGGTCATGGAGGAGCGGGGCGCCAGTTCCGCCCCCTCGTGCCACGAGCAGGAGGTGGAGGAGGTCCTCCCCTCAGGAGACCGCCCCCCGCGCGGGAAAGAGGTGGCCGCTATGAAGCACGCTTCCACAGGTGGCGATCGCGGGGGTCGCTTCACCGCGGCGCTCGCCGAGGGGTCCTCCAAATGAGGTGGTCCGCTTTGACGCGCTCCAGGAGGAGCCGCCGCGGATTGTCTGGTCGGACCGCCGGGACCCGGAGGACCGGCCAGTCTACGTGCTGGACGACGCCCTGGAGCAAACTCGGTGGGAGCAGACTGGCAAGTTCATGCAATCGGCTGAAGACCTGCTTCGTCTGCTCTCGCCGATCTTCTCGAGGGACCTCCCTGACGTGTTGAAGGTATTATAAATACTCATGATCGAATCCTTACTTTGACACGGGCACCCGCAGACAGCTAACCCGCTGGTTCTGGTCGTCTCAGGATCTGGCGAAGTTGTCCCGGGAGAAATCGCAGTTTCTCCGGCTGAGGGCCGGCCTTGACGAGGCGCTTCACCTTCAGCGGCAGGAGGCAAACCGGCTGCGCACCGACTTAGCTGCCCGGAACGAGGAGAATGCCGGCCTCCATCTCCTTGTCTCGGACCTGAAGGTTGAGGCCTCCGAGGCTCGGGAGCAGAACACCCTCTTGTTGAAGGCCCTGAAGGAGCGGTCGTCGGAGCTCGACCAGCTCCGAGCCGAGAAGGAGGTGATGAGGACGGCGCTTGTCCAGGCGTCCGACACCATTGGGACCTTGACGGAGAACCTGGTGAACATGGATACTGACCACCAGCTCTTTGTCAATGATGTCACCATGGTGCGGGCCGAGCTTGGTCAAGCGCTGAATGAGGGGTCAACCCGGCTCCATGTGCGCTGGCGGAGGAGGTGGGTGCAAACGGAAGGTAAGTCTTGCTTTTGGGTAATCATATCCTTGCCTTCTTGCTCAGAGATTGACCCCCAAGGATGCGTAGCGAGGAGGAAGTCGTCGGAGCAAGCGGCGGCCCTTGGTGCGGTGCGGGCGGCCTACTCCTCAGGGCGAACTCGACGTCCTGAAGGAGAAGGTCCCAGCCGTTTGCACGGTGGTCGAGGCCGGTGAACCCGCCGGCAGCAGCCCTCTTGGGCCGCCTTTGGGCGTTGCCCGTGACGAGTGGAGGCGCGTCGTGCAGCCGCCCTTCCCCGGCCCGGACCGGCGTGTCGCACACCACAGCGATGACCCTCTCACTACGACCTCGACCTCCCCAAAATTTCCGAGGGGCTTGTCGTCGCTTGGGACGAGGAGGGTCGCGAGGGAGAGGTGTTCGCCCGAGCTGCTCCAGCCCGGCGGAAGAAGCCACGCTATTTGGTCGGGCACTTTCGGGCGACTATCCTTCCCGATGTTCTTTGAAGGGGCCGGCGACGCCATCGACGCCGCGGATGCCGACGCCCGAGGGGAAGGAGGAGGGGCGGGCGCCCCCAGTGAATTCAATTCGGGCCGAGTGTGCCCATGTAAAGAACTTAATTAGTTTTTTTGCTTTGTGCAGTCGATTAAGACTATGGCCCGTCGGGGGCCTTATGATTTGTTAATTGTTTTTGCCTATTTTTCGTGCCTTTGAATCTCGTCTCGTATTTCGATTAGGGCCCTGCGAGGATCTTGAGTTTAGAGGTCCGCTCCTTAGTCAAGGGTGGCAAGCAGAGGTACCGTAGCGCTGAGGCATGGGCGGCCTCATTGCTTTGCCAGCCCTGACGCTTGGAGCAACCCTCCCGCAAAGCATGAAGCCTCTTCGTCCTATGGTAGTGAGTAGGAGTGCCGTAACGCATGGGCGTAAGCGACCTCGTGGCTCAACCGTCCCTAGGTTTCGAAGACGTCTCCCTTAGTTACCCTTTTTTTCTAAGCGAACGGGATCTTCAGCACGAAAATGTTCAAGAAACGATTAACAAAAAAGAAGTGTGCTGCGAGTGCCTTTCGGAGGGGGTTCCCCCGTTTAGCCCAGGGGTGGCTCGGCTTTGATGGATCGGCCGAGCCTCGCTTAGACTCGAGGTGGCGTAAGTATAGTTCAGGTCCTCGGCCCCGGGGCCTTGGACATGTTTCTCGTTCTTGCCGAAAACTGTAAAATGAGAAGTGCTTCCCATTCTTCTTTAAGAAACATGGAGTACAACTATGTGTAAAAACTTGGAAGCTTAAGGGTAGAAGCGACGTAGCTGTTGAATGTTCCAAGCGTTGTTGAGGACTTCACCAGCCTCATTGGCGAGCTTGTATGTGCCTGACTTGAGGACTTCGGCGATGATGAAGGGTCCCTCCCAAGGCGGCGTGAGTTTGTGGCGTCCTCTGTTGTCCTGACGGAGACGGAGCACCAGATCGCCTTTCTTGAGGTCTCGGGTCCGGACCCGTCGGTCATGGTAGCGTCGGAGGGACTGCTGGTATCTTCTTAGGAGTGTAAAAGGGCAGTATCCCTAGCTTCCTCAAGCATGTCCAGCCCGAGTCCTCTCGAGCTACTTGGTTGCTGGCCTCGTCGTAGGCTTCGAGCCTCGGGGATCCGAACTCCAAGTCGGTAGGCAAAAAAAATGGCCTCAGCGCCGTACACCCGGGAAGAAGGGCGTAAACCCTGTAGCCCGGCTCGTCGTCGTCCTGAGGCTCCAGAGGACCGAGGGGAGTTCGTCGAGCCATCTTTTGCCGAATTTGTTGAGCTTGTTGAAAATCCGAGGCTTGGGCCCTTGCAATATCATCCCGTTGGCCCGCTCCACTTGACCGTTCGTGCAGGGTGCGCCACCGGACCGACGATGTGTATCTCGGTGCTCGTCGCCGAGAGTCTCGGAACTTTGCCCCCGTGAACTGGGTGCCGTGGTCAGTGATGATGGAGTTTGGAACTCCAAAGCGGTGGGTGATATCGGTGAAGAAGAGCACCGCCCGCCTGTGCGGGACCGGATGTTGGTGACGGGCGCGCCTCGATCCACTTGGAGAACTTGTCTATGGCGACAAGCGGATGAGTGAAGCCCCCGGGGCGCCTTCTTGAGGGGTCCTACCAGGTCAAACCCCACACGGCGAAGGGCCATGTGATCGGGATGGTGCAGGAGTGCCCGAGCCGGTAGGTGCGTCGGCGAGCGTAGTCTTGGCACCCCTCGCAGTGTGCGCACTACCTCGGTGGCGTCGGCGACCGCGGTTGGCTAGTAGAATCCCTCGCCGGAAAATACGCCGACGAGGGAGCGGGGGCGGCGTGGTGGCCACACACCCCGGCGTGGATTTTGCGAACCGGGGCAAGGCCATCCTCGGCAAGTGATGCATCGCTGCAGGACCCCGAGGGGCTTCGCTTGTAGAGGTCGTCCTCGATGACGACGAAGGACTTTGCTCTTCTCGCGTCTTTGGCCTTGATTGAAGTCCTCGGGGAGGGTTCCCGAATGATCCAATCGAGGTATGGCTTTCTCGGTCCGGCTTGGGGTCGGCTTCCTGATCCTCCCCCGTCGATCTCCATGACCTTGGGGTTTGGCGCCGAGGGGCCCTCGGAGTCCGATGGGGCCTCGGTTGCGAGGGGGCCTTGGACATCTCCCCCAGCCCCCGGGGGGGGCGGAGCGATTCTCCGTGGCCTCCTCTTGTTCGGCCCGAGTGTGATGGAGGGAGCCGTGAGGTCCTTTGTGAAGACATCGGGGGGGCACCGGGCTCTTCCAGGTGGCGATCTTGGCGAGTTCGTCGGCAGCCTCTCGTTGTACTGCGGGGACGATGTGGTTGAGCTCCGGGCCCTCGAACTTGTCTTCAAAGGCACGCACCGCCTTGCGATCTGCGTCCATCTTGGGGTCGTGGCGGCTTGAGTCCTTCATGACACAGTCGATGACGAGCCGCGAGTCCCCTCGGACATCAAGGCGCTTTGATGCCGAGTTCGATGGCGATCTTCAACCCGTTGAGTAGGCCCTCGTACTCCGCCATGTTGTTTGACGCCGGGAAGTGGAGGCGGATTACGTGTCGCATGTGCACCCCGAGGGGGGGAGACAAAGAGGAGGCCAGCGCCGGCTCCGTCTTCATCGAGGGACCTGTCGAAAGTACATCACCCGGCCTCCGCCTTGGGCCGGGGCGGCGGTAGGCCGAGTATCGGTCCATTCGGCGATGAAGTCAGCCAAGACTTGAGACTTGATAGCCTTCCTTGGCGCGTAGGAGAGGTTTCTCCCATGAGCTCAACGGACCACTTGGCGACCCGCCCTCGAGACTTCCCGATTTTGGAGGATCTCCCCCAACGGGAAGGAGGAGACCACCGGCCACGGGGTGAGCATCGAAGTAGTGCCGGAGCTTGCGCCGGGTCGACCACCGCGTGAAAGCGACTTTTGGATCTGCGGGTAGCGGATCTTGGTCTCGGACAACACCTCGGCCGATGAAGTAGACGGCCTCTGGACCGACCAGGGTGTGGCCCTCCTCCTGCCTCTCGACGGCGATGGCCGCCCGACGACCACCTGCGTTGTTGCGGCAACGTGACAGAGGAGGGGCTCCCCCACCGGGCTGGCGGGACGAGGATCGGGGGCGCTGGTGAGGGCGGCTTTGAGCTTGTCGAGGGCCTCCCCGGGCCTCGAGAGGTCCGGGAGAAGCGCTCGGACTTTCTTAGGAGGCGATAGAGGGGGGCAGGCCTTCTCGCCGAGCCGTGAGATGAAGCGGCTTAGAGACGCCTGACAGCCCATGACTTCGCTGCACGCCCTTCAGGTCCTTGATCGGCCCCATGCTCGTTACCGCAGTTACCTTCTCCGGGTTGGGCTCGATGTCGTGCTTGAGAGCGATGAACCCGAGGAGCATGCCTCGGGGGGACCCCGAAGACGCACTTCTCGGGGTTGAGCTTGACGCTCTTGGCCTTGAGACACCGACCTCAAGGTCAAGGTCGAGATGAGGTTGTCGGCCTCCTTGGTCTTGACCACGATGACGTCGGCGTAGGCCTCTACGGTTTCGCCGTGTGGTCTCCGAAAACGCCCAAAGATGCACCGCTGATCACGTGGCCCTGCGTTCTGAACCCGAAGGGCATTGTCACGCAGCGAAGACATACCGAAAGGGGTGATGAAGGAAGTCGCGAGCTGGTCGGACTCCTTCATCTTGATTTGGTGGTAGCCGGAATTGGCATCAAGGAAGGATAAGAGCTCACACCCGAAGTGGAGTCGACTATCGATCGATACGTGGTAAGGGAAAAGGGACTTTCGGACATGCTTTATTTAGACTAATGTAATCTACACACATCCTGCATTTCCCACTCTTTTTCCTAACCAATGCGGGGGTTAGATGACCACTCGAGGGTGGAACACCTCCTTGATGAACCCGGCCGCCAAAAGCTTGTTCACCTCCTCGCCAATGGCCCTGCGCTTCTCCTCGTCAAATCGGGCGCAAACGCCGCTTCATCGCTTGACCCGGCCCGGATGTCAAGGGAGTGCTCGGCGACTTCCCTCGGAATGCCCGGCATGTCCGAGGGACTCCACGCAAAGATGTCGACGTTTGCGGAGGAAGTCGACGAGCACAACTTCCTATTTCGGGTCGAGGGAGGCGCAGATCTTCACCGCCTTGCGGATGGAGAGGGGGTCCGCGGGACCTCCTTCACTACGCCGGACGGCTCGAATGCGCCGGCGTGACGCTTGGTGTCGAGGGCCTCGGAGATCGCCACGGCCTCGGGGCGTGCTCGACTGCCTCGACGTCGCAGCTTGAACGCGTGTTCGTAGGAGGAGCCAACGGTGATGACGCCATTAGGGGCCGGCATCTTGAGGAGAAGTTAAGTGTAGTTGGGGACGGCCATGAACTTCGCATACGCTGGACGTCCGAGGATTCCGTGATAGGTTCCTCGAAAGTCAACCACGCCGAAGGTGATGACCTCCTTGCGAAAGTTCGACGGCGTCCCAAAGCGCACCGGGAGGTCGATCGGCCCGAGGGGCCAGCGCTGTCTACCCGGCACTATGCCCCTGAAAGGGAGAGCTATTGGGCCGAAGCCGTGAGCGCTATCCCCAACAAGCCGAGGGTTTCGGAGTAGAGGATGTTAAGGGCACTTCCACCATCCATCGGCACCTTGGTGAGCCGCCGTTGTTTTGACAATGGGGCGACCACGAGCTGGTACGGCGGACCACGGCGCAGCTACCGGAGTGGTGGGGTGCACCGAGAATATCTCTCGACGTTCGCGCTTGATCTCGCGCGGGTGAGGTTCGCCGGCCATGGACCATGAAAACGCATGGACCTCGGGGAACTCCTCGCCTTTGTTTTCCCCCTCCTTCTTCTTCTTGTCCTCAGGTGGGGGAAGCTTCTGATAGAAGCGACAGGCCAAGTCGCACTCCCCCATAGTGTGCTTGACGGGGAATTTGTGGAAAGGGCAGGACTTTTTTGAGCATGTCGTCGAAGGCCCCGGGCCCCGGGGGCCTTGCGGTCGGCAGCGGCGGCGATATCGTCTTCGATTCCGCCTCCTTTTTGCTCTTCTTCCCTTTGCACTTGTTCTTCTTGTTTTTCCCGGGGTTGCGGGGTGCCTCCCCCCGGCATCGTCTTCCTTCCGCTTCCCTTTGTTGCCGTTGTTGCGGAAAAATCGCCCCCACCGCCTCCTCGCCCAGGAGAGAGGCGGTTCGTCGCCACTTCGAACAGCTCGTTGGCGGTGGTTGGCATCTTCCGGCCCAACTTCGTGGACGAGCTCCTTGCAGGTCGTGCCGTCCGAGAACGCTACCCGATGATGGCGGTGCCGCCACGTTAGGCGATTCGTGCACTTTTTCGAGAAGCGCCTGATGAAGTCCCGTAGCGTCTCGTCGGGCTTCCGGGCGGCAGCGCGAGATCCCACGAAGCCCCCGCGCACGTCACGTGCCACGAAATTCCCCACAAAAACCACGACTAGTTCGGACCAGTCGCGGATCGTGTGGGCGGGAAGATGCTCGACCAATTGCGCTAAATCACCCAAGTGAAGCGGGAGGTTGCGGATGATAAGCCGGTCATCGTCCCACGCCGCCAAGGCGGCATGCCGGGCGTTAGTCGTTGAGCCAAACCTCGGGGTTTGTTTCTCCCGAGTATTTGGCAAGGTTGGCCGGCTGTCCGGAACTGGAAGGGGGAACGTGCGTTGATCTCTCCCGGCTGAAGGCGGGGGCCCCGGGGGATCGGCATCATCACGGTCCCTCGTCGCTTCTCGCGCCACCCACCTCTGCGTGGGCGGGCGATCGTGCCGGCCCGTGCTCCGGCTTCCTTCGGGGCGTTGTTGATGACGTTGCGTGCGTCACCATCGTCGATCTTTGCCGCGGTTGTCCCCGAAGACGCTCGCGGATCGACCTCCACGATGGGTCCCGATGGACCGAGGCTTCGCTTCGTGGCGTGGGCGCTCTCCGTCCTCCCCGTCTCTCGGTGCCCGATGTCGGGAGGCCGAGCTTTCAGCCTGGATACAGCGGGGTCTCGAGATAATCTCGCAGATCATCTCGAATCCGTCGCCCCGGGTGGATGGTTCCGCATCGACCGGACGAGGAGGGCAGCCGCCGCGACGTTATGACTTGCACGTGGGAAGATGGGGGACGCTCTCCACCCCTCGTCGTTGACGATCCTTCTGTTGACGCCACGCGTCTTTGCGACGCGCAGAGGGGCTAGGATTGCGTGCGCCGCGGTGGGGTACGCTCGATGCGCTTCTATCTCCCCGTTGTAACAAAGGCGACGGTCGCGGCCGAGCCTGTCCCCCAAGCTCCCCGAATCCGCTGATAGCGGGACGCCGTGGCCTCCGAGGGGTAGCCCGGTGGTTCGCCGGTCCCCTTGAGGGCCCGCATGCGCCGGAGTCCAGGGCCTGGCCCGGAGGCCGGGATGTGCTAGGTCCTCGGGGGTTGCGCCTGCCGGAGCCGCTCTGCGGCGGGCACAGGGATCACGGCCCTGGTCGCCGCCATCGTTGCCGCAGCGCCACGCCGAGTTCACCGATCTCCATGTGAAAGCATTCATGAGTTGGATCGCATATGTCCGGGGAGTCGGAGTCGGGGTAGCCGAAAGCGAAGGCGTGCTCCGGGATGAACCCCCGGGCTCAGTATCCTCGAGGCAGGCGGATCGGGTGGGTGTAGCGCGTCTTGGGAGTAGCGTCGCCGCTCCTCCTGTCCTCGATCGGTACCTTGTAGGCATGGATGGAACCATCGGGGTGTCCGCGTCGGGGTGCTCCGTGGAGCGCCGCCGACGGCGGGGACGCCTCCTCCGGCTTTCCATGGCGGAGACCAACGCTGTGTATGTGGCAGCAGCGTTGGCCATGCCAAACGGCTGGCGTGGTGGCGACGGCGACTGAGCGTCCCCACAGCGGGTATCGTCCAGCCCAGCAGGCCCGCTAGACCTTCCCCCCGCACCCGCCGGCGCCGGGGTGCGCCGATCAAGCGCGGCGGGAGCGAGCGCCGCCAGCGCCTCCTCGCGCCGGCCGGGCGTTAGGTCCGGCTGGGGGACTTCGTTGGAAGGCCCCCGAACCCCCGCCGGGAGGAGTTCCATGTCGCATGACTCCGGCCGACACGAACTCAAGCTCACCGAACCGGATCGGGGTCCCCGGCTCCAGCCGGGCCGGAGTGGAGAGGAGTTGGGGCTGAGAAATCGCCCCAAGCCGCGTCGTCGCGTCTACAGGCCATCCGGAGGTTTTTATGGAAAAGAGGTGAAGCACGCACTTGCCCCTACCTGGCGCGCCAACTGTCGGTGCTAAAACTGGCGGTCCTAGTACCAATGAGTAAATTTGCGTGCGTGCTCCCAACCCCGGATGGTGTGCGAAATGGACACAAGGGAGTCTTGTACTATCTTGCACCAAGGTGCTTGTAGGTAGGGGTGTACAAGCAGGTGGAGAGAGGGAGCTGGTCCCAAGTCTCGTGAATATGAGTATATGAGCCCGTGTGCTAAGGAGATTGCCAGACTCGCATGTAGTCCGATTGACCTGTGTCTAGACCAACCGGTTTGCTTGTGGACTTGTTTTCTTGCCCTTAGAAGGACCCCCCCCGCCTTCCCTTTTATAGCCGCAAGGGGAGGAATGGGCTTTTAGTACGATGTGTCGAATAGGTGAAACGGTGGTGGGCGCCGCCTCTTCTCGGCCGAGGCCTCGGGGCTTCTCCTGCCTTGTTGTTTCGAGGCCGGTGTGGGCGGCGGCCTTGTCTTGCACGGCGCCGTCTTGCCGATTGCGGGCGCCGTTACGTGGAGTCGGCTCCTCGATCCCGGCAACGGAGGTGGAAATCATGGTGACTGTGCCCGGTGCTTTGGGTCGCTGTAGCTTTGACTCATCCCCGTCCGAACCTCTGGGGCATGGGCGTCGTTGTCGTATACGGGCGTGGCCGGGCGCAGAGATACACTGCATGGAAGCCATCTCCGCCTTCCCAGGCTCGATACCCGGGTGTACGGTGGCGGGGCTCCGGAAGACCCGGCCTTCGTACAAGGTCGGGCGCCGCGGCGTCGGCTCGGGCGCGGCGCACGCTATGCAGGACTTCCGGGGCGGGACTCGTCATAGAGGTTAGTCATCATGGTGCCCTACAGTGCCAGGCATGGCCGTCACTGTAGGGGTAGCGTGATCATGAACGCGGGCGTAGGGTTGTGACGGGACGGCTCCCATCCCCTACCTGGCGTCAGTCTGACAGGCACTGTGGGAAGGCGGGCGGTGGCTATACGTCAAGTCCGTGGTCAGGCTTGACCGGGAGGTGCGGCGCGCCCCGTCCGAGGCCCTAGCACGGAGGGCTCGGACGGGGCGGGAGGCGGAGCTCGTCCAAGGCGTTCCCAGAGGGTTCGGGCAAGATGGAACGTTAGCGTCCGTCCGAGGCCTCAGCGTAGGGGCTCGGACGGGGCGGTAGGCAAAAGCGTCCGTCCGAGGCCTCGCCGGGGGCTCGGGACGGGCCGGAAGCAGCGCCGTCCCGGGCCTCAGCGTAAAGGGCTCGGGGCGGGCGGAGAGTTAGCGCCCGTCCCGAGGCCTCAGGCGTAAGGGGGGCTCGGGCGGGCGAAAAGTTAGCGCCCGTCCGAGGCCTCGGCGTAGGGTGCTCGGACGGGGCGGAAGGCAAGCGCCCGTCCGAGGCCTCAAAGATAAGGGGGCTCGGGACGGGCGGAAAGTTAGCGCTGCCGTGGCCCAAACTAAGGGGGCTTGGTCGAGACTGGCCGGCAGCGTCTTTGGGCCTGGCAGGCCATGCTTAGTTACCATGTAGCCTAGCTTTGCGTTTGTTGGGCCTAACTGTTTGGAGGGCCCTTATTTTGGTCCCCGACACATACCAATCCTCCAAGTGCTCTTGCCCTCCTAGTACAAGCCTTGGCCTAGCTCCAAAATACTACTAAAAAGAAAAGATACAAGTGTGGAGAGGGAGAGAGGCTCCAAGTGTGGTGTGTGTGAGAATGGGGGCCTCTCCCTTGCTTTTATACTAGTGTGTAGGTCAGTTTGGAGGCCGAGGGAGTAAATGCCTGGGTGCACCGCCTTTGCAACCGACCAAGTGAACCGCCATCCGAAGTTAGGCCTGTTTGGCAGCAGCAGGGGTGCGGCCACACCCCGTGCGCCAAGACTAGGGGCAGCCCCCTCACACCGCCTTTGGCCAGTGGGCCATGGGCTGGCCCTGGATGCCTCCTGTGGTGGTGGTTGGCCCTGATTTGTCTTTTGGATTGGGCTTTGCTTTATTTTGTAGAATACGTCTTGTTAGAAAGCATATTTTCTTAACCTTTTCCACTGTTTCAATAAATGTTTCCTACAAAACAATATTTCTCCAATACAAGTGGAAATAAGTCAATAGTAAATGTATATGTTTGTAAAGCATGCTAGTTATCTCCTTTTTAGGTTATAGCTGGCGGTATAAGATTGTCGACAACGACCGCCAACAAACTCCCCCAAGCTTACCCTTTGCTCGTCCTCGAGCAAAAGCTAAGAACTTGGTTGTTGATCAGGAGTTGCCAGGCTTATGACAAAGCTTTCATCTTTGATATAAATAAATTGGCATTTTTCATTCATCATTTTACACTTGTTACTTGTGGGGCTTCTAGCTATATCATGTCTTAGGTTGGTATTTAGCAAGATAGGTAAACCCAGAGTTCACATAAAACCTACTCTTTGAATTGCTCTTATTCCTGGAGTTTTTTTTCGAAAATTTGTAATGAGAGCAAAATTCAAATGTTAGGATCATAGCCAATTACTAAGCTATACACTTTGATCGGAATATGCAAGTGTGATAAACATTTTTATCTTTTCAAACTCTTATGCATGACTCTCTCTCTTTTTTTTTTTTCTAAGAAGTGTGGGCTATCTCCCTGGCGGGTATTTTTTTACCCATTTTTTCCTCTCAGGCGGGTATCTTTGCACCCCTTGTTTTACTTTTTTTTCATTTTGGCACATACATTTTCGATATGGCATCTTTTATTGGCTCATGCTTCTTTGGCAACTTTTATTTATATAGCCCACACTCTTTTCTCGACTTGAAGAGAGAATCATACATGAAGAGCAAAAACTTTTATACATGTAAGTGGATCCGATCATAGGTGCATACCAAAGCAATCTACTTAGATCATATCAGAAGAACTTTGATTTTATTGTTTGGATTTTTTTAGATCTCTCGTATTTGAAGCTTTTCATAAAGCAAGGTTATAGCAAACCCTAAGTCATACCATATCAAAGCTTTATACCAACTTAGACTAGATTAAGCTCCATGCAACCCACTTAGTTTCCAAATTTCTAGGATGAACTTTTCAAAGCCAATAAACTTAGATTTCAGGGAAAACTAAATTATAAACTAGGCACATGTGAATTATAAGACAGAGCAATTATTCATCATTTCAACTAGGGAAATACTGAGCATATTTTACATCACATATATTAGAGTGGAATTATATTTTTATTCATCATATATTATTTGTTATTATTATTATTATAACTATTATTTTTATCATGTTTTTAGATAATAAAAATAACTTAAACTAGAGTATGGGATACATGTTTCCTCGGGGGGTCCTCCCCAAGCTAGAGCAAGCTAGCTTGTCGCAAAGGTTCAAGATAAGCTTTTAGTTGTAGCGACACGCTTGATAACTTTCTCCCACCACTTTTATTTTATTTTGTTAAACTTTTTTTTTTTTTTTATAAAATATTTTTCTTTTATGTTTTTTCTTTTGAAGTGTTATGAAATCTGTTTTTATTTTTTTCTTATCTCCGTTATCATCTTCAAGACTTACCCTTATGATTTATTGATAGTTTCCTGCATGGGTTAGTCCATATAACATTGACCAAAGTCTACATGCAATGGTTTTAGTTCAATTAATCAAGCTAAACATCATGCTTAATTCATCAAGGTAGGCTATAAAAATCTAAGCATCATGCTTTAAATAAAGAGCCCATGAAAGCTTGATAGCTCACTCAACATATCCAAACCAAAACACATTTATGTAGATGAGATAGCATAGTTGTTCAAGATTCATTCAACGGAGTTTATTAAAAAGATGACAAAACATGTATTTTTTTCTCACTAAACCTTTTATACTCAAACAAGGTTGAGATGATAAAACAAAATGTTCATATCCTTGCTTTATCTCCATATAAAATTTACTTCCATAGTTTATGAAATACACTCAAAGTTCATTAACCAAAATTTAAACACCATGTCTAAATTTGGTTAAAGAAGGCTATTTCAACCTAACCACCATGCTTAATTTAAAAAACCCATGGTTATATTACATGTGACATAACCAAACTAGAGGATATGACATAAATATGGAAAGCATGAGTTTTTTATAATTCCATGGAGATAAGTGAGTAAAAACTTACCTGCAGCATCTGGGGATGGAAGTATTGGGCTTGCTGCATCGGTGCCATGGTTACACATGGTTGTTGATGGCTTCCTTGATCTATCCCCTTTTTTAAAGCGGGGGTCTCCCCCAAGCTAGCGTGAGATCCAAAGTTTTATTCAAGGTTCATCTCCTATGCTCTTTATCTTTTCCCCGCATGGTTAGAAAATATCGAATTACGAGTGGAGTTACCTCCACTTGTAATTACCACTTAAAAAAAGATGGCTTGCAGGAATAGCAGTAGCAATATGAGCTAAATATGTTTCATTTCATTTTTGTAAAAGATCAATTGATTTTTTAGAGGAAGACAACCTTTTATTATTATGGAAGAGACCTTTTTTCAAATTTTATCATTAGATACAAGCTTGTTCATGGGGTATTTTTTCTTTAGCATGTTCTTTCAAAATTGTTCTTTAACAAAAAATTGATTCAAAATATAATTTGAGTTTAAATTTGAATCATTACCTTTTAATATTCGGGAATTCTTGCACCATTTTTTATCAGCCCGGTCCTTAGAACGAAGTTCATGTTGCTCATGTTGAAAACAAGCCCAACGGGCACGTTGGCAACAATGAGAACAGAGAACTCATGGAGTGCCGTCTAGGCCTTCGAGTTTAATGCTGATGGTGCTAGGGTGACGAGTTCGGTTGTCGATGGAGTATTGGAAGGAGAAATGATAAAGAGTTGAGCCGTCCTTCTGAGTGACTCTGGATCCTTAGTGAAGCTTGTCGGCAACTTGAACCTCGTCAAACACTATCCTGTTTTCATCCACAATAGAGGAAAGCAAGCAAAGTAATCCTGCATGACCAGTGGTTACTACACAAACATATCATCATGAACATGTTCCAATAGATCCTTTTAACTTTGTGCCTTCCCCGGCAACGGCGCCAGAAATGCTTGTTGGTGTTTCTTAGCGTCATCACTAGTTTTACATTCTCAGTAACAGTGCCAGAAATGCTTGTGGGCATTCTTAGCATTATTACTGGGATTGCATCCCTAGCAATGAAACCAAGGAACGTCTCAATAGTAGTTCTGTACGATTACAGAACAAGTCCGCAAGCGCACGGAATTACCGTTGTAGCATTTCACCCGTGAGTATTTCGGGTGTCGTATTTATATTTATCCCAAAGGAAGGCACAGGTATAAAACACTATATTAAGTACATGAATAAGATAACATGTTGTATAGTAAACCAAAGTTTATAGCAGGGGTAAACCATGATAGATATTTGGATAGTGTGAGACACACACAGAAACCAATCTCAGGAGTAAAGAAGAAAGAACCTAAACTGGAGCTGGCATCCTAAGGTACACAAGGGTAGAATGATGAAGTTAGAGATGGATTCCTATGGCTTCACAGTCTAAAGGTTAGACAAACAATACTTCCACTTGCTCACTTCGGGCACCAGATAACACTTGGTCTACCAAGCGTTGCCGGCCTACAGCTCTACGCTACACCCAAACGTGGGGGATTACAAGGGACGACAGTCATCGCACCACCACCGCCTACCCCTCATCCGTGGAGTGTGAGGCAAACGAAGGTAGTCTCTAGCCTAGACACCACGTCTACGCTATCGTCTACTATTCTAGCGTTGATCAGGGCGATCCGTCTTTATCAGGGACCCTCTACTAGAGCATCCGTTACCCATCCAAGCAATGAACAATGAACCCACAACCAAACTTAGGTAAAGCTCATCTAAACAAAAGACAGAGAAAACTATATCAACCATGAACACCTACTTGGTTAAGATCCCGTTAAGGTACCAAGAACATGCTCATTGAGAGATGAGTGGGGAAGACCGCAAAAAGATGTTCTTCCCCAACTCTCCCTCACACTTCTCTCTACTCCACTCTAACTAGCTAACTAAGGTATGAACCCTAGAACATGATGTTCTTATCTCCATGGACAAGATAGCTCTTAACCTTGTGCATGGGATGAACACTAGAACAAACAAGATCATATGCTAAACTAGTAACATAATAATCTAGCTCTAGTTCATAACCATATTGATAAAATAAGAACAAGAATAAAATTAAGAACATGATATGAATCAAGATAAAGAACAATATATAAACTATACCAATTCTCTAAGTGCTCTTGCCCTCCTAGTACAAGCCTCGGCCTAGCTCAAAAATACTACTAAAATGAAAAGATACAAGTGTGGAGAGGGAGAGAGGCTCCAAGTATGGTGTGTGTGAGAATGGGGGCCTCTCTCTTCCTTTTATACTAGTGTGTAGGTCGGTTTGGAGGCCGAGGGAGTAAATGCCTGGGTGCACCGCCTTTGCAACCGACCAAGTGGACCGCCGTCCGAAGTTGGGCCCCGTTTGGCGGCGGTAGGGGAGCAGGGCCGCACCCGGCAGCCCCCGGCACCGCCTTTGGCCAAGGGCCGTGGGGCTGGCCCCTGGATGCCTCCCGTGGTGGTGGTTGGCCCCGATTTGTCTTTTGATTGGGCTTTGCTTTATTTTGTAGAATACGCCTTGTTAGAAAGCGTATTTTCTTGACCTTTTCTCTTTGTTTCAATAAATGTTTCCTGCAAAACAATATTTCTCCAATACAAGTGAAAATAGGTCAATAGTAAATGTATATGTGTGTAAAGCATGCTAGTTATCTCCTTTTTAGGGTATAGTTGGCGGTATAAAATTGTCGATAACGACCGCCAACATCAAGCTAGTCCAAACTCTTTCCACCTGCCTCATGGGTTGGATGGAAGGGTGGATATACTGATGGCAAGGGCATTGTGGCTCTTGTGAGGCCATGGGCTTCTGCTCAGGAAGGAAGAAGGTTGGGGATGGTTAGCGAGTGTGGGGTGTGGGTGAAAAGCAACTGGGGTGGCTCGCTTTTTATAGAGATCTGGGTGAGGCGTCTTTGAGAAGATTAACCAGTCTACAGTGGTCGAGATATCGACGGTGGGGCTGGGCTCAGTGTGCCAGCATCGACGGCTTGGCGGCATGGCTGCGGCATCACGCTCGAGGGGAACCAGCCGACTTCACACGATGTGAGACGAGCAAATGACTGAGGCCACGCGGAGATGTGGAATACGAACGCCGGGGTGAAAACGGAGGAGCGACGCGAGTGCAGAAAAGAGGGAGAAAGGAAACGTGGGTGAACGAGATCGGATGTGACCCAACAGGGTGAACGTGACACAGTGATGTTGAATAGAATGACGAGACAGGTGTCACAGGATTCCTGGCATGCTTTCTTCAGCAATTAAATTCCAACTTTTTTTAAACTCAGCATATACCAACCTTTCATTTAAATCCAGACCATGATAAACTTCTTTGTCCTAAAAAAATGCGTTACTCTGTCAGGATATTGTGGATTTCCCATTAAGACACAAGGTTATTTTCAAAGAGTATTTTATTACAAGGAAGGAGTAGAAGTACCAAGGCCAGTGCTAGGAGTTCAAGCCTAGCCTATGGATCTAGATCGTCAGAGGTCACCGAGTACGCCGACGAAGCAGAGGACCTAATTTCCGTGTTTAGCAGGAGTATATAATATTTTTATCCATTCAAATTTAGCAATTGATATATACTATTTATAGTCTTTTTATATTTTATAGATTTATTATTAGACTATTGATTAAATTATTTTAATTAAGTTGGCTTTCTCCATGATATTTTATAGCTATATTTTGAATCCCTTTAGCCATTATGATTTTATTGTACTACAAAAATATCGATAGCTATGCTCTTCAAAGAAGAAGACAAATAGAAAAGCATGCATGAGTGCATCCATGAGCAATACTCTTTAGAGAAGAAGACAAAAAAAGCATGCATGATGAAAGGGACGGTATCAGATAAGAGTGAGAGTGCATGCTCTAGAGAAGAAGACAAAGAGCATGCATAATGAAAGGGACAGATCAATGACAGTATGGATGAGAGTGAGAGTGCACGAGTGCATGCATGAGCTATGCTCTTTATAGAAGAAGATAAGAAAGCATGCATAATGAAAGGGATGGATCAATACCACATGCATGATAAGAGCAAGAGTTGAATGCTAAAATAGAAACAGAATGATCTGAACCATAGAAATCATATCAAAGGGTCCAACAAAATAGGCTATCGTGACCATAGAAATCATATCAGAGGGTCCAACAAAATAGGCTAATACTTGTTTTGTTTTCCAAACTTGTTGGTAGCACGTGTATTATTGAGTATGGAACGTGAAAACTCAAAGAGGATGAGCATGTCTACATATTCCCATTTTTGGTGGTAGTGTACTCATGCACATATAAACAAGAAAGGGGCGTCCTTTTTTCAAAAAAATCTTTCTGACTCTACCAAATATGCCAGAGTATTGCATTGCTCCCACACAAAATTAAGAGCATTTAAAAATTTTAATGAATAACAAATGAAGTAGTTGCCATATTGGTCCTTATAGCTCACAGTAAGTTGTTTGGTACGTGGGCACTCAATAAAATTCAACCAATCCATTCTTTTGTTTTTCTTGCTTCCCAATCTTGTCTCTCTCTCGCTGTTCCCGTTTCTTCTCCCGATTAGAAAGGTCCAGTATGTGTGGTCATCTCCTCATCCGTATCCTGACAGGGAGCAGCGGATGGCCACTGGAAAGGGGCAGTACATGCGATGCTTGCGCACGGCGGGAGGCGACCGATAAGCTGGTGGGTGGCAGGCGACCGATGAGCTGGTGGGTGGCAGGCCTGGCACGAGTAGCATATGGTGGTGAGGCATGAGTGTGCACGAGCATGACGGCAGGCTTGGTGAGGATGGAAGCAGGACACCTCCAAGCGAAAATGGGCAGCATGGCCCACGACGATGCCGTGCGAATGTAATACCCTAGAATGCATGATAAATTTAGAAATTTTTTTTATATGGACCAAGTGATTTCTTTTAGCGAGGATTGATCGGATTTAAGAGAGACCGAACATTTAATTTTTTTATCACCTGATCTAATGGAGTAATGGAGATCACCAATGTGTAGAGCTCGCCGAAATCTTTCAATTTGACTACTCATTCAAGTTATTTCGAGTTTGGATCATAAGGTTATGTAAATTGCAAGTTTTGGGAAAAAAAAAGATGGCTACTGTAGCGACGCTACAGTACCCGACGCTACAGTAACCCCTACTGTTCGGTTTCTTTTCCCAATTCCCGACCCCTCTGGCCGCCGCCCCTTTCAGCCACCGAGAGAAAGAAAAAGAAGGGAGAGGGGAGAAGGGAGAGAAAGGAGAAGGAGAAGGGAGAGAAGGGAGAAGCCCTCGCCGCCGCCGCCGCCGTTCGCCGTCATCATCTTTCATAGTGCCGTTCCTTGAACTTGGTTAGCCATCAACCCCTCCTCTTGTTTTACCCTTGTTCTTCGTCCCTCGCTGTTCTTGATGGACATATCATGGTTCGCCATAGATCGGATCGATGAGACGGCCGTAGCGGTATAGATCACCGTGAGGTGGAGAAGGGAAAGAAGGAAGAAGTGAATCGTCAGGATCTTGTCGTTGTGCTCGCTGTGGTTGACCTAGGTAAGGCGCCAAATTATGATCCACTTTCTTAGATCAAGTTTTATAGATCGAATCATTGGATTAGATGGTGTTTAATTGGAGTAATTCCCGAAATTCTCGAAATTAATTTTCATCCATGTTCTGAAAATGCCTTTAGACTGAGCAGTGTTTGTTTATCACTGTTTTCGGGCATCTTAGTGGCCTTAATAAATTTTGACACTGTGGACAAAGTTTTAGAGGATTTCGATAGCTTTCTTTTTTTGGCATCAATATCACCCTTATAGCCTCTGTATTTTAGGAGATATGGTCGTTTACTTTGGACTATTTTTTAGTGACGAGAATCAGGACAGTTTTAGATCTATTCAGTTTTTCTCCATCATAATGGAAGAATTAGAACTTGTGGTCTAAATAAGAGTTGTAGGATATTTTATAAGCTTTCCAGATTGTCTTATATCATGTTTTTTGGATAAGTAAATCTTTAGTTATCAATTTAAAAATATTGTTGTCCTGTTTTGACTGACAGAAAAGTTCAGTTACATAAATTAGATTTTTTGCGCTATTTTGGGAACTTCTTTTGCCAAATTGTGTAATACCAAACTTGTAGGTAATAGAGTCTTCTACAACTTGGTGGATTTTGAGAATTTTTGAATGCTTTGAGTAATGTCTATGAAAAAGAGAAGGGACAGTGCTGCTGTCATAGTTTGTAGCAATACAGTAGATGCTTGAACGGCGGGTTTTGAACGTTTTGGTGTGCAATTTGTGATTTGTTTTGATAGTATGATAGTGGTTGTACTGAGATTTGCTTGTAATCAGGTGGTTCACCTTCAGATCGTGCTTAGCTCTCACTTTTGATCTTCGAAGAAGGCAAATAAACGTGGCGTTGTGGTCCACATGCTTTAGCTTTGTTGTTTGAATTGACTCCACTAAATTATGAGTATCTCACGCTATTAATATAATCTGAAATCTGAAGTTATTTATTTCACTTTGAAGTATATGAATTTATATCTGGTGGTTCTATTGTTGGGCTATGATGTACTTGAAGTTCTTGCATTGCAACCTTTGCACTTGCACTCTCTCCGTTGGTATGCATTTGGAAGAAACCGTAGCCAAATTGGTGCGGTAAGTACCCGGTACAAAGAACGCACGTTGATGAGCAATGTGGTTGCAGCCCTCACTCCCTCTTCTTGGGATGTAAGGGTAGAAGAGAAGTCATGCATTTGCATTGCATCATTCATATTTGCATTGCATTGTACTTGCATCATTCATATATGCACTTTTAATATATTTAAATTTCTATGAAGCTATTGGTATATCTATGGTGATGTTATTTAAATTTGATGTTTAATTGAACTGTGGTTTAAATAACTCAGTTAAAGCGGTTTGCTTGCTGAGGTTTTTCATAAACCTCACACGTTATTTTTCCCCAGGTGAATGAGCTTGGAAGACGCATGCTTGGGGATGGGAGTAGCGGCATGTCTACACATCACTTATGAGTCATACATATCATAGGAGACATGTGCCATAATAATAATATTTTGCTAATGATGGACTAGTTGGTCGTTTGATATTTATCATGTTGGATCATGGTTTAGTTGGATTGAATTATGTTAGTCTGGTGATTGATAAAGATTTCTTATCATCATATATTATATTCATTGTTGCTTCCACGTACTCTATTGTTAGTGTTGGTGTGTGGTAATTCTCCAGAAGAATTTGTGGTGTTTCTTCTGGGGTGTTACAGAATGGCAAGTGTGATGGTGGCACTGAGGTGAGGGCTCACCGAGGCAAGCTCAGCCAAGCGTGGTGGCGCTGTAAGGTGGGCGGCACGCTGGCACATGGCTCGCTCACCGAGACACGGCGGGGCGCGCAGAGAACGCGGTGAGGCGGGATGTGGAGGTGGTCGGGTGGTGCTTGTGAGGACGCCGCTGCCCGCTGGTGGCATGTCCAAACAATGCCAGCTATAGGTGTAGCGTGTGGCGACGCGGACCAAGTCGGGGTTGAAGAAACCTATAGTTTCTCCCCCAATGCAAAAGCTGCAGGTTTTTGGCTTCTTGGTTGCAGGGAAGAGGGCCGACATGGTCCCTCAGGGAGGAATCCATTTTCTTTTCTTTCTTTGACCTTGCTTTTGCCGTTTGGCACTCCTGCTCTCCCTCTGCTCCTCTGCTCCTCTGCTACCGGATCCTGTAGCCTTAGCTACAAGGTTCAAAAATAAATTTGACATCCCAGAGCACAATTTTTCTGGAGACTATAAATATATATCAATAATTACCTTCTTTCTTGGCTCTTATTATAGATCTTCAACGCCCTTGCCTCTCCCGTATCATCATTCCAGTAGATAGTGTAATAATTCCTGCGACATTGATAGCAAATTTCCTGCTTATACACAACAAGCAAATATATAATGCAGCAACAAGAGAGCGCACCTAGGTGGGAAGAGGAGCCTTCTCCTCGAAGCCTTTTCCTCAGATTGCTATTAGAGACTCCCTCCATGAAACATGATTGGCGGATCACCTATAGGAAGTATAAAATCATCTCCATACATAAAGATATCAAGTTCAAAAGCAACAAGAAGCATGGTAAGATGACATAATTTATTTATTGTTGAACCAATTCCCAGGAAAAGATCTAACATAATTTAAATACAGGGGATTTCGTTCCGTAAATTTAATTGCATTATTTTTTTTTGGTATGAGGGGTTCACTAAATTAAATGTATGGAAGTTGTTTTCATTGTTATTTCTAACATTCTTTATGGAACCATGAGTTTCACTATATCTCACTTGATATTCTACGAATGTTTTCTAGCTGAACTTTTAGTGGGCTACACGAGTGTCTCGAGTAGGTAGTATTGTAAGAAGATAAGAAAAACAATGGCGGATGAGCGGGCACCGTGGGAGCAGCGGCAAGATGATGATTATATAGGCAATGAGAGGGCACCATGGAGCATCCTTTAGGAATTCGACAAATAAAAAATAGATATGAGCTATGGCCCTACAAGAAAAGGACAAAAAGAAAAGCAAACTACATATATGACGGGAGCACGCAGACAAGATAATAGCTTTTAAGAGGAGACAAAAACAAAACAATGCTGTCATATGAGAGCGACGGATCGATGGTTCAATGGTGTTGTTTCGATGATAGTGATGGATCGGCAAGGTACGAAGACAGTGGGTAAACCAGAAATAGGAACAATATGATCTGAACCATAGAAACCATATCGGACGGGTCCAGCAAATCAGGCTATCGTGGCCATGCTGAGAGGCCGCGGAAACGGCGTGGCCTCATACTTCTAATTGGAACCTGTTCTTTTTTTGTTTGTTTTGTAAATTCTGTGACAATATCAAACTGAGAGAACTTGTGTTCAGCGAGGGTATACAGATAGGAATTGCTCCTTAAACATCGTCAAACATCAGACGACCATCAACCTTCCATTGCCTCCCTCCTTGTACCAGGAACTTTGCTTAGTGTTTCTTCCTTGCACAACGGCTCCCATTTCTTTAAGAACAAAAGAAAATGGTGAATTAGATCCGTTGGATGGTTTAATATTTTGTTTTTGAAAACAAGATCATGGCGAGTTAACTACAAACTCCAGCAGATGCTACCTAAAAAAAAATTAAGAACTTATGGCGAGAATCTCTGCTATGAAATAGGATCACCTCTATGAATTGTTGAGTAGATCCAGGGATGCCTCTGGAGTTTAAGTCTGTTTAGTTTGTGGAGGGATCTCGTCCGGAACGAGTTGATGCGGAATGACGTGGTCCGACGAATCCTCACGGAACGATTCGGTGGCGGACTTGTGCAGGGAAACAAGCTTATTAGGTACGGGAGATGGGTTGGACCGATGACAGAAACCAAACGTGACGCTAGCTTCGTATCTAGGTTCGGATCATTCTGCACCTGTGCATTCCGTAAACCAAACGCGTCAGTAAAACATCTCTAATGACACGCCATGGGTATTGGGCGATGTTACATTGTATGTGATCAGCACTTTTCTCCTGTCCACATAATTTACTATTCTTCTCACCTTGCTAATTCTCCCTCTGAAGTTGGTCAGCAGATTGAATTGGACTCATGAATAAAAGACAAAGAATTTTTCTAATCTTCAGTGGTAGTGGTGAATTCCATATGTCTAATATATACTGTGTTTTCTGGAGCAACCTGGTTCTGATGATGCTGTTTATCTGGCAGGTTCATCAGCTGCTTACCAAGTGATCTAAGACAACGTTGAATTAGGAGCAGGGTTGTCTGCGTACTGGGAAGCGTGCTCAAGAGGCCTTGGAGATCTTATGATCTGTTTCTTACTCATGGTTTGGCATTGTCGATGTATGTTGATGATGGAAAAGGACAAAGCAAGTTAGTGTTTGTATTTGGTTCGTCGGATCTACAGTGTATAATGTTAGTAGAGCCAACTGCATGTTGAGAGAAGCTCGGAAGGGGCTTGTACCACCAACGCAGTTAAATTACAGAACATTCTCTAATTTCATCATCAGATAGGACCAAAGCTGCTCTGAACATGGAAAGTGGCTTCTGGGGGCACTAGAAAACCTGATGCAGCTTTGCCATGCCCTTCGTGGAGCTGCTCAGTCCATCCTTACAGGTTGGGTCTTGCATTTAACACTGAATTGGAACTATCAATCCGCTGCAAAAATGGCCATTGAACTCGATAAAAAGTTTGTTGTGTATACCTACACTGTTAGAATTGTCGCTTGCTCTTCATACCAGAGTTGCAAGTATAAGTTTTTAATTTAATTGGGTTAACACAAATATGGGAACAAAATAAGAACAGAGATTGGTAGCAGGAAATAAATTTGGATTTGCTCTGAGGTAAAAGTTACATTGCTATATGTCACACGTACATCACGCATGTTGTTTTTGTTCATCTTAAGAAAATATTCAACATTTGTTCTTTGATTGTCAGTATGCAAAATTCATGTGGAGAATCATACAAGTCTCTTTCAATCTTAATCCTCCAAATAGTGTACACAATATGTTTTACAAGTTAGGTGGATAGGTTGAGTGGAGATCTCAAAGCTCGGCTTCTAGTGGGGGCAAGTGCTATTTGTTGTGCACTTTTTGCATACCCGTAATGAGATTGTGTTTGACAAGGTCATGGCACCATCATATTTACAGGTTATCTTCAGAGCAACATACTGGATCCGATATTGGTCACTACTTCAGAAGGTGGAGAATCGCCACTCCATGAAGACGGGGTGTAGGATCATTGAGACAAATTGCACTTCAGGTGTTTGCAAGACACGGCTGGAGATTTAGCAATAGAATTGTTATATAGTTTTTTCCCTGTCTTTAAACTTTGTGGGTGTCATGGCTCAAACCTTTATTTTTTGAGGTTCCTTGAAACGTTTTGTCGGATTTGTAATAATGAACAACTATATGCATCAATCGTTGCAGAGGGCTAGGATATATTTAATATATTTCCTTTTCTAAAAATGACACAAAAACAAGGACTAATTGGGCCCAAAATCCCTGGAAAGGAGGAGGGCGACGACGTGGACCGTGACCACCCCAAACCCTAGCGAGTGGGGGGGCGATGCACGCCGCCACCACCGGGGGCGCTGCTCCTCTCTATGGGACCCGCATCCGGGTGCAGTTATCTTAATTAAATATTTATTAGAGATATTTCGGGATATTAGGTAAATTTGTAAAAAGAAGGATCCGATCGATAAGGTTTCTTGCCTTTTAGAGTCCACTCGGGACTATAAATATAGAGAGATTGTAATCGGATCAGTTAAGAAAGGAATTGGATTAATTCATGTTATTCCCTGTCTCTCGCTCACGCCTCCTCCCTCCCTAGCCCCAAGACGCCCCCCACCCGCCCGCCCCTCCTCGCGCCGCTGCCCGCCGCACTGGCAGCGCCCCCTCTCTCCTCCCTCCTCCTTCGAATCCGCTAGCCCAATCCACCCTCCCCGCCGCATGTGTTATAACTGGTATCAGAGATCCAAATCTTTGTTTCACCATGGATGCCGAGACGATCAAGAAACTCTCCTCCGACTTCGAAGGATTTGTCCTCGGTAAAATCGACTACGGGATCAAGCAACTGGGCGATCTGAGTACGCGTCTTTCCACGATCGAGATGGGGCAATCTGTGAAGGCCTCCAAGGGAAGCCTAAAGCAGATGAGGCAGAGGATGGCGTTAACACTGGAGACAGCCACAAAGAAGTATATGGTAGATGTTGCCTGCGCCTACATCCAGGAACAGGTAAATCAATCTAACACATCTACTATATCTGAGTTGGCTGTTGAATTAGAAAACAAACTATTATTCGACATCAACATCAAACCAAAGAAGAAATCAATGATCAATCAGGGCCCACTGCCTTCGAAGGCCTAGAAATCCGTCCGCACAAACTATCCTTGGCAAGATATGTTAGAAAAGATGATCCGTTGCCATGGCTCAATTGGTGCAAGCAATTTTTTAGGGGAAACGCACCCCAGAGGAATAAAAAATGTGGTACGCCTCTTATCATCTGACTGAGGCAGCATAACAGTGGTACATAAAGCTCTCGCACGATCATGATGATATGAATTGGGCATATTTCGCTAAGTGTGTTTGTTGCTATTTTTAACATCACTTCACGTTAAGTTGTCATCCCTAACATGATGCCAAAAACCAAGGATAAAAATAATCTACACGCAATGACTCTAATAGAATATATCCGCAAGCACACAGATAATTCTCCTGTTGTAGAATTTCACCCAGGAAGTATTCCGAGTATCGTTGATTTATTTTATGCCAAAAGGATAAAGGAGCATTCTATTCATTAGGGGTAAACAATTTACAAGGACTAGGAAAATTATAATTGTGTAAATCTATCATAGCCAACTACACTAATGCTTTAGCAAAAAATAGTCAATAATATGATAAATGATAATTGAGTAAATGAGGTAAATGGTATTCTAGATACAGAAAATAGAGACTCACTAAAGTAGTAAAACAATCTCGAGATTCGGCCAGAGTAAAGGAAACCTATGTAATTACTAATATAAAATCTACAACCTACACCATATTGCAAATTTTCATCTATAGTGTAACAAACTCAGAAGACATCATAAGGAGCATCAACTAATGAGGATTTTAAGACACAAGGGTCACCTCCTTCGCAACCGTGCTCGGCTAGTCCTACGTACGGGGGATGGACTACAGAGGAACCAATGCAGCTGTCACCTGCGCGGACTACCACACGACCCGACACATCAGGATACCTCTGTAGGTACATAATATATCTAGACACCACGTCTACATAATGCGCACCACCTAACTCACTTGAGTACTGAATCAGGCGCTTTACGATCATACGACAATAATCATCATCAATCACAACTATATCGAATATACAACTAGAATAAACTAAGAACTGAATAAGTAGTAATATAATAAAGTAGAGCAAAGTCATAATGAGATACAAAATAATATTACCGATCTCCGCACCAACAGACTGAATCCCGAGCGGAGTGCCCAACTCTACTTGAACCTTGCTAGACGCCCATACTAAGAACTTGAAGAACTAGAGCTCTACTTCTAATCTCTGGAAACCCTAACTTATGACTACTCTTGACAAATGAAGCAGGAGGAATGAATTGGTTCTCTTCTGAAGGGAGGGTCTGCCCCTTTATTTATAGCCCGGTGGGATGCACGCGCACCGCAGGATCAAACCGATGTAACCAAGGGCCAGGATGCATCGTGGGACGCGGTGGAAGAAGACTCCAGAAGGGGGCGGTCAACCCTAACCCTAGGGGGCCGCCCAGCGCCAGGGTGGGGCCAACCGGCCCCACTTGTGGGCCCCCTGGGGTCCCGTTGCTTTAGGTGTGTTCTGGAACCTTCCCACGTCCCGTTGGCGATATTTTCCATCGCAGATAAGTTTCATGGCAAATATACACTTTAATCCCTCTTTTCGGCTTTTCTAGATAATTCCCTAAAAAATAGACAATTCACCAAAACTCGTGAAATTTGTCAGTAATAACCCCTATGTTTCTATTGTTGATTCTTTTCAAGTGATAGTTGACGGTATAGAATTGGCACTTAATGACCGTCAACAATACCCCCAAGCTAAGTCTTTGCTAGTCCCTTAGCAAAGTTGACTTGAAATAATACTTCTAGAGTTCCTCATATTTAATTCCCAACAAATGCTTGAGCAGCGAATTTATAATTCTTCTCTGGATTAAAATTCATTAATCTATCTTTCAAACTTATCCTTATTCCTTTCAACCGTGAGGCTTTTTCAAACTTTTAATTAAATCTTGGATGATTGAAAGATAGAATAATCAAGCAAGCATCATATATTTCATTCTTCGCTCATGTAAGACTCCAGAGTTTTCTTCCTCTTCTTTTTAAACATGTATAGATTATTATTTTGAAAACCATGAGAGTCTACTAACAAGATTGCAGAGGACTACTAAGCCATACATCATGACTGAATGTGCAGTGATTAAAATTTTATTTTCAAACTCTTATGCAATATTCTCTCTTTTCTGTCTCCTGAGAAATGTGGGCTATCTCCCTAGCGGATACTTTTTGTACCCATTTTTTCCTCTCAGGCGGGTGTCTTTACACCCCTTGTTTTACTCTCTTTCTTTTAATTTGGCACATACCCTTTTGATATGGCATCTTTTGGCTCATACTTCTTTGGTATAACATCTTTTAATTTTATAGCCCACACTCTCTTTTAGACTTTTAAGAGAGAACTTGTCACATAGAGCAAAAAACCTTTTTTTGTGCATGTAGATTCAATCATAAACGCATAACAGAATAGTCTACTTAAATCATATTAGCAGAGCAAATTATTAAATTGCTTGACTTTAATTTTTAAAAGTATCTGGAGCTTAGATGTCACTCAGAATAAAACATATAATAGCTCAAACCTTTTTATATCATATCTGTCAATTACTTAGATTGAATTCACAAGTCTTCTGCTACCCACAGGCATCGGGTTTCAGAATAAATTATCAGGGTAGATAAACTTCATATAATTCACAGGAGAATTTTAAATTTAGATGCTAAGTAATTGCAGGTAATTGATTGCTTCATCTAAAGAGGTTTTTTTAACTAATACTAAACTACTGAAATAATAGAATTTAAATAACTGAAAATAAATACTAGAATAAATACTAAAATAAACGATAGAATATACAGAGGTGAGGGTGCTTACCTCACGGGGCTCTCCCCTAAGCTGCATGTTCTTTGTACTCAATACTGTGGTGGAGGCGGTGGTGGGTACCCCATCTGCTGTATCAGGTACTCCAACCCGCTCTGTGTCTAGTGCTGTCCCTGGTGTAACTGCTCAAACTACTGGTCTGCCCGGTGCTGCCACTGTTTCTGCCTGTCATCAACCTGATGTTGCCACTGCTTGTGCCAGTGCAAGGTGTCATTCATTGTATGCTGTCCCTACTGAATGTTAGTGAGATGAATAGACATGGCAGGAAAATCATTAATGGGAGTCTCAAAATGCTGTTCAGGTGGCGGCTATAATCGTTTGCTGGTGGTGCATGGAACAGATACGGTCCACCAGTGGTGTAATCCATATTTCTATGCACGTAAAAAAGATGCATGGCCTCTCTCTCGAAAGTCATGTCCAGTGTTATCTGGCTCATGTGTGGCTCATGTGTGGGGAATATTCCCCACTCTGTTGGTGTAGGTGACTCTCTTTGCTGATATGAGGGCTGGTCCCCCCATCCTGAGTGGGTGGACCATGGCTGATGTGGCTCATGTGATGTACCTGGCTCATCAAAGTTAGTATAATGAAATTAGGCTGGACCCGATGGTGCTAGGTCAGCTCTAGTGTACTGAGTCCTAGGCACCCTGCTGATGCGTGCTGATGGATACCTGCCAATATTAGTTCTGCTATCCGAGAAAATGAAGTTATCAACAGAGTATATTCCTAATTCCCTATCAGGCAGTTCGTACTCATTTGAATAATTCTTGTAAATCATGACTATTTTATTATCTCAGTGTAAGTCATATCCAATAATTCTACGGGCATCAAGAATAAATGTGAGAGTGGCTTTTGATAGCAAATCTAGCCCCGTAGCTAAGCGTGTAATCCAAGACATAAAAGAAATACTGCATTTTCTCATGGGAGAAACGGTTTTCTAGTAACTCAACATCATTTTTACAGGTGATGCTTTTCTATTTTTAATCATGATGTACAATAAATGCAATTCATCCTCGTCTCGATAGTATTTAATTCCTCTCTAGGAAAGAAAGTAAAAGCTAGCCATTTAAGCATGAATCTCAAGATTGGATGGTGGACTTCCTCAAAGGGTATATTTTTGCTTATGTTCCTAGTTTCTTAGCAGTGATGCTCTCCCAAAAATCATCTTTATTAAAATCATGGCGAACATCTGCTATATTCACTACACACCGATCTGAAAATCCTAGTGCTATACCGAAAGTTTTCCATGTGAGGGTGAAAGGTTTGTTGAACATTCTAAAACGAACATGATCATCATCAAAATCTAAGGAGCTAATAAATTCTATGGTGAGTAATTTGCTACCCCCGCTTAGTGACTTCCCATGCATCTTTCCATCCAATTATTCTAAAAAATGAGGTCAAACTCGAATCCATTCTGGTTTCATGGAGCAAATTGTCATCAAATATTGGGGTATGAGTAAACTCTTTTGTCTTAACCACAATAAATATTTCAACTTGAGGCCTAAGTGGTAATGAAATTTGGTTTAAGTTTGTTAATTCATACCTCTCTTCCTGTTGGGAAGAGGATGATGGGGTGTGATACTCGGGAGGTGATGGAGGATCGATGTCCATTCCGGAGCCGGCAAATGAAGGCACTTGAGATGATGACTGGCTTCGGGTGCTGCGGAAGAAGAGTGCTCTCCCGAGGCTCCTTGCTACACCTCTGAGTTTCCTGTTCATCTTGCCTGTAGGATGAAGAACACGAAGAACACGGCAAGAACAACAAGAACACGAGAACTTGAAAATGATTAGGATTAGCAAATCGAAGAGAAAGGGAAGAGAGATTCCTTTGTGATGAACTTGCAAATTGCTTCCTCTCTTTTTTTTTTCTTTTTCTTGCTAATTAATGGAGGATTTGGACAAATAAAGTGTCGAGTTGCAAATGGGTATGGAGCGTAGCTCTCTCGACTTGGAATGAGTGAGTGAGGGGGTGAGAGAAATAGAGAGCAGAGAGGGAGGAATAGGGCGTGGCCGGTGTGGTGGTGGGGCCGGCCGGCCCCACCTGTTGCCTGCTAGCACTCTCCTTTCTCTAGTGTTGGCTTTGGCCTATATGTGATCAATTGGCTACTCCCTAGGGAGTGCTTTCGGTGGTAAAAAGTGAGTGGAGAGGGTACATGCATGTGAGTGTGATAATTTGAATTTTTGGATGGTGGTGAATAATTGGTGGGTGAGATGTGATGTGAGGTGATGTGTGGGTCCCACATGTCTCCCGTATTTATAGCGTATAATAACACAAGAATGAAAAACTAAATTACTTTTATGAATCTATAAAAAATTAGAATTCTAATGATAGTCTTTTTATAATTTTCGCCACCACGTTGAATTTTACCGACGGGGTTTAACGCCCCGTTAGTTATAATTACATGGGGCTTAGGTATTATATATGACATGCTTATTAATTTTTTATATCTCTTTTTAGTAGGACAATTGGAAAGAAATATGCTTTTTAATACGAGAATTTAAATTACCGATAACTACCGAAAGTTACCTCCCTACGAAGGTTCAGATTTTTAAGTCCACCGACTTGACTTTTCCAGCTTGAATTAATCTTTTCGTGATTGGTCTCCGATGTCGGAGATGTTGCTACCTCTTGTGCTTCCCCGATCCTTCAGAGTTTGACATTGTTCGGTCTTGGCCTGAATGCGAATCGCTCTTCTTGCCCATTGATGGTGAATATAATTTCTCCAAATCGACGTTGATGGTCGCATTTGCAAAGTGTTCGTGAATGGTCACCCGAGGATAAGTGGTATCTTTCTCTCTTCCCGCATGTCAAGTACTACAAAATCTACAGAATAAAAAAAGTTATGGATTTTTACTGAAATATTTTCTCGCTATCCCTCGCAGGGTAGCGGACTGATTGGTCGCCTAGTTGCAAGCACATCGGTTGGTGTGAGCGTAGAATGGTCGAGCTTGTCGAAGACCGCCTTGGGCATGACACCGACGCTTGCTCCAAGATCACATAAGGCGTTCTCGAACATCTGGTTGCCTATTGAGCAATCTATAGTGGGGCATCCTGGATCTTTCTTTTTGATAGGAGAAGAATTCAGAATTGCCTCACTACACTCTTCTGTTAGCTTGACTACTTCGGTAGAAGGTAGTGGTCCCTTGTTGTTGAGGATGGTTCAAGATACTTCGTGTAGGTAGGTACCGCATGGCATCTAACAACGGAATATTGACATATAATTTCTGAATAACCTCTACAAACTTACTAAATTGATCATCTATTTTGACGTTTCTCCTTCTTCGTGGGAACGGTAAGATAGTAGTATCGTGAAAGTCTTATGCGTTAATTCTGGTTCTTGTGGGTCACCGGTGGTGAAGGTGCTTCAACTTCTTCTTCTCTATTATTCTTCCCAACTTTTTGTCTACCCGCACCGAATGTGAAGGTCTACGTGCCCCTTCCGGGTAAGGTGGATCACGTGTAAACTTATCTTCTCAGAGTTAATATTCCTTTAACTGCTTCATGGTTAGTGGCGATAAAGTAGATGCTAGATGTGTAATTTATGATTCTATCTTTTATTGAACATTATTTGATCCTTAACTACTAAAGAGAATTTGCCCAATTTTGAATTAATTTCTTCTAATATTTTATCATTAAAAGCAAGCTTCTTATAAATACTCATTAGTTGTAACTTGTTCTAATATCAATTCTCTCAAGGGTGGTTGTATTTGATTTGAAGAAGTATAATTACTTTGGTACTTACCTTGACTTGTTGCCCGAGGTTGACTCCATCCTTGATTCTTGATGACCGCACTAATATCTTCCGGATAATCTTCACATTGATTTTGAGAATTGAATGCATCTTGAATGGCTTGACGATCTCTTTGTAATTACTTTGCTCTAGCCAGCTTCAATAGTACGTCTATCTTGGTTGATAAAACACAGCTCCTCCGAGTTTCTTCACTCTTATGGCATGTGTGAGTGTTGAATGTCCAATTCTGATTTTCTGCCATCTTTGCCATAATAGCTTCAGCTCTTTCAGGGTGAGTGACATAAATAATCCTTCAAAGAAGGGCATCTAATTGCTCACATGACCTTTGGGTTAGTCCATGGTAGAATGTTTGCATGAGCAACCACTTTTCCATTCCATGATGCGGGCAGTCTGATATGTATCCTTAAAAACATTCCCAAGCTTCTGGAATAGGTTCACCTTTCTGCTGACGAAATTCTGATATCTTGCCTCGTAAAACATTGGTTTGGCCTATTGGGAAAAACGTTTCTAGGAAAGCTTTCGAACATTCTCCCCACATCTTGACTTGATCTTTACTCTGATAAAACCACTGCTTCGCCCTTCCTTCTAATGAGAAAGGAAACAAATGAAGTAGCACGACATCTTGAGGAATGCCCTGAATATCAATGGTGTTGCCAATCTCCAGAAAAATCTACAGATGGGCAATGGCATCTTCATCCTTCTTTCCACTAAATATAGTAGCTTGCACCATTTTGATGAGGCTTGGTGTTGATCTCATAATCATGTTCTCCAAGGTTGAAGGTTGGACCAACACGAATGTTCTCGGTGCTTGGAGCGTAGAATTCACGTAGAGTCTTCTCAGCCATTGCTTCTCAAAATGATGTAAGACCCTTGTTTCTATGGTTATTCCTGATAAGAGTTAAAGTACTACAACCAATCTTGTACTTATCTTATAAAAATAACTAAATAAAACACGGGTAAGTTCAAGCTAAAGCAAAAGGCTATGAACTAGGTATATTATCTTAGAGTTTAATATTTTGTTTTTCTATAAAATGGTTCTATGAAAGATTTACTCATATGAAATTCTAGCAAATGTATATATCCCCGGGCGAATCAATAAATCCTTATAAATTATCCTCCATCCCCGATAACGGCGCCAGAAATGCTTGTTGGTATTTTTAACATCACTTCACGTTAAGTTGTCATGCCTAACATGATGCCAAAAACCAAGGATAAAAATAATCTACACGCAATGACTCTAATAGAATATATCCGTAAAGCGCACGTATAATTCTCCCGTTGTAGCATTTTACCTAGGAAGTATTCCAAGTATCGTTGATTTATTTTATGCCAAAAGGATAAAGGAGCATTCTATTCATTAGGGGTAAACAATTTACAAGGACTAGGAAAATTATAATTGTGTAAATCTATCATAGCCAACTACACTTATGCTTTAGCAAAAAATAGTCAATAATATGATAAATGATAATTGAGTAAATGAGGTAAATGGTATTCTAGATACAGAAAATAGAGACTCACTAAAGTAGTAAAACAATCTCGAGATTCGGCCGGAGTAAAGGAAACCTATGTAATTACTAATATAAAATCTACAACCTACACCATATTGCAAATTTTCATCTATAGTGTAACAAACTCGTAAGACATCATAAGGAGCATCAACTAATGAGGATTTTAAGACACAAGGGTCACCTCCTTCGCAAATCGTGTCGGCTAGTCCTACGTCGCGACGGATGGACTACAGAGGAACCAATGCAGTGCCACCGCGCTGACTACCACACGACCCGACACATCGATACCTCTTGTAGGTACATAATATATCTAGACACCACGCCTACATAATGCGCACCACCTAACTCACTTGAGTAATCGAATCAGCGCTTTTACGATCATACGACAATAATCATCATCAATCACAACTATATCGAATATACAACTAGAATAAACTAAGAACTGAATAAGTAGTAATATAATAAAGTAGAGCAAAGTCATAATGAGATACAAAATAATATTACCGATCTCCGCACCAACAGATCTGAATCCCGAATCGGAGTGCCCAACTCTACTTGAACCTTGCTAGACGCCCATACTAAGAACTTGAAGAACTAGAGCTCTACTTCTAATCTCCGAAACCCTAACTTCCGACTACTCTTGACAAATGAAGCCGGAGGAATGAATTGGTTCTCGTCCTGAAGGGGGGTCTACCCCTTTATTTATAGCCCGGTGTGATGCACGCGCGCCGTAGGATCAAACCGACGTAACTAAGGTCCAGATGCATCGTGGGAGGTGGTGAAAGAAGACTCCGTAAGGGGACGGCCAACCCTAACCCTAGGGGGCCGCCTCGACGCCAAGGTGGGGGCCACCCGCCCCACTGTGGCCCCCCGGGTCCCGTTGCTTCAGGTGTGTTCTCGAACCTTCCCACGCCCCGCTGGCGATATTTTCCGTCCGCAGATAAGTTTCATGGCAAATATACACTTTAATCCCTCTTTTCGGCTTTTCTGGATAATTCCCTAGAAAATAGAAAATTCACTAAAACTCGTGGAATTTGTCAGTAATAACCACTATATTTCTATTGTTGATTCTTTTTAAGTGATAGTTGACGGTATAGAATTGGCACTTAATGATCGTCAACAAAGTGTTAATGAAAGATTTGAACCACCAACTCATTGCAATCTATTGGGAGAATTGGTAGCTCTAAAAAAATAGGTCTGGCCAATGAGTATCGAGCATTTTCTCGAGTTGGTAGCTTGTGTGGGATATCTAGAAGAATTACAACAAGTTAACATATTCATCGCTAACCTACTCGAACCACTAAATATAGATGTTGAGCTATTGAATCCACAGACATAGAGATGACAATGTCATTAGCTCGCTTCTATGAGCGCAGACCGGCAAAGATGGCGTAAGCAAATAAATCCACAAAGAACAAAGCAAAGTCAACCTCCACCCCTGTGATCGACATCTACAACTATGCTAGCAACGACAATAACTACACCAACAAAGACACCGGTGCAAGCCAGAATGCACACCCCAACCACAAATGACCTTTTTTAAATGGCTAATCACCGATGAGATGGTGACTCAACGATAGGCTGGTCTCTGCTTCAATTGCGACGAACCATTCTCCCGTGGTCATAAGTGTAAGATGCTATTTGAAATCACTGTCAATGACTTTATAGCAGAGGATACTCAGAACAGTATAATGATGATGATTTGGTACATTCTGGAGTACATGGAGCCTCACTGATGTATCTGGAGGTGGTGATTAATGAAACTAGACTAATAGCTCTGGTAGATTCATGTGCTACACATAACATAATTGATATCAACATGGCTCATGCCATAGGACTCAATGAGTAGCGTATTGACACAACCATATTGGTTGGCAGTGGGAGCAAAGTAGCAGGCGGCGTCGTCTTTTAATGTCCCCCTAACGATTGCTAGTGATATCTTTGACATTAATGCCTTTCTAATGGACATTGGTAATGATATTGATATTATCTTGGGGGCACCACGGTTAGCGGGACTTGGTAGAATCACTTGGGACTTCACAGACTTGGAACTTCACTATATGAAGGACAGACACTCACACACTCTAACGGCTCAACGCCAACATCAAACAAAACCATCAGTAAGGGCACTCCCGGCTCCCCCACCCGTGATTCGCCTAACCAATGATATGACTATACCGAGAACCCAATAAACAGATCTTTCGAGCTAGACAACCCAACACTTTGGATTTTATCACTAAGAGTGCAGCCTCAATCTTCACAAGGATTAAACATGCCATCAAACAACAAGACACACTTTAAAAAGATATATTCAACAATTCAGAATGGGCAGCAACCAGGGGTGTGGATAGTAGAGGAAGGCTTGATCTTCTATGATAAACATCTCTATCTTCGCAGCTTCACTATTACACAATATGCTCTAGGAACTTAAAAAGGGAGGACCACAACAAATTGAATTGCTAGCTTTGGGAGCTCACCAAGTGTTTAAGGACGGAGCCTCCATAATGCCGTCACACATCCTATTGGGGAGAACATGGAAATTAGGATGTCTAGTACAAAATGCATCGCTTGTTTTCATTGACAACGCCAATCATATCATTGCTCGTAAACAATGTTGACATTGGACTCTTACCGATTCAAACCTCCAATCTCTATCACCAGAGTCTCGGATCTTGGTATGTTTGGGAACATGATCAACCTCCTCAAAATACCTTAAAAACTCAATCTCAATAGTCTAGAGGATCATACCCGCACTAATGGATATGACAACTAATGAGGTACATACAAAATTCAAACAACCTCCATAGACAATGATTTAGTTCAACATAAACTCACTGATTCACCAAGCTCTTCTCCCACCAATGCCTGTGTTGGCATTTCTTAGCGCATCACCAAGTTTGGTACCCTGGTGACAACGCCAGAAATATAGTTGATATTTCTTAACATTACTACTAAGAACAGAGGTAAGTAAGAAATGCTTGGGTTGGTGTACCTCGCTTACCATATCACTAAATCAGCTATGGTACCGAGCAACACCTCATCGCTTATTCCCTTCACCGCTACTAGTGATATACCTCGATGATAGTTTTAGAATAGCATGGCACGGGCACCGTGGCATACCAAAACTATTCTTACCTCTATCAAGAGAGTTACATCCCTAATAATGCTAGGACTATAGCCTTAGCTGCTAGCATCTTGGAGATGTCAGACGGCGCACTTTTTAGCATTCCTTGATACTAGGGCTAAAACTATATTCCTAACTACAAGAAAGAGGTAATGATGATCCAAAGAAACCTTTGCGGTTTTGGATGTTACTCCGCAAAGCACACGGAATTACCGTTGTAGCATTTCAACCCGAGAATTTCCTAGGTGTCGTATTTATATTTTCCCAAAGGAAGGCTAGGGTAGATTTTAGTATGAAACCATAATCAGAATACTATATGTTGTATGAAAAGTAGACCAATATTTATAACAGGTAAACAATACAGCTTTTCATGATAGTGGACACACACATATAGGTAGACGCCTCTCAAGTGAGGAAAGATGAATGAAGCATAAAGAATAAAAAGAATATCCTACAAAGTAGCAATGGTCCTAATACAGCTAATGTCTAGATAGTGGATGGTCATATAAATACATGACTCGAGCTAGAGTTGTGCTTGCGATGGATCGTGAGACCACCGGCCGGTCCGCCAAAGAAGATGGGTGGCTAATTTAGACTCCTACAACATAGCCGAACGTGGGGGAATTACAAAGGGACGAGACACGGCTGTCACCACCTGTCGCCTACGCCCTCATCCGTGGACTATGAAGTGCAATCACCGGCTACCCTATACCCGAGCACCATGCTCGCATATAAAATAGCTACCCAAGCCCCCTTGGGTCTCTCACCCTACGGATGAACAGGTAAAGAACTTGGATGTTGTGCGATGAACCACTAACCTGCACACAACTCTATTCTTCATCATCTAAATGTATGAACAACTAAGAACAGAGCTCTATATGCTACGAACATGATATGAACACTATGAACTAGCAAACATATCATGAACAAGGCATAAGAACTAGAAGTCCTATGCTCTACAATCTAGCTACACAAACTAGTACCTAGTTCATCTACACAAACTAGTACCTAGTTCATCTAACAAGATTATAGTACTAGAACCATACTCTAATTCTAGAACATAGCTATATTGATAAAAAGAGAAGAAAAGCATAATGAAAAGAATAGTATTCATACCAAAAGTAGCCAAGATGTCTCCTCCTCTTACAAGATGAGCTTTGCTCCTCTACTACTACTAAGGATAAAGAGAAAGGTGGAGAGGTACACTTGAGAGTACAAGTGAGAGGTGTATTGTGGTGTGTCTTCAAATGGAGAGCTCCACCCCTTGCTTTATACTAGGCCTAGGTCGGTTTAGGGGTAGGGGCAGTAATGACCGGCTAAACCGACGTCCAAACCGCCTCAGTGAACCGCCACAGAAAGGGGAGCCCACCTAGCCGAGCCAGGGGTGCGGCCGCACCAGGGGTGGCTCCCTTTGGCACCGACTTTGGACGGTGGGCTGTGGGTTTAGACCTTGGTTCTGTGGTTGCTAGCCCAAAGTGTTGGAGTTTTTGATGGGCTTTGCTTTATTTCCCCCCTTCCGCCTTGCCGGAAAGCGTATTTCGGACCCTTTTCGCCTTTTTCTTGTATGTTCCCCTCAGAAACAATGATGCTCCAATACAAGTGGAAATAGGTCAATAGTAAAGGTATATATGAATATTTCTATGATAATTCTCCCTTTTTGGATAATAGTTGGCGCTAAAAAGTATGTCGGTAATCACCGCCAACAGCCCGCTACTTCATACTTCATATTTGGTTACATTGGTTCACTGCAATATTGCTTTGTGTTCAAAAAGGGAACCTAGTGACGACAACGAGACTAGGAGCTACTACATCCACGGGTTCGTGATTTATTTTCTAGAAGAGATCAATGATCGAGCACCACTACCGGATAGGACAAACACTGGCTTGACTTCGCCATGAGGACACGCCGAGCGGCGAAGGGGGAGTTCTGTCACACGTGACGCCACACATGACATAAAAAACAAGGACTAATTGGGCCCAAAAGTCTAGAGACAGAGAAGAGCGGCGACGTGGGCCGCGACCACTCCAAACCCTAGGGGGGCGCCCCCTTCCGTGGGACCCACATCCATGTGCAATTATCTTAAATAAATATTTATTAGAGATATTTTAGGATATTAAGTAAATTTGTAAAAAAAAAGAAGGATCCGGGTCGATAAGGTTCCTTGCCTTTTGAGTCCACTGACTATAAATATATGAAGATTGTAATCGAATTAGTGAAGAAAATAATTAGGTTAATTCCCGTTATTTCTCTCTCTCTCCACGCTTCCTCCCTCCCCTAGCCCCGTGCGCCACCCCCCACCCACCGCGCCTCCTGCGCCACTGCCAGCTACTGCCACAGTGCCGCCCCCCGTGGGCGCTGCCGCCCCATCTCCTCCCTCCTCTCCTTCGAATCCGCTAGTCCAATCCACCCTCTCCACCGCATGTGCTACACTATATCTACACTATATCTTGTTTGTAGGATTTTCCTTCCTGGTGCAGAGGTAAAGGACACATACCACTTGCAAGGCGTAAAGGAAAGGATCGGTGATAATACTAATCATATAGGTGCGGCATTAGTAGTCATGCCTCCGCACTTAACAAGTGCAGCGTTTTGTGAAGCATCGTGCCTGATGTAGGAGATGAAGTTTATGATGCGGGCCGTAACATTTTAGCGTGTAATGTAGATGTGGGAACAGTGAGTCTCCATTCCAGTTGCCTTATTCAAGGAACGGTGTATCTCCACTAAAGTATTGAGTGATTAGGGGTCTTTTACTCCTATGCCCATGCAAGTTAGAGCAACATGTCTAGATTTGGTAGGGAGTTCGATACTATGATCCTAGAATGAATTGGAACAGCTGACATTATTATTGGTTAGAATCCGCAAGTCTCTCGTGTCTATACAAGTTAGAGTAGTGCTCGAACAAATAAGTCAATTTTAGTGATTATATTGCAATAAAGGAAACTTCCTCCGTGGCTAAGTTTTACAGGCTTCAACTCAAGTTTCCAACCAGAATCACTAACTCATCCAATAGTTGAATAAATAATGTCACACGTCAAATTAGGACGGTGACAAACTATGAGATTGATGGACCAAAAGCGGAGCCCAAAGAGGATAGCGGGCTCCACGACCCACCCTAGAGGGGCGGTGTGCGGCACCGCACGTGGTAAGGGGCAGCGGCTGCCCTAGCCGCTGCCGGCAACCGTCGTCACGCCCGCCAGTTACCTTATTATTATTAATTAAAGAATTAAGATTAGATAAACTGAAAAGTCCGTGTTCAATAAGCACTTTCTCGGCCCGTTAGAGTCTAATCAGAACTATAAATAGTAGTGGATTATAATCGATTGAATTAAGAAAGTAATTGGGGGTAATTCCCGTTATTTCCAATATCCCGCGCCCCTCTCCTTCTCTCTCTTCCTCCTCCTATGTGCCGCCCCTGCCCCCCACACCGCACGCCCCTCGCCGCTGCCCCATCACCGTCGGCCGCCGCCCCTCGGGCGCTGCCCCCCCTCCCTCCTCCCTCTCCTCTCCTTCATCCACTAGGCCAAATCCACACTCCCGCTGCGTGTCTTACAATTGGTATCAACAGGTCAAGAGTAATCCATGGCTTCCACCACCATTGATGAGATCAAGGCGGTCTTCGACAAGTTCACCACCGCCTTCGTAGTACATATGGATGAATTGAAACTGCGCCTCGACATCGTCGACAACCGCTTCAGCGCTTTCAAGATCGCACACCGTAGAAAGAATGAAGATCGTTTCCATGAGATGGATCTACGCCTCTCCAATTTGGAGGATCGCTTGCAGATCTTCGAGCAAGATCAGCAGCCAGGAGGGCCGACAGCGTTCAGCACTATACTCGATCAGTTTGCAAAGAAAGCTGATGAGATCATGGACATTAGTAGCAGCAGCCTCAGTAACACCAACGAATGCACACAGATGGCATAGAGCCGTGCCACGTTGGGCGTCAAGAAGAAAGAGAAGATCGTTCGGCCATCAATAATCAATGTGTTTTATGATGATGAGGAGAAATATCTGCCAGTCAAGATTGAGAATAGTTCCATCCAAAACATCAGCAAGAGCAGCCAGCTGAGCACAGTTCAACAGACCGCCCCAAAGAGCAAAAGCAGCACGCTTGACAACGATAGATGGTCCAGGCTGGCAACTCAGGTACATAACTCAGATTTCTACACCAATTTTCGATGGTTCTACAGATCCTCTCTCTTGGCTCTCATGGATGAAGATTTTATTTCGCCTATATGAGGTACCAGCAGAGAGCGTAGGGTGCCTTACGCTGCTTTTTACATCCGATAGATAATGTTTTTGCCTATTTATGCAAATTTACATGAATGCTTTACTGGATAATTAAGCAATTTTTTTTGAGATGTTGGGTCAGGAATTTTCACTAGAAAAGCGAATAGAGCATAGTGCAAACCAGTTGTAACTCGGTCCAATTCCAGATGTTGGGAATGAGCTGCACCCCGGCCCATTGTCCTTGCATTGGAGGCCTTAGGTAAACTTTAGCCCGATTTGAACCTTGGTGCCAACAACTTGTTAGCAAAGCTGCGCTTGGCAGCATAGGAAGATGAAACTACGAAGGTGATCGTGGACACAATTTGGCTAAATCAAGCGGCATCTTGGTGGACTTTAGAGGATGGTGTGATTTGCTACAAAGACAAGTATTATACTTCAGTCACATCTGTATATTTACCAAAATTGAAGGAAACTTGGGCAAAGAGTCTCCTGAACTATTTGCTATGGAATTTAATTACTGTACTACATACGATCTGATATTTGCTTTTCTGATTAATGTTTGTCTCTTGAAAAGTGGTCGACTACATGGATGTCGTGAGTAACTGTGATTTTTTCGATGACAAATGCCGTCAGTTCGCTCAGATAGGTGGTGTTGTAATTGATAGAAACAACTAGAATGATCTACTGCTTTCTCCATCTGACATCACATTTAGCAAATTGTAGCATGGTAGTATGGCCTTTTTCACGGCTATCCACTTGCTAGGAAGCTAGCTGTCATCTGTCGCCATATTCCAGGGCAATTCGATGTTCCAGATATTCATATTTTCTACACACCACCGTAAGAGATGCATCGCTTGCATATTGAGGGATCGATATCTCAATAGCACTTGACTAAAAAACCGTCGATTAATACAATCCAATACTCCATTCAGCCACTTTATTGATGGATACTTTGGTTCCTTCCATTATTGTTTTTACTTCATTGCAGATGAAGACATAGATGATCCTAACTACCAGGGACAGTTTCTTGTTCAGCTATATATGGACCGACAGGGCAGTCAAAAAAAAAATATATGGACCGACAGGATCCGACGAAGCCATGGGAAGAATACATCGCTGGATTTGGATTCAGCCCGAGACACACCGATCGGAGAAGGGAGGAGTTCTGTCACATGTCAAATGAGGACGGTGACAAACTATGAGATTGATGGGCCAAAAGCGAAGCCCAAGAAGGATAGCAGGCTCCACGGCCCACCGGCGGCGTGGGGCACCGCACCTGGAAAGGGAAGGTGGCTGCCCTAGCCGCCTCCGCCAACCACCGCCGTGTGCCTAAGGAGCTGTGGGGGGCCGCCCGTCCGTCCCCGCCCGTCACCGTCGTCATCGCTGCCAGCTTACCTTATTATTATTATTATTATTATTATTATTATTATTATTATTGTTGTTGTTGTTGTTGTTGTTGTTGTTGTTGTTGTTGTTGTTGTTGTTGTTGTTATTATTATTAGTTGAAGAATTAAAATTAGATAAACCTGAAAGTTTGTGTTCGATAAGGACTTTCCCCGTTAGAGTCCAATTAGAACTATAAATAGTAGAGGATTGTAATCAGTTGAATCAAGAAAGTAATTGGGGTTAATTCCCCGTTATTTCTAATCTCCCCGCGCCCCTCTCCTCCTCTCTCTCTCTCCTCCTCCCGCCCCCCCCTGCCCCCCACACCGCACGCCCCTGCGCCGCCGCCCCCATCACCGCCGGACGCCGCCCCTCGGGCCTCCCCCCCCCTCCTCCCTTCCTCTCCTTAATCCACTAGCCCAGATCCACCTTCCCGCTGCATGTATTACAAATAAATTTTATTTTAAAGTCTTTTAGATATCCATTTTAACTATTTTCCTTCATCTCAAATTATAAGATATTTGATTTTTCATTCCTCATGTTTAACCACTTGTCTTATTTAAAAAATTTAGGCAAACATAGTCAAATTAAGGTTATTCTTGATTCTTGAAGAACTTTTATTGATAAAGCAAGCCATGCCAAAAGAAATAAAATTTTACAAAATTTTTAAATAAGACGAGTAGTTAAATTTGGTGTCAAAAAAGTCAAACGTCTTATAAATTAGGATGGAGGGAGTATCTTTTAAGAAAAAAAAGGAATTTGTTGTGTGAGTTTATCAAGCAATACAATTACAGAGAAAGTGAAAATGTAAAATACATTACTTCTAGAGCTTTAGTACCACAGATTTATAATTCAAACGTCTTATCTTAGTCTTATAGGATAGGATACAATGTCTGGTTCATGCAGAATACGTACGGAAAGACTAGAGTGCAATTGTGCACCCTATACTGCTAGCTCTGTTTATTCTAACTGATGAGTGCCATTATTAGCAGTGGTGGGCTCCACAACATTGAGGAACATATTTTCTTTCGGAGTTGGATAACACCCATTAATAGTCATGCCTCCATCAACTGAAATCGTTTGGCCTGTAATATAAGTCGAACCAGGCATGCAAAGAAAAGCAACAATAGAAGATATTTCCTCTGGTTCTCCTGCACGCCTGAGTGGAGCGCGGTTCAAGATATCGTCCCTCAATTCCTTGTCTGAAAATATCTGTGCATAAATAAAGAAAACAAAATGAGAGGCTTAACCATATCTTTTCCTCGAGATATTGCAGGTCCTGTGTTACTGTATGCTGGGAGCATATGCATGTTGGCTACGAGAAGAAGATGAATTCACCATATATCCATACAAAACAATGAATTTTACATACAACTTAGCTACGGATTTAGCACTAGGAAGCAGGAAAAAAATAGGACATCTTAAACAAGGTTCTCAACGTTTTGGGTCTTTCAAAACTAAAGATATGGGTTCCAAGTGAGATTTTGGGAGAATAAGTGGTTAGGAAAGTCATCTCTGAATGAACAATATCTTTGCCTATATAACATTTGTAGACACAAGCAAGATACTATAGCTAAGATTTTTGGTACATCACCTCTAAACATTCCATTGCTAATATTAGACTTACACAAGAGGTTGATGTGTTCGACGGAACTTGGACCCAAAGGGGGAAGTTCTAACTAAAATCCCGCTGTCCAGCTTTAGTTTACATGGAGGTTCTGGACTTAAATATGGTTTGGAGGTTAAAGGCTCCACTGAAGATCAAAAAGTTTCTTTAGTATTTTGTAGAGGAGTGAATTTCACAAATGCACTTCTCAAGAAGATACTATGTCATTTTTTCCGTACACTTTGGAGCTGCATGTTGCTTTATGCTTTCCTCAACCTTGTAGTATCTCATATGTTTGGGAGTTGATTTTGGGGGTTCGGTAGGGAGGCAAAACCTTTAGTTCGGCTAGGGGCAAAAGCTACTTATTGGTCTTGGTTATGCATAAATGATTTGGTGTTTGAAAAGAAACCTATTTATTCTTCTTTTTAGATAGTACATTTGGTTCTCCATTGGCTGTGCACTTGGTTTATCCTAAAGAAGCTTCCTTGGCAGGATTTGGTTGCAGCGACATCACAACAATTAGCACAAGCGATCACAGTGGCCATCTAGTCTTAGGATTGGTAGTCATTAGAGTGCTAGAGCCTCCATTATCTTTTTTTAGGCTTTGTGCTTTTATGTAGAGGCCAAAAGTGGGTTCACGATTGTTGTTCAACTTGATGTAATGATTGTGAATTACTAAAAGCTTTCCTTTATAAAAAATCAGATTCTTCTATATTACAATTAAATAAACATTGACTATAGACTGTTGGGATAGAGTATAGTTTTAACTACTAAGGTTTGAATGAGTTTGTTTGGTTAGTACATTTGATAATCCAGTTAGTTGAAATTATAAATTAAAACAAAATAGCAACTCCAAACTCTCACTAGAACTGAAATATTTTGTCAGTTGGGCATGCAGCTTAAATTCAGTAGTATAGCATCATCTAAATTCTGTGCAGATTTTGAGTATAGTAGATGCTAAGAAAATATTTAGAATATATATAAATTTGCGCTCAATAAATTATGTTTCTTTTGTGCAGTTGCATTTATAGAAACTCATACAATTACGCTTTCACTATATTTGCAGTAAAACCATATCTCACAGAACTGCCAACTACAGAGTACAAGGCAGCGGTATAGATTATTTATAGCTTATTTTAATATGCAACAAGTAAATTTGAATATGAGATAATAATATAATTGTTTTAAATTGCTATAATGAACTCATATAGTCACCAATGCTGAATTTGCTAATATATTTGCACAAATCTAGTAAAAAAACATACTAAGATCAATTGCTACAGTGGCAAAAAAGACCCTTACTCCTTCTGTAAGTGAAGTTGAGATGTATCCTGGAGCAATAGAGTTTATCCTTATGTTATCTTTTGCCCACTCGCATGCTAGGTTCTTTGCCAATTGGTTCATGCCAGCTAAAAATATGCGCAAGCTAGTTATTTAAGAAAGACGCACTGAATAAACTTTGCTCAAACATGAGATGAAATATCAAAGGAACAGCCAGTATATAGTAATGTACTGTTACCTTTAGTCATTCCATAAATAGGTCCGCTAAATAAGGCTACCACTTCCGCAATTGAAGATATGAAAACAATGCTGCCTGACCCAGAGGCTTTCAGAAGTGGATGTGAAAGTAGGGATAGATGATATGCGGGTTCAAGATTAGTGGCCATGACAATTGAGTACTCCTCTATAGAATGCTCCATTGCTGATTTCCTAATGCATATCCCTGCATTGTTTACCTAGAAGATAGATGTACATGGTCAATTATTCAAAGTGTATAGTTAACAAGATGCACCATGTTCACTAAAAATAGAATTTCAATGGTAGCTAAGCAGATGAAAGGTAAGGCAAAATGTGAATACATGTATTGATAGTGAGAAAATTTGTCCAATGTATTCCTTTAAACATTGTTGTATGTTATATTCTACTCCTCGGTTTCAAATTGTAAGTTGTTCTGAATTTTCTAGATACATATTTTTTACTATGTATCTAGACATAATATAGAAAAGCCAGAATGACTTTCTATTTGTTAAGAGGCGGCTCATTCTAAAGCCGCCTCTAAAAACGGTTGCCAAAATAAGCCGTCTCTAGAAATGCATTTGTAGGGGCAGCTCCCTATTTGTAGAGGTGGCTCGGAACCAGCCACCCCTACAACTTCATTTCTAGGGGCGGTTGGATCATGAACCGCATACAAAAGTATGCGCTGAATAGTAAAATTATATATTGAAATTTGAATTTTTCAAACGACCTTAGATGGAGAAATGACCAAAACCAAGGTTATAGATCTCGAAACGTTACAAAAATTTACACTTGACAACGTCTTCATTTGAAAATTCCACCCAAAGAAAATTACATTTGAATTTCTTAAATTTAAAGGGGCTTGAGCGTTTTTACCCCTACTTTGTTGACCGTTTGTGATTTTGCCCTTATTTTTTAAACTTTGTGATTTTACCCCTTTTTTTTATAACGAAAGAAGGATTTACCCCCGGTGCATTAAGTGCATGTAACGGTGTTAACTTTTGGACAAACGGACAATTTTACCCATACGTTTTTTACCCCCTGTTTTATTATGCTATGAGTGTTTTTACCCCTAGTTTCAAATAGAAAGAAGACATATTTTATACAGAATTTTTAGAAAATTTTGACAGCATTTTTGCTAATAATCCATATAAACACAGTTCTAATATCACACAACTTCATCATATAATATCACACAACTTCATCATATAAACCAGATCCATGCAACATGTCACCATAGTACCACAATAGAAGCCAACATAAAGGTCCAAATTACATGTCAAACACTAACAATGACATGTCAAACAAAAAGCAATAGCTACTAGTGAGTTGTCCAGGCAACTAGAACAAAAGCAAGTAGCTACTAGTGAGTTGTCCAGGGCATCTAGAAGTGATCTACATATATTAGGCATCGAAACCTAACAAAGTAGCAAGCCTCCCGAGAAGTTGCTCCTCTTACGCTCCTTCCCTGTTCCCCTTCCCGAATCACTTGCACTTTATATGGAAAAGAGAATAATTATGTTAGTAAAGTTGCAAAAATATGTAGTACAGGGAAAGCAATATTGGTTTATCTTACTTTGTCACATTGTTGGTCTCTGCTGACCCTCTTCCTCCTCTCCCCCTTCCCCGTCCCCTTCCCCTTCCCCTTCCCCTTCCCCTTCCTCCTGCAGCTGCAGTACTACTTGCCCTTGCACTTGCACTAGCATCAACGCTTGCACTAGCATCAACGCTTGCACTTGCACTTAATGGTGTTGAAAAATATTAGTACAACTAAATCTGAACAAGTAGGAAAAATAAATAAAATTGGACAGCAATGCATGTATGTCTCACATTGGTTCATTGCTTCCTTGTCCTGATCCAACTTGTGGTGTTGACTGCCTCCTCTTTTGACTAGCTGTAGGACCTCCTTGGCATGTCTTGGCTGTATGGCCTAATTCTTTGCATTCAGGACACCTCTTCCTTTTCTTACTAGTGGCAACTTCATCATGTGCCTTGATCCTAGATTTTCTTGGCCTTCCAGGTTTTCTTCTTAATTTGGGTTTCTTGATTTTGTAGCCTAAATCAACACGAGGCCATTGATCTTTGGATGTCATTGGATTGAATGTACTTGCATATGCCTTTCGGTACCTATCAACAGAGAAGTATTCATGGACAAATTCATCCATTTGTACCTCCCTACTTATCTTTCCAATGAAAGCCAAAGCATGGCTGCATGGTTTTCCAGTCACTTGCCAAGCTCAACAGCTACAAGTCTTTTCATCCAAGTTCACTGCATGCCTGAATCTATTCACAGTTACTTCAGCATTTGCGGGCCCACATATCGAAACCTCATGGTCTTTGATACTCTTTGATTTAGCATTCAATTTAGTAATAATAGCTGGGATTATAATGCCTGACATATTAGTACCAATCTTGGACCTCAAAGCAAACTTCTCAATGATCATTTCTCTAATATGGTCAAGCATTTCTATAATCTGAAAAAGTCCTTAGTTTTTGACACCCAACTATTAAAAGATTCAGAGAGGTTGTTATTGATATAATCTACCTTGCGCCTCTTCACCGAATTTGCTTCTACTCCACACATATGGATGGTTTTCATCCAACCATTCAATAGCTTGAGGATCCTTCTCCTCTATTTTGCCCGGAAAATAGTTGAACTTAGAAATTGTGAAGCTCTTGGCAAAGACACCACATATTCTTTCCATAAAGATCACCACTGTAACTTTTCTTCATGTTCTTCCACAGGTGCCTCATACATTCTCTGTGCTCCACTCCAGGATACACATCTTCTACGGCATTTTCTATTCCCTTTCCAAAGATCTGTACTAATGACTAAACCTGCATCAATATTGCAAATATGTCGAAAAATATAATAAACTTCAAATCACTAAAAATAGAGTTAGAACTAGATAATGTGGATACCTGGAGGTGTACCAATAGCCTTCTTCACATTATTGACAAACCAAGTCCAACTTTCATTGGACTCGGTCTCAATCACTCCATATGCCACTGGGAACAACCGGTTATTACCATCCACTGCAGCAGCTGATGATGCCAACTGACCTCTAGATCTCCCTGTCAAGTGTGTTGCATCCATTGCAATATATGGTCTACACCCTTGCAAGAAGCCATCTATGCATGGTTTAAGGGCAACAAAGAACCTCAAAAAGCACACATCACCATTGTGCTCTTCAGTCTCTAGCTCCACAACACTACCGTAATGATCTCGGAAGTTCAAATTGATAAGTAGGCAACAAATCATAACTTTCATCCCATTTCCCAAAAATCAAGTCTAGTGCCCTCAACTTCCCCTAGCAACTCTATGATATGGAATATCTACTGAATACTTCTTGTTCGGTTTGTCCCTCAATGCACCCGGTCCTATTTTAGGGTCTTCCACCAACTCCTCCATCACTCTGTCGACCACCCATTTATTAGATGCCATGGTCTCACCACACTTGTTGAATGAACCGCAAGTATGTTTTGGTCCACTTGTCTTAACCTGCATAAAATATGTTAACAAAACAAGTCATTAGAATAGGTGAACATACAACAATATGTACCAAGTAATAGGTTGCTGCAGCAAAGTGAGTTAATACCTTGCACCCAAGGTATTTCTTGCTAGTAGATGCAAAAAAGTCCACTTACAGCCTTGTTCAGCTCTCTTGCATATGGCCCTAAATCTTGTTGTGTCTTTTTTCACGGTTTGGAAAGCATGATCATGCAAGACAAAGATGATGTGTGATTTGCTAACTTGCATTGGTCCACATCTGGGAACACCACATTTACATCAATACATGGATCATCAGCATCATATGAAAGCATGGGAAGATCATACTCATCTTCCTCATCAACAATTTCACCATCAGGATCAAACTCAATGTCAGAGTCATCAGACCAATCATCATCGTCGAGTCGATGAAGCGACCAAATCGATGTCGTAGTCGCTATCACTTAGTACCTCTCAGTATCACCCTCGGAAGCACTTTTTTTTTTGGCAGCTGTCTTTTTTTAGTGCATATTGTCTTTTTTTTTTTGCATGGGGCTGTGGCTGTACCATCTGTGGCTCTCTCATTTGGGGCTCTCGCACAAGCATTTGGGGCTCTCTCATTAGCATTTGGAGCTCTCTCACTAGCATTTGTGGCTGCAGCAATTGTGCCTTCCTCATTTAGGAGCACAATAGCCCTCACAGTAGGATGAAACCTTCTCTTTGTTGGAGAAAATTGCAGTGGCCCCTCAAAATCATTTATCTGAGCATTGATGCATACTAATCCGCTCTCTACATTGGCTAGAAACCACTCTAACAGATTTTCATCAGATTTTATTTCCATAGAAACATTGTCCAAATCACGCCACAAGGTAATGTACTGCTTAGAACCCCACAAGCAGTGCTCAGCAATGAAATCAACTAGCTGCAGCAGCCCAAAGCTATTTGTGTCCACAACCTTGGTTGGCAAAGTTCTACCTTGCCACCATGTTTTTGGACCACCGTCTGGCAAGCTGAAAAAAGAGCGGACTCTAACAACAAGTTCCAATTTACTGTGATTTATCCTACATATCACAGCAGGGAATAAACGAGTTAATAAATCACTAATCGCTGCTATTTTCTACTACATTAAACCACACATCTCAAAATAAAATCGATGGCCGGGAATATACCTTGGCTCTTCCATTGTGGCTGACTGTCGATTCAGAAGGACGATGCAGAGTGGGGGAGGCTGCTCACTGTGCTGGAGTTTGATGATGCAGTCAGCTTGGCCATCAGCTCTTCCCTGCAGAATCGAATATTCAGATAGATGTAGATAATAGGAGCAAAAAAATATATGCTACAATATTCCGGCTCTTGGTCTCAATTAGCTCTGTTCTGATGAATGGTTGCAGTAACATGCAAACTGATCTGCTGAGCAACTAAAGATAACCTGTGTGATCTATTAAGTCTGTACCTTCTAGAAAAAGAGAAGAGTCTGAATCATGCTAAATTCTCAGACTAAAGAATATACTTCCAGAAGCATAGAAACAGGAGACAGATATGCAACAGGAGAGAGATATGCAAGTGGAGTTCAAGTCGGCATAGATGTATACATCATTTCATTTTTTTTCATGAATCATATAGATGTGTGTAAAAATTGCTTACATGGGTGAGAGTTTTAGTCACAAAATTGTTATCTCCATCTGTTATTGTCTGCTCTGTTTGAAATATTAAGGGCCCTTCTACAACTCATCCTTGTTTATTGAGTGCCTTCCGTGCATTTTCTAATATAGGAAAGGGGATTGAACCAAAAATACTAAGAGGAAAATTAATTACTCTCTAATCAAATTGTATCTCAAATCTATGGCAATCTGTAGCAGGAACCATCATACATCATCCACCCGTCATTGGAGAAATGGTGATTTGTGCTCTCAGGCAAAAACATCGAGCGCATGGTGTGCATTCTCATTCTCGACAAACAACAGCATCTTAGCAAAATCGACCACCTCTCCTTTCTACCTCTATATCATCCACAGGATATCAAGATAGTACTTTATTCTTCGAGAAAAAATTACTTTATTCATACATACCTCTTTGTTTGATGCCTCTCCATGCAGTTGGTTGGATTTGCTCACGGCGCTGGCCGCGCCGCCGCGCGCCGGCCGAAGCGCCCGCCGGGCGCCCGCTGGCCGCGCCCTGCTGCGCCGAAGGGCCACGCCCTGCCCCTTTCGCTGGCGGCGCGCGACGACCGGTCCTCGCGCCCTGCCGCGCGCCGCTGGTCGCCCGCCGAAGCGGGCAGCGCCCTCCCTCGTCGGTGGCCGCGTGTCGAGCCGAGCACGGGGGCAGGAACAGGTGGAGGGAAGAGGAGTCCGATCCCTAGCAGCGCCGCCGCCCGGCTGCCGCGCCGCCGCCGGGGATCTTGCAGCCACCATCAAACCCTAACCGTGAGAGAGAAGAAGACCGAGGGAAAGATAGCGTCGGGTTTCGAGAATGGTGTAACGAGAGAGAAGATAAGGAAGTGAGGGGTACCAAAGTCTTTTCGCGTGGGGGTCTTTTTCTTTTTTTTTTTTTTTTGCCATTTAATCCCTTTATTTCAAACGGAGTTCCAAAGTGGGGGCAAACGGAGATTTCGTTATAAAAAAACGAGGGCAAAATCACAAAGTTTAAAAAATGAGGGCAAAATCACCATTAGATTCTAAAGTAGGGGCAAAAACACTAAATCCCCAAATTTAAATTTTGATTTTTAAAATGACCTCGATGGAGAAATGACCAAAAGCAAAGTTGTAGTTCTAAAAATATTAATAAAATTTTATAGTTGACAATGTTTTTATTTGAAATCTATCTAAAGAAATTATGTTTGAATTTTATAAATTTGAAATTTGAAATTTTTAAATGATCACCCATCGAAAATGACCAGAACCGAGACCATGAAAGATTATAAAACTTTATAGTTGATAAATTTTTCATTTGATATCATTAATCCAAAGAAAATTACATTTGAATTTCTAAAATTTAAAATTTTCAAACGACTTTAGATGGAGAATGACCAAAACTAAGGTTGTATATCTCAAAAAATTATAAATATTTTTAGTTGACAATGTTTTCATTTAAATTCATTAAGGTCCCAAATACTCTTTTTAATATCTGATGAAGATAAAAAGAGGAGGATGAGTATAAAAAAATACAAGTACTCCCTCCATACTCATATTAGTTGATGTTTTGGACAAGGTTTGGGTCAAACATTGGGAACATAAACTATCAATAACTTTTAAAGTATTTAGTTTGAAAATGTGAAACTTATATGTATAGATTCATCTTAAAACCTACTTTTATAAAAATAATTTTATTTTTAGCTTTTTATATATTTTAATAAAAAAATAATGGATAAAGTTAGGCTTTAGAGACCGTGTCCTTGTCTAAAACATCAACTAAAATGAGTATGGAGTATCTTATAAGTGGAGTAGCTAGGGTAGAACCACGCGAGGGCAGCGGCTGTGGGGTTCCAAACCCCTTGGCCGCACAATGTGTATTTCTTGCAGATTAGTGATTTTGGGACAACGCATGGTAGCTTTCGGGTGGGGTCTTTTTTTTTGGATTAAATTATTTTAGCTGTTTTTTGCCTAGATTTGCAATTTTTTTAAAAAATAATTTGTAGGGTACTTTTTTAGCTGCCCCTAAAAATATATAGCCAACCCTATAAATCACTGTGGGAGGATAACCAATGGCCCCTAAAAATCATTAATTTATAGCGGCGGATGGCTAGGGACAGCTGGCTCAAGCGCTCCTATAGAGGGTCATTAAAATAACTGCACTCTCACCCTCAACTAGTGGAAGCTGTTTAAACGTTGTTGTATGTTATGTTCTAATTCTCGGTTCCAAATTGTAAGTCGTTCTAGATTATTCTAGATATATATAATTTACTATGTATCTAGATATAATATATATTTATTAGAAAAGTTAGAATAATTTATAATTTTTAACCGGCGTCTCATTCTAAAACCATCTCTAAAAATAGTTTCTAAAATAAGCCATCTCTAGAAATAATTTTTTTGGGGTGGTTGGTATTTTGGCTGCCTCTAAAATGACCATATTGGTAGGGCTAGCTCTAGAACCAGCCTCCCCTACAATTTCATTTCTAGAGGCGGGTTGGATGTAGAACTGCCTCCAAAAATATACGTGGAATAGTTCAGTCAGTAAAAATTTTTTTGCGTGTTACATCAAAATGTTGGAAGAGATTTTTGATACTAATAAAAAATTACAAAACTTACAAGGAAACAATGAGATGAATCTAAAAAGTATAATTAATTCATCATTAACAAATGTTTACTGAAGCACTTCATTGTCAAATCATGGACTAATTAGGCTTAAAAGATTCGTCTCACAAAGTTATCGCAATACGTGCAATTAGTTATTTTTTAGACTACATTTAATACTCGTGGCCCAACATTCGATGTGATGGGTGAAATTTTTTTGCAAAGTGAACTAAACAGGGCCATAGTAAAATTATGTATTGAAATTTGAACTTTTCAAATGACCTTAGACAGAGAAATAACCAAAACAAAATTTATAGATCTTGAAAAGCAATAAAACTTTATACTCGGCAAAGTCTTCATTCAAAATCTTCCATCCAAAGAAAATTATGTTTAAATTTCTTAAATTTGATTTTTAAATTTTTTAAATGATATTCAGTGGAGAAATGATCTAAATCAAAGTTGGAGATCTCAAAAAAGTTACACAATTTTATAGTTGATAATGTTTTCATTTGAAATCATCTATCAAAGAAAATTATGTTTGAATTTCATAAATTTGAAATTTAAAATTTTCAAACGACCTCCCATGGAAAATGACCAGAACCAAAATTGTAGATCTTGAAAGTTATAAAACTTTGTAGTTGATAACCTTTTCATTTGATATAATGTATCCAAATAAAATTATATTTGAACTTCTCAAATTTGAAATTTAAAATTTTCAAACGACCTCGGATGGTGAAATGACCAAAACTAAAGTTATACATCTAGAAAAGTTATAAAACTTTTCAGTTGAAAATGTTTTCATTTGAATTCAATAAGGGTCCCAAATACTCATTTTAATATCTAATGAAGATAAAATGAGGATGGGTATAAATAATACACAAGTGTCTTATAAGTGGAATGACCAGGGAAGAACTGCACGAGGGTGAAGGTTGTGGTGTCAAAATCCATTGCCTGCACATTGGTTGTCTGGTGGAATCTTCTCGAATCAAATAATTTTTGGTATTTTTTTTGACTAGATTTGCAGTTTCTAAAAAACCGACTCATAACACAGGTTTTCTAGCTGTCCCTAAAAATATATAGCCCAGCACCGTCTAAATCCATTTCTAAGAAGACTAGCTAGGCGTCTATAAATATCATTGATGTCTAGCGGCAGATGGCTAGAGGGCTCAACCTCCCCTACAATGGGTCAGGCTATCCGCACTCATCATCCTCTATTTCTCTCCTTTATACTGCCTAGTCAGCGAGATTCTCTCCTTTATATCTAATTCTTCTGCATCCATTCATCCTTTATATCATACTCTATCTACTATAGGGTCCACTTGTCATTTTATCTAAATATATCCATGTGGGATCTAGTTTTGAAGGATTAATTGCAACGAATTTAACGGTGCAATCGGAATTTAATTTGGATTTTTATTTTGTGAGTTATAGCATTTTTTTAGTTGGTAGCAGTAGTGGGGCCCGCCTCCCTCCCATCTCCACGCAAACAGGCACAGCAGGGGGGCCCGCGTCTGGGCGTAGCGCACCAGCGCTATCTCGCTGGGAATAGCGTCTGCGCTCGCATGCCGTGCAGGTTACAGGGTGCCGCTGCGGCCGTTCATTCAGCCTCAATAACTGTAAATGCTGACGTGGAGATATACCGGCCGGTTTTCCAGGCACCGGTGCAGATGGTCTCAGAAGCTGCCCCTAATATAATGCTTGTTGGGGTAGTGTTTAGAAAGGACAAGACTAAAAAAGAGCTATTGCACTAATAATGGGTCAATGAACTACTTATTAACATGAGTATTGACTAAAACATTACATTGATCTGCATGATCACTTTTTTCTCCTTAAATGTGCAGATAAGTTGAATGTCATTTCACTAGAGAAGGGAGTAACAGGATGTATAACACCACAAACACTTCTACTGTGGAACATGCTTAGTGTAAAATGTTAGCAAAATTCTATGAAAATGTTAGCCAACTAGTCACAAACAACTGGTGTACACGACGACAATCGGCGATGCACTCGAATTATCCGGGAGAGGAATTCAGGCGACTAGATTTTGGTAGTACAATGAGGTGGTCTGATCAATTGGAACTACAATAAGACAGCCAGATCAATTGGCACTGCGCTGCAAGAACAAAAGGTTGCAAGTGACATCGGACTTGTTTGAGGCTCTATTATTACTAGGATTGTTTGTGGTTTAGCATTGTCTATGTTAACAGAGAAACAGGGTGCGTTGAGGATGTGCGATCTTTAGATTCCAAATGCATAGTATGTGTATGTGAGAACGAGAGAAGACGACCATGATAATTTAGTTTGGATACGTATGAAAATGGAGAGAGAGAGAGAGAGAGAGAGAGAGAGAGCTGCTCACAAGGATGTCGAGCTTGCCGCCGAATTGGTGGGCGACGTCGCGGACCAAGCGCTCCCGCTGGTTTTTCACGGAGACGTCGCAGACAGATCCGGTGACACGGCAGCCCCTTGCGTGCCAATCCTTGAGGCGCTCCTTAAGCTCCGCCTCGTCGAAGGTGCACGTGTGCACGGCGGCTCCCAGCGCCAGCAGCTCCTCCACCACCGCCTGCCTGCACACGATCGACACCCGACAGATTAAAACTAAAGCACTCGAACCCTCCTGCCGGCTTAGCCTTCACTGGCCGGCCCATAAATAATATTTGGGGACGAGACAGGATAGGGAGTCTTACCCAATGCCACGGGTGCCCCCAGTGACGAGAGCCGTCTTCCCTTGGAGTGACCACCTACCCGAGGTCACCATTGCAACCATCTCCTTCCTTGCTCAATGCCAAATCCTCGGCGTGCATTGAGGTGATATATATAGAGAGGGAAGCCAAGGTTGTTGTAAAATAACTGCACTCTCAACTAAGGGAAGCCGTTTAGTTTAATATTCGACATATACAAGTACTGTTTAAATGTGTTTCCTTCTTTTAAGATGAAGGATATAAAATTTGACCTCTATACCTGCATGGGATATATACAGACAAAAGTTACGCGAGCTATTAGTCAAAACTGAGAAACATGAAACAACAAGAAAGAGAGCTTAAAGACTAAGAAAAAAAGCTAGGAAGACTAAGCTAACTTTTCTGTCCTTGCTTTCAACCTGTTTTGGGATTGCATAGAATCAACTCTCCGCCTCTTCAAATGGCTACGTTCATCTTGTGAAGACATCACACATCTTACTCCAACTTAGCCACTCAACAAAGAAGAGCTTCAGCAAGCACCTTAACTTTTTTTTTTCATCCAGAGATGTCCCCTCCATTCAGCGCCAACAAACTAGAACAACACAAAGGTTTGCGCCATCCAACGATGTCGTCGTCGCATGGCCGAATAAATTGTTGCTTGTTTTTCACCATCAAACATGCTAGTTTATAGGAGATGTAACATACAGATGGAGGAGTAGGCCACAGGGAGTATGATGACACCTCCAGCTACCGGTTCTGGTCGCTGCATGGAGAGGAAGAGGGGCAGCGAGGGAAGTTTGGGTAGCGGCGGCGGCGGGTGTATCAAGTCGACAATGAGGGACAACATAAGTTTAGATACTAGTTACAGTTTGATTAATGTTTTCACGAGTTGTTCAAAAGTGTTGTCTAAGCTTTTTCATGCATTGTTTATGGTTTAGTTTAAAAAACCACACATTTTTTTTGTTCAGGTATCTGAAATTCTGAGTGCTTGGTTAAGAATTTTCTGCTATTCACACATCCACTGTTTAGTTAAAGAAATGTCCATTGTGTATACCCGCCCACGCACAAGAAGCGCTACCCATTGCCTGTCAAGTTGCCGCCATATCTCATTAGAATATTATTAAATCTTCTTTTCATATTATACAGAGTCTGATTAGTTGTTGTAGGGTGCGCTGCAATTTGCGATTATACGTTGCAATTATACAGATACAGAGATCATGTAGCCAGGCAGGCATGTTGTCAGCAATGCCGTGTTGCGATCTCCTCATCGCTAAAAGTAGTACAGTACTACTACAACCTCCAAATTGTCTATAAAATTTGGAAAGGAAATGTGCCGCAATATCTGCATGGCATACATGTTGTCTATAAAGTTCCAAAATGTGCGGCAAGGAAAGGAAATGAATGTTAATTATGGGAGCCGCCAGCCAACCGTGGGACCGTCGAGATGATCTCGCTGCAGCCTATCAAAATTTTAAAGATTTCATGATTTTCTTTGCTTCAGAAAAGAAGATTTAACAATATTCTTTTGAGATATGTTGTACAAAATCCAAAAGAATGGACCATATGGTCAAAAACGTTTCTCATCATAGAAATTTTGATATTATCATAAAAACATGTCAGCATCAAGCAAACAAAAAAGACGACTCAATCCATTACACATGGACCATATGAGGTCTAAAACGATTCTCATTATCCCGCTGATACGATTTCAATAAATAAAGAATACAACAAAAACAGATTGTCTATCTACTAATACCACCCGGCTGTCTTCTCTAATACACTTCATACATGGCACACCAGCCGCCGCATTCAACATCTGCCGCCCGGGCCAAAGCTGCCGGGTCTGCTGCCAGCGACGTCTGTGCCGGATCAGGCACCAAAGCAGAACGAACATACACCTAACATAGGGTGTCAAATCCGGCGACGTCTGTGCCGGATCAGGCACCAAAGCAGGCCACCGCCGCCGGCGGTTTGGATGTGCACAACACCTGCCAAACTAGAGACTACTCCCTCGGTCACAAAAAAGGATGAGTTTTAGGTTTTTGTGCCATAAATTTAACTTGATTTATAGAAAATATATATAATATTTATATCTCTAAATAAATTTGTTAAAAAAACTAGATCTAAAGATCTTTCCGATGATACTAATTATGATACTGATCGATGATATTTATTATTTATAAAAATTGTCGACAGTCATTTCTCGGGAAGCGAGAATGACATCCTTTTGGAACGAAGGGAGTAGAAAAGAAGAGAAAGTAGCAACAGCGCTATCCTCACCAGTCACTGCGGCGACAGGCTCTAGCGACGGCATGGCAAAGAGGGCGGAGGGAAGTTTGGGCGGCAGAGGCGGGTGCACCTGATTGCCTGTAAGAGACAACTTAAGTATAGATACTCTCTTCATTCCAAATTATAAATTGGTTTGAATTTTTTAGTTTACCTATTTTGCTATGTATATAGTTAAAAGTTTGGCAGTTTGTCTTGAATCAAGGGAGAGTAGAAATTAATTGATTTAATTGAAAGGAAAGGAAGTGAGCCATCTTCTCCAACTTCTCTCTTTCCGAGGCATATACCTAACCAACTTGTTGTCAAAAAAGATGTGTAATACAACAATTATATTTAATATAGTAAAGAATCAATCATCTAAGATTTTGATTCCAATAAAAAAATATAATAGAAAAATATAGGACCAATTTCAGACTTGGTACATCCCAAAATCAACATTTCTTTTGGTTTGCACAACCAAAAAAAACTATTCTATAGGTCTACAGGAAGATAAAAAAATTGTATCAAAAACTATATGCAAAAGAATAGAAAAAATTTGAATAGAAAGATATTACCTAGATACATAGCAAAAAGAATTAACAAAAAAATTAAAGCGACTTATAGTTTAGAATGATGAGAGTACTAGTTAGTGTTGTCAACACTGGTGACCATTGTGAGAAATTTGTCATGCTTTTTAAATCAAGATCCACACACTCCACCTCATACGCACTACTCTACCCTGGAATAGACGCAAAAACATGCCATTTCATCGACCCAAACATGTTTTACTCCTACAATAGGAGTAGACACCAAAAATATCCATCCACCAAAAAGACATGCTCTAGAGTTTCTTGTCATCTCTCAAAATTATTTTGTGCCAAATGAGAGATATGAGCTATGCAAAAAGAAAAGGAAAAAAGAGAAAGGAGAGTTGAGAAAAAATGGACAAGTGTCCAAGAAAGAAAAATAGATATCCAATATCCATCTTCGGAAAAATAGAAAAGATAGCTCACATCCCTGGCAAGGTTTCAATGTCCCAAAAGAGAGATCCATTTGAGCATGGTAGAATTAGGTTCATCACCTCGTTCATCACACCACCACCATATATTCATCATATTCCGGACACATGCACATCTTAATTTGATTGTATGACTCATTTCTCTTTGGATCCCTTGTTTGACTTTACAATACATGCAGTACAAGTATGCTTATACATGCTATCTCCACACCTATGAGCTCCACATAAGCTTTAGATGTAGGTTGAGATAAAGGCACAAGCTTCATTGCCTTGGTGAGGAATCCAAAAATATCACATACTTGAGAGACTTGAGAGTGTCATACCATAAAACTCTGAGCTTTATTTTTAAAATCCATAAAAACTCTAGGAACTTGTTGAACAAAAGAGCTTAAGACATAGTGCTTGAGTTCATCTTTCTGTCTTTCAACTGCTCATGATCAAAAGTGAAGGATGTTAAGCTCCATGGCCAAGGGTAATATGGGTAAGTGTGAAAGTCAGAATGGTTCACTCTAAGCCTGAAGGAGAATTTTTATCTGAAAGCATGTGTGCTGTTGAGAAATTTAATATTGCAGCAACTCCTGATCCATTTAGAAGAGAGTAATTTGCTAAGGGACTAGCAAAGGTTAAGCTTGGGGGAGTTGTTGACGGCTGTTAATTACCAAATCTATAGGTCAACCAAACACCAGAGAGGATACATTTGAGATCACCATTATTGGCACTTCTAACGTCATCACTAAAAAGTAGAGATAGGATCTACCTCTAGCAACAACGTCAGAAGTGGTCGGTATGTAATTAACTTATCATTAGCAACTAGCCACTTCTTTATTACTAACATTCCTAGACATGAAGTAGGTTGTCATCCCTAATTATATTTCTAAGAAATAACTATAGATTTACATGTACTAATGTGACTAAGCAGATATAAAATATATGAATATAAACTAAACAGGTCCTACATGCGGACAGATAATTATACCGTTGTAGCATTTTACCTAGGGAGTTCATCCAGGTTGTCGATTTATATTTATACCACTGGGAAAGCTATGTTATAAACTCTAATCTATTATATTGATAAAGAACTATATGCAATGAATAAGTGATATTACCAATGTCATCTACTCTACTCATAATAGGCAGAGGTCACGAGATAAATATAGATAAATATATGTGATAGCATAATCATCAAGTATCACAAATATAGATAATCATCAGAGCATCTTACTAGTCATGATCATAGTTAGCCATTGGATAAACTAGGGAGTAAGCCTAAGGTAATTCTATAACTACATCAATGAATAACTCTAGTTAGTGCAACTACATCTAGTAATCATCGCTAAGTCAACCCTAAATCATTATCACATGCAAAGGGCATCAACTAGGAAGGATCTGCGTAGAGACATTATCCCACTTCACGACCGTGCCCTGCTGTCCTACATACGGAGGGTGGACTATAGAGGAACTAACGTAGCTGTCACCTACGCAGACTACCACACGTCCCGGCATGTCAGGGTGCACTCGCAGATAAACAAGACATCTAGACACCACGTCTACATATCGCCTATCATCTACCCAGTGCACATTTGGATAAACGCTATACGAGCAATTACATGAATTCAATAAGATCAAGGTAACTAAACTAGACATATAATCAAAGTAGACAATGACTATTATAATTAAGAAAATATGAACTATTAAGAGTAAAGTCTCCCTAATCTGAATAATGAATACAATAAGAAAGTAAGAACTAGAACTATACCGAACTCCTGCGCTCTAGACAAACTCCGGGGGCTCCAGATCCTGATAAAGAACTAGATCTCCTCTACTTCTAATCTAACTAACTAGAATTATGAACTAGAAGGCTCTTGATGAACTAGAAGGCTTCTTGATGCTTGATGGCTTGAGGCCTTGATGATAATGAACTATGAACTAGAAGGCTCTTGATGAACTAGAAGGCTTCTTGATGCTGGATGGCTTGAGGCCTTGATGAATAATGAATTGGCCCTCTCTAGGGGGTCTACCCATGTATTTATAGTCTGGTGGGATGCGCGTGCGCCGCAGGATCAAACCGCCGTAACCAAGGGCCAAGATGCATCAGGAGAGGTGGTGGAGGAACATTCCAGAAGGAGGAGGGCTGAAACCCTAGGGGGTGCCACCCGGCCCCAGGGTGGGGCCGACCGGCCCCACCTGGCGGTGGCTTGTCCTCCCGTCTCTTCAGGTGTCTTCTAGATGGTTCCCGAGTCTTCCCGCGATATTTTCCGTGGTGGATAAGTTTCGTGGTTTAATTGCACTTGAATCCCTCTTTTCAGCTTTTCTGGAATAATCCCTAGAAAATACAGAATATGCAAAACTCATGGAAATTATCAGTTAAAACCCTAGACTAGTGTGTTTTCATGTTTCCTTTTGTGTCTAAAGTTCTAATTAATATTGACGTTATCTACCGTCAACAACCATCGTAGGAATAGGGGTCACACTAACCAAATTTCACGAGTTTGGGTGTTTCATCATTTCTGCAGGAGAATATCAGAAAAGACACAAACCCAGAAGCATATCGGAGCAAGGAATACACGAACGGATGGCACATCAACACAGGAATACTCTAGAAGACACCAGAAGGCACCACACCAAAGGGGAGGCCGAGGGGGCCTAGGGTGGGACCGACCGGTCCCACCCCAAACCAGTCGGTCTGCCCTAGGGCCCATCTCTGGCCCGCTTCACCCAGCTTGCTCCACCGCCTTTGAGGAGAGATCTCAGTCGTCCGCAAATATCAGTTTGATCCAATGGATCACGATCATCGCCCAGAGCTATAAAAGGAGGGTAGGATCCCCTGGGAGGAGAGCCTAGAAACCCTAATTCATTATTTCCTCTCTCAGAGAGAGCGAAGGGTTCCATCCTCAGAGAATTAGATTAGAACTCCAATACTTCAAGTTCTAGTTAGTCATTAGCTAGTAAGGTTTCAGTAGAGTTGAGCTACGCTCAGGATTCTAGAGTCGTCATCTAGGAGGCTGGTATAGCTTTGTATCCCTCTTTGTTATGACTTTGTTCTTAATTACTATGTTTCAGTTTATTAAGTTTCTAGTTTATTCTAGTGTTTTGCTTGATATAGTATTGATTGATGATGAACTATCTCATATGATTGTAAAGCGCTTAGCTCATTGCTCGAGTGGGTTAAGTGGTAGAAATTATGTAAGCATGGTGCTTAGATATGCTCTACCTACGAATGCACCTTGTAGGCCGGGTTTGATGGTAGATCGCAGGTGTGACATTTCTGTTGAGTCCTATGTATTCCGCCCCCCCGTTTATAAGACTAGCAGAACGTGGTTACGAAGGAGGAGCGTGCTATGTTCATAAACCTCTCTAGTGATGTTCCTTGTGGGTACTTTAGAGTCATCAATGCTATAAATGAAAGTAATGTGCTAGAGTAGATGTAAAAGACTTAGCAAATCTGACACTACATAGGAATTCAATATCTTAACTAATCTCCTGTTTTTGCCTTGCTACATTAGAGAGTTTCTAATTCTATCTCTGAGTGATTTATCATTGCCCTACACTTATCGTATATATCTATTTGGCTTATCCCTGTATAAGTATGTCCTTGTCATGCGGATTCTATCTAAGTATGTATACACATCAATATTCTCTAGTTGTCCTTTCCCATGGGATTAAATAAATTGGACAATTGGGTTAACTCCCAATAAAATGCTACAATGGTATTTTATCTATGCGCTTGCGGATACTTATTTATATTTAAGATAGTTGCATGATTTAATACCACACCTCTTATGTCACTGCTGGGGATGACAACCTGGTGTTTTAGATGGTGACTTAAGAAGTGTCAACAATGTGCATACCATCAATCGCGTGTCGTACGTCAAGCTCTTTCCAATATGACAAATACTTGAAGAAAAATTGACATCTTCTTGAATATAGCCCAAGCAGTTAGCTTTACATCTTTCTTGCTTTTCCATCTTTTGTCTTCTTACCAAATACAAACTTGATGTTCTTAACTATCTCATACACTCTGTGACCTTTACTATTAACTGACGGAGCAGTGGACCTTAGTTTATCATGATTGTCAAAGTACCTATTTATCTTTTGTAAGCGGTGCCTATATCCTTTCGATAAGAAACGTCTGTGTCTCATGTAAACTATCTTGTTGGATGTACTGAGAGACATATAAAAGGTTTCATCCAAACATACTACACAACCGACCTTACCCTCGAACTGTCCTGACAGTACAAAGAGAGCTGGGTAATCGTTGATCGTAACAAAAATAATTGCTCTCAGTGTGAATGACTCTTTCCGGTAAGCGTCCAACATGTCAATACATGTATCCCATAATATTCTCATTTCCTCCATTAATGGCTCCAAGAATACATCCATGTCAACACCAAGTTATGTAGGTCTAAAAATAAGAACGGTTAGCAAAAGGTATTTTCGCTTCTGCAGCAAGTGTGGAGGGAGATTGTAGATGGTGAGGATCACCGACCATGTGCCGTGCTTGCTGTCCTTTCGACAAAGGGATTCATTGCATCGGTACACAGTGCGAACATGATATTTCTTGTCTCTTTAGCAAATTCTAGGTGGTCCTCATTGAATTTTTACCATTGCTTGCTATCGACAGGATGTCGAAGCTTCCCATCTACTTTGTGCTTATCAGAAGCATGCCAAGTCATAAGCTCTGCATCCTCAGGGTTTACGAACAAACACCTCAGCTGATCTACTACCAGAAGGTGCCACATGACTATAGCAGGAACCTTTTTTGTGCGTAGTAGTCTTCTTCTTTGTTTTCTTTACTGCAGGGTATTGAACTCTATTGGGCCGTATGTTGGGTCTTCTTTTTCTTCTTCCCTTTAGAAATGAAACCTGCATTCTCTTGTTGTAGATAGTCTTTTTTCGTCTTGTACTGACTTGCACCACAATTTGAACACTTATCTAAGTCTTTGTAATCACCTCGATATAGGATATAGTGATTTCTGTACGTGTGGATCTTCTGGACACTTATAGTAAGCGGACTGATTAGCTTCTTTGCATAGTACGTGTTAGCAGGCACTTTATTCTCCTTTGGAAGCATATCTCCAAGAGTACTCAATAATGCATTGAAGCTGGCATCGGAGCATCCATATCTAGCTTTTAACATCAACAACTTAAGCACAGACCATAATGTCATAAACTCTTTGATACAACCTTTAGTCTCATCGTACAATGGCTCTACTGCCTTCTCCAAGGCCTCCATACCTTTTATGAAGAACATTGATGGATCCGTATGACGACGCAATAGTGCAGCCCTGAATTCTACGTCTCCATCCATCATTTGAGTTCTGTTGTCCTCGGTTCCTCCAACATTTGCTACATCATGAACATCAGGCACAATATGTTCACTCTGCTGGGGACAATGGTGACGTGTCTCGTGTAGGGACTGGTTTATATTATCAACAAACATATCTAGGCCATTGTCGCTAAGGTTCACAAGGTTTCCAACTGTATACGACGCAGAGCTACCCTCTCCACGCTTTATCCAAATTAATTAATCTTCCATAAACCTCGGCAGACCAAATGAGCTAAGATTGGTTTTGTGTCTTTAAAAACAACAATATTTCTGCAGTCTATGCAAGGACAACATATGTACTTCTTCCGTGTTCTCAAAGCATAGTTTTTGGCAACATTGATAAACTTCAACCTCGGTATATATAATGGATCTACTCTTTCTATGTTATACATCCGTAATGCTCGTCCATCGTTACTGTTAAAAAGTTTAATAGATTTATATATTGTATCACTAAAAATTAGACATAAATGTTTCTTTATATTAATTAACTAACGTTTGGATGATCAAGTACACTCGTTCAAAGGAGTATATATAGATGAAAACGACCCCTCGCTTGTATATTTCTGAAATAGGACACGTCCGAGAGCTAAATTACATATAGTTAAAAGAGCTAGTTCAATAAATATGCCTCTCAATAATAACTAAAGTAAGACTAATTAATAAAACCCTAATTAAAGAATCACCAATACTTAATTAAACATAATAGAATAAAATAATTAAAGCATCAATTTATTAGATGAAACCCTAAAAACTAAAGCAAGATTAGTTACTAAAACTCTAATTAAAGCCTCACCACTACTTAATTTAACAAAACATAACTAAATAATTAAATAAAAACTAATTTAAAGCATCAATATCTACAAAGTCCCAAATAACTAAAACTAGATTAATTAATGACAACCTAACAAAAGCATCACTACTAGCTAATTAAACTAAAAATAACTAAATAATTAAATAAGAGTAACTAATAAAACTCTAAAGGATAAACCGTAGATAAAAAAGTGAAACCCTAGATAAAAAGTGACTAGAATTATTAAAAAAAAAAAAATGTAGCTACTCTTATCTCTCTTGTGATGAAACCCTAGATCTCAAAAGTGGCTAGGATTGAGAAAAAAGGTGAAAATGAGGCAAGAAACATATAAACTAACCTTTTTAGCTACCGCCTCTAAAGAAATCAGGATCAAAACCTCCCTCCTTATATTGGGTCAAATCTAGACCTCCAAAGCTTCTCCCATGGCGGACCGCTTGGGCTACAGTTCTGTTACTTCTGGTGGAGAAGGGGAAGGGGGTTATATATAGGAGAAGCTCACCACAGACGGTTTACGTAAGAAAACAGCCTATAAAAATAGTGTCATTTTTTTACAGACGGTGTGATTAGTAAACCGCCAGTGAAAATATGTGGTTCTCTTAAGGAACCGCCAGTGTTGAACCTTTTTCACTAGCGGTTATAAAGCTGAGGACCCTATGTTGATTTTCAGTGGCGTGTCTAAACTACAACCGCCTCTGTACAAATGGATGCCCACCATCAACACAAATGCTCTATATACTAGTGATACTCATAAACAGTTCTTGTTCTACTTGTAGCAAACACCAAGCACAAAGAAACATACAAACAGATGAAACAAAGATAACTAAGCACAATGCACCAATTATAGTAAAAGCTTTATAAATAATATGCTAATAGAGGGCTCGTTTCTACGATCATGAGAATGCAAGAATGTCAAAAGAAAGCTACGGTTGAAAACAAAACAACTATGGAGAGTTTTATATTATAAAATAAGATAAATACAAGCTTGATTCTTTCTTTACGAAAACTATAAGCCTGATTCATGTTAATTAAGAAATACTATCTGAGTAATATCAATTCAGATTAATTAAAATGTATTTAATTTCAATAGTCCGGAGCTAATCATGTTTTATTTATAAATATATCTCATATCATTAATCATTTTAAGTTATTTAAGCATTATTTAGCAAAGGGATAAATATATGAGAGCATCTAACTGAGTTCTATATGACCCCTTTTAGCCTAAGTAAATTATAATGAAATATATTCAGTTTGATATTAATCAAGTTAGCGCTTAATTATAAAGGATTGATATTGTCCTATGTTGCTTTTATTTAGGAACATGTTTGCATAATTATTAATTAAATTAATACTTAAATCATAAAATTCATTAGCATGTGACATGTTGATAGTAAACACTAACACGTAGATCACATCTGACATGAACCTAAGGCAATTAGAACAGTTATAAATGGTGGAGATTAACGGTACGATGTCAAAACTGTAATTACCATCTTCTTCTAGCTACTCTTATCTCTCTTGAGACGAAACCCTAGATCTCAAAAGTGGCTAGGATTGAGAAAAAAAGGTGAAAATGAGGCAAGAAATATATAAACTAACCTTTTTAGCTACCGCCTCTAAAGAAATCAGGATCAAAACCTCCCTCCTTATATTGGATCAAATCTAGACCTCCAGAGCTTCTCCCATGGCAGACTACTCGGGCTACAGTTCTGTTACTTCTGGTGGGGAAGGGGAAGGGGGTTATATATAGGAGAAGCTCACCACAGACGGTTTACGTAAGAAAACAGCCTATGAAAATAGTGTTATTTCTTTACAGACGGTGTGATTAGTAAACCGCCAGTGAAAATATATATTATCACTGGTGGTTCTCTTACGGAACCGCCAGTGTTGAACCTTTTCCACTGGCGGTTATAAAGCTGGGGACCCTGTGTTGATTTTCAGTGGCGTGTCTAAACTACAACCGCCTCTGTACAAATGGATGCCCACCGTCAACACAAATGCTCTATATACTAGTGATATTCATAAACAGTTCTTGTTCTACTTGTAGCAAACACCAAGCACAAAGAAACATACAAACAGATGAAACAAAGATAACTAAGCACAATGCACCAATTATAGTAAAAGCTTTATAAATAATATGCTAATAGAGGGCTTGTTTCTACGAGAATGCAAGAATGTCAAAAGAAAGCTACGGTTGAAAACAAAACAACCATGGAGAGTTTTATATTATAAAATAAGATAACTACAGGCTTGATTCTTTCTTTACGAAAACTATAAGCCTGATTCATGTTAATTAAGAAATACTATCTGAGTAATATCAATTCAGATTAATTAAAATGTATTTAATTTCAATAGTCCTGAGCTAATCATGTTTTATTTATAAATATATCTCATATCATTAATCATTTAAGTTATTTAAGCATTATTTAGCAAAGGGATAAATATATGAGAGCATCTAAATGAATTCTATATGACCCTGTTTAGCCTAAGTAAATTATAATGGAATATATTCAGTTTGATATTAATCAAGTTAACAGTTAATTATAAAGGATTGATATTGTCCTATGTTGCTTTTATTTAGGAACGTGTTTGCATAATTATTAATTAAATTAATACTTAAATCATAAAATTCATTAGCATGTGACATGTTGATAGTAAACACTAACGCGTAGATCACATCTGACATGAACCTAAGGCAATTAGAACAGTTATAAATGGTGGAGATTAACGGTACGATGTCAAAACTGTAATTACCATCTTCTTCCTTGGTCCATCGCGTTCCTTGCTGTGCACACCGTGTCCATGGGCTGCTGCTGCTGCAGACCATGGGGAAGAGAGGGGCCTCAGCCTGGCCGGGCTGCCAGTCCGTGGCAGCGCGGCGGCACCCGGCTGCCAGGCCTGCGGTGGCCCCCACACTGGGCAGCCCGACGTGGGGCTCCGCCCCGACGGCCGGCCGGTCGGGCAGCGGCCTACAGGCACGTGCAGGGGCAGCGGCCTGCACGCCTGCGCGCGAAGGGAGAGGCGCGAGGTGGGGCCTGGGCGCGCTTGGCGCGGTGGCGGTGAGCCCGGGGTAGCGCAGGTCACTGGAGAAGAGGCCCAAGGCGGCCGGAGCACAAAGAACATTGGGGATCCATGGAGGAGCTCGCTGGAAAACAGATCGGAGAAGAAAAACGAAGGAGGTCAGATCATACAGCCACGGATTTGAGAAAACAAGTATATCGCGACGTAGAGAATGACAAGACGAACTTTGCAGTAGTGGTGGTTTTCTCCCAAGATGCACAAATTCACCAGAAAAGCTCGCCGCAGTTTAATGGTTTTGAAACTTCGGCGGTAGATCTTCATGGCTACAAGTGGCAGTTACGAAAAGTAGTTGTACCTTTTGGAATCACAGCGAGAAGAAAAACAGGGTTCGAGGGCAAGAAAAAAATTGAGGTATTTGTATAAATTCAGAAAATCTAGAAAATAATTTCCAGATAAAGCTAAAATCATTTTAAATTCTTGAAAAGTATTTTTAAAACTCCAAAAGTTATATAAAAATACACAAAGATAGATTGGGAGATGGTAAATCCAAATAAAGTATTTGAAGCCCATGAAAAGATATTTTAGAGTGTCCATAAATTAGATTTTGCTCTATAAACTATGAGAAAAACTTTTAGATTAAGTCTGGAAAATTTCCGAGAAGGACTGGACGACCTCTAAACGTGTATTGAAAAATTCGAACACTCAAAAGCACCAAAGTGAACCAACAAGCCAGCACCACATCAATAAAATTCTGTCAATTTAATTTATAAATATTTGAAAAGACATCATTTTGTTTAATAAAACTACATAGAGGTTTAAACAATTGGTTAATTTTTATCCAAATATTTAAATATTTATTGTATTTGGTGTTTTTAAGAACAACCTAATATTGAAAATTTTTGGGGTGTGACATCATCCAATAGTCGAATAAATAAATTTTATTCTATATTCATTTAGATAACCACCTTAATTATCTTTCTAACAAAAAAAGGAATTCGGTGTGCTTGTTTATGAAGCAATACAATTGCAAAGAAAATGAAAAATGCAAAATACATTACTTATAGAGCTTGAGTACCACAGATTAATTCGTACATCTTATTCTTCTAGAATACAATGTCTGGTTCATGCAGAATACATACGAAAAGGCTAGAGTGCAATTGTGCACCCTATATATACTACCAGCTCTGTCTATTCTAACTTTGATGAGCGTCATTAGCAGTGGTGGGTTCCACAACATTGAGGAACATATTTTCTTTGGGAGTTGGATAACACCCATTAATAGTCATGCCTCCATCAACTGAAATCGTTTGGCCTGTAACATAAGTCGAACCAGGCATGCAAAGAAAAGCAACAGTAGAAGATATTTCCTCTGGTTCTCCAGCACGCCTGAGTGGAGCGCGGCTCAAGATATAGTCCCTCAATTCTTTGTCTGAAAATATCTGCACAAATAAAGAAAACAAAAAAGAGAGGCTTAACCATGTCTTTAAGTCTTTTCCTCAAGATATTGCAGGTCCCTGTGTTACTGTGTGATGGGAGCATATGCATGTTTAGATATAGGTGAATCACCATATTAATTAAGGCTACGAGAAGAAGATGAATCACCATATTCGAAAAAACAATGAATTTCACATACAGCTTAGCTATAGGTTTAGCACTAGGAAGCCAGAAAAAAATTTGGACATCTTAAACAAGATTTTCAATGTTTTAGGTCTTTCACAACGAAAGATATGGGTTCCAAGTGAGATTTTGGGAGAATAAGTGTTTAAGAGAGTCATCTCTGAATGAACAATATCTTTGCTTATATAACATTGGTAGACGCAAGCAAGATCGCCAAACACTATAGCTAAGATTTTTGGCACATCACCTCTAAACATTTCATGGAGGCATGATTTGATTGGTGCTAAATTAATGGCATGCAATGAACTTCTTTCTGGCATTGCTAATATTAGACTTACACCAGAGTTTGATGTGTTCAGAGGAACATGGACCCAAAGGGGGAAGTTCTCACTAAAATCCCATTATCTAGCTTTAATGTCCGACTAAAATATGGTTTGGAGATTGAAGGCTCCATTGAAGATCAAAATTTTTCTTTAGTATTTTGTAGAGGAGGGAATTTGACAAATGCAATTCTCAAGGCAATGAAAAGTGCTTCCTTTTTGTCACAAAATGAGACAATTAAGCACCTATCTTCAAATGTCATTTTGCCCATACAGTTTGGAGCTGCATGTTGCTTTATGCTTTCCTCAACCATGTAGTATCTGCCATATGTTTGGGAGTTGGTTTCGGGGGTTTGGCAGGGAGGTAAAACCTTTAGTTCTGCTAGGGGCGAAAGCTACTTGTTGGTTGATTTGATTATGTATAAATTATTAAATTATTTGAAACCTGTTTATTCCTCTTTTCGGATGATAATTTGGTTCTCCATTGACTCTGCACTTGGCTTATCGTAAAGAACCTTACTTGGTAGGATTTAGTTGCAGCATCACAACAATTAGCACAAACGACAATCAAAGTGTTTTTCTCTCATCTAGACTTACAATTGATAGTCATTACAGTGCTAGACCCTCTGTTATCTTTGTTTAGGCTGTGTGCTTTTATGTAGAAGCCAAAAGTGGGTTCACGATTTTTTCAACTTGATGTAATGGTTGTAAAATAATAAAAAACTTTCCTTTATAAAAAAAATCAGATTCTTCTATATTACAATTACGAATAAACATTGACCATACTGGGATAGAGTATATTTTTAACTATTAAGGATTGAGTGACTTTGTTTGGTTATTACATTTGGATACTCTAGTTAGTTGAAATTAAAATTATAAATAAAAACAACATGGCAACTTCAAACCATCACTAGAAATGAAATCTTTTGTCAGTTGGGCATGCAACTTCAACACAATAGTATAGCATCATCTAAATTCTGTGCAGATTTTGAGTATAGTAGATTTTGCTAAGAAAATATTAGAACATATATAAATTTGTGCTCAATAAAATTGTGTTTCTTTTGTGCCAGTTGCATTTACAGAAACTCATACAAATGCGGTTCCATTATATTGTAGTAAAACCATATCTAGTAGAGCAGAATTAATATTATTAAAGTTACTGCCAACTACATTGATATTATTAAACCATATATAGTATAGATTATTTAAAGCTTATTTTAATATGCAACAGGTAAATTTGAATATGAGATAATAATATAAATGTTTTAAATTTCTATAATAAACTCAGATAAGCACTAATGGTGAATTTGCTCATATATTTGCACAAATCTAGTAAAAAACATACTAAGATCAATTGCTATAGCTAGTGGCAAAAGACCCTTACTCCTTCTGTAAGTGAAGTCGAGATGTACCCTGGAGTAATAGAGTTTACCCTTATGTTGTCTTTTGCCCACTCGCATGCTAGGTTCTTTGCCAATTGGTTCATGCCAGCTAAAAATATGCGCAAAGCTAGTTATTCAAGAAAGATGCACTGAACAAACTTTGTTCAACATGTGATGAAATATCAAAGGAACAACCAGTATAAAGTAATATAATGTATCTGTTACCTTTAGTCATTCCATAAACAGGTCCACTAAACAAAGCTACCACTCCCGCAATTGAAGATATGAAAACAATGCTGCCTGAACCAGAGACTTTCAGAAGTGGATGTGAAAGTAGGGATAGATGATATGCGGGTTCAAGATTAGTAGCCATAACAATTGAATACTCCTCTGCAGAATGCTCCACTGCTGATTTCCTAATGCATATCCCAGCATTGTTTACCTAGAAGATAGATATAAATACATGGTCAAATTATTCAAAGCGTATAGTTAACATAACGCACCATGTTCACTAAAAATAGAAATGCAATGGTAGCCAAGCAGGTCAATGAACTTTTTATTAACATGAGTATTGACTAAAACATTACATTGATCAGCATGATCACATTTTTCTCCTTAATATAAATGTGCAGATAATTAAGTTGCATGTCAAGTCACTAGAGAAGGGAGTAACGGGATGTACAACACCACAAACACTTGTAGTGTGGAACATGCTTAGTGTAAAATGCTGGCCAAAATTCAATGAAAATGTTAGCTAACTTGTCACAAACAACTGGTAATGCAACTGGTCTAGACAAGGACAATCAGCGATTGAACTAGCGGGGAGGAATTCAGGCGACTAAATCAATTGGTAGTACAATGAGATGGTTTGATTAATTGGCACTACAATAAGACAGCAAGATCATATCAATGCAATTGGCACTGCACTGCAAGGACAAAAGGTCAAGTCACATCGGACATGTTTGAGGATATTTTGCCTGAAAGATTGTCTGGGGTTAACAGAGAAACAGGATGTGTTGAGGACGTGCGATCTTTGGAGTCCAAAAGCTTAGTATGTGTATGTCGATATCTCGAGATATCGACGGACAGAGATTGGGTGACTTTGCTTCATCAAGTCACAACGTAACTTTACCATGAATCTCCGCCGTCCAAATCAGATCCAAAGGTAACCAGTGTTTCTACGCACAGGACTTGGTCTTTTCACCGGTATAAAGAAGCCTGCGTGGTGCTGGAGGTCTGCACGCCTGCTCCGGGTACCATGTCCGGTTCAGAATCTCAAGTTGCATTAGCAACTTCACGGCCTAGAATTTCCATTGTTAATTTTTATTCTTATATTCCAAAATTCTAACCTATTGTTAATCTCAAGTTGCATTAGCAACTTCACGGCCTTAAATAAAAAAGATTCATTGATTCTTTCTATTCCTTTTATTTTTATTGACCATTCTAATTTTGCTAGACACCGAGAATGTATTAATTGATGTGAACACAATAGAATGCCCCCTCCATAAAATGCTATTAATGCAAGCGCTGCAGAGGCGACCAATCCTGCTCGCCTATGTTAACTCTTTTTTTCAGTCTCAATAAATATGTACAATACTAGTGTATACTCTCTCCGTATCAGGATATAAGGCGCAACTACTTTTTATTCATGTCTGATATAAGACATGCACTCTCTAAGTATGCGTACATCGATATAGTCTTAAAGAGAGAATTGAATGCATTTTTTGGTCTTTGAACCGAAGGTGATTACACCACAGAGGAAGTCGTACATGAGCACACGAATCTATATTTTATTGTTTATACTAAAAAAGCTTAGGCTACAAGCGGTTTACACCCCTAACTTATTTTTATTTAAGACAGAGGACTTTTTTTTACCGAAGTCAAAGGGAGTAGTACATGAGCACACGAGTCTATATTTTATTGTTTATACTAAAAAAGCTTAGGGTGCAAGGGGTTTACACCCCTAACTTATTTTTATTCAAGATAGAGGACTTTTTTACTGAAGTCAGCAGAGGAAACTCTAACCTATTTTTTTAATTTTTAGTTAATGCAAACCTATTTAAATTCACTCATATGGGGAGTGAACCTAGACCTGCTAGGTGCTCTAACCACTAGACTAGAGCCCCCTTCGCAAGATAGAGGATTACTCACTTCAGCTTAAGAAAACCCTTGCTTTGAAAACACGGAATAGGCAAAAGGATTTTTTTTTCTGCACTACCGATCGTAAATTTGCCTGCTCAAGGATTCAAACTTGATCATGCATGGGAACGTCATCCATAGATTTATGGTAAACTGACATATGAAAATTTATAACCATATCGATCGAGAGCTAGTATTTATTTTGTTCTAAAAGAATGTTGGTAAAAAGACAAGAGTTTTTTAATTAGTATGCACCGTACTCGTAGCAGGCGCACGGACCTCCAGTACACAGACTTCTTCACGGGTGAAAAGACAAGTCCCATCCATGTGCAGAAACGCTGGCAGCCCTTTGATCCGATCTGAACGGTGGATACTCATGGTAAAGTTACGTTGCAAAGTCACCCAATCTTTGTCCGAGAATGAGAGAAGAAAACCAGGATAATTTAGGCCTTGTTTAGATGGGAAAAGGTGGAAAAAGTTACAACTGTAGCATTTCGTTTGTATTGGTAAATATTGTCCAATCGTGGCCCAACTAGGATTAAAAGATTCGTCTCGTGATTTACAATAAAACTGTGTAATTAGTTATTTTTTTCACTAACATTTAATGCTCCATATATACGGGTAGAAATTGATGTGATGGAGAGAGAGTGGAAAAACTTGCAACTTTCAGTGAAACTTGCATGTAACTAAACAAGGCCTTGTTCTTTTTCCCATATTTTCGCAAGTTTTTCCACACTCTCTCCATAACATCAATTTATACCTATATGTATGGAGCATTAAATGTAGGTAAAAAATTAACTAATTATACAGTTTAGTTGTAAATCACGAGATGAATCTTTTGAGCCTGGTTAAGCCACGATTGGACAATATTTATCAAATACAAACAAAAGTGGTACAGTGCTTCGCATGCAAGTTTCTTATAATCTGAACGAGGCCTTAGTTCGAATACATATATGAAAATGGGGAGAGAGAGATCTGCTCACAAGGATGTCGAGCTTGCCGCCGAATTGGTGGGCGACGTCGCGGACCAAGCGCTCCCGCTGGTTTTTCACGGAGACGTCGCAGACAGATCCGGTGACACGGCAGCCCCTTGCGTGCCAATCCTTAAGGCGCTCGTTAAGCTCCGCCTCGTCGAAGGTGCACGTGTGCACGGCGGCTCCCAGCGCCAGCAGCTCCTCCACCACCGCCTGCCTGCACACGACACGTACACGACAGATTAGTACTACTGGCCGGTACAGCTGTGGGGACCGGACGAGCTAGGAAGTCTTACCCAATGCCACGGGTGCCTCCAGTGACAAGAGCTGTCTTCCCTTGGAGTGACCATCTACCCGAGGTCACTAATGCAGCCATTTGTCCTTCCTTGCTCAAGGCCAAATCCTCCACATGCATCGAAGCGATATATATAGAGAGGGAAGGCAAATGTTGCTGTAAAACAACTACACTCTCTACTGAGGGAAGCCGTTTAGTTTACTACTAGAAACAAGCGCGGCGTTGCCGCGCACCTATTTTTGCTGGTCTAGCCAGTGATATGTGAGACTATTGTTGTGGAAAGTCCATGTGCGCCTTCATCAGATCGAAAGAACTGGTGTGAGAAGCCTTTGCACCTGTTCATCAGGTAGGAAGAATTGTGTATTCATTAGATAGAAATAAAGAAAGAGTTGTATATACATTTTTATGTTTATTAAGTGATGCAAAATATGAAGAGGTATTGTAATAAATCATATATATGTATTTGTATCAGAGAATATAATTCTGACATTTCTAATTACATGGCTGCAAAGGTTCAAAATGCAGACAATTAGTTTTTTGGATAAACATGGAAGCATATAGATTTATGTAAAAGGTATATATAATTTTAGAGTAAGAAAAAGGTGAAGGCTATTACTTGACTCAAGTCATTGGGAATGGATATGTCATAAGAAAGTAACTCAAGCGAGGTTTCTTCCATGTATCTCTATTCATATTATAATTTCCTAGAGCAGGTTATACTAATGTGTAGCTGAAATTTGCACAGCTTCCATACGAAGAGAATATTCAGATAAATATGAGGGATTCTCATGATTAATTAAATTCTATTTCCACCATGGGTGCAATAAATGACACTTAGGCTAACTTATAAATAGTATATTATCAATGAAACTGATCATTTCTCTTAGGGCTAATTTAGCAACGGACATCCCTGCGGGGAAACTCCACGCTGCCATGCGCCTATTTTTTCTAGGGGGCGGTTAGCATCGGTCATTAGCAGCTATCTAATGAGTGGAATCTGGCCCGAGCGAAGTCTATCTTCCCCGTGAACACCACGGGCCCGGCAGCGCTCCCCGGGCCAGTTAACGCGTGATTCACGTCATGCAAGAGAGCGAGCTGTCCTTCTACTGCCGTCTTGGTTACATCCTCCCCATCGCCTCACTTCTTTTGCACCATTGACGCTTTGGTGGATTCTCAACCCTGGGTTAATCTCCCTTTTCTTCCAAAGTAGTTTTCAAACAGGACTCCAATGAGATATATCTCTTAACCATGACTGCTAAAAGGTATGAAGAACTTTAGCTTGATCTTGTGATTTTGGAAATATTTAGCTGCAGTTTGGTAAGCTCCATGTTTTTTTGAAAGAACATTGGTAAGCTCCATGTTACACTGTGTGGATGACTAACTCTTGGTTAAGGTATTTCGATAGTAGAAAGAACCCAAAACAATTAATATATAAAGTTAAGACTTGGAACTGTCAGTGAATATATAAAGTTGAAGACTGATTTGTTTAGACCCTATTACTTTGATGGTAGTAATACAAATGCATGTGTACTAACTTGCTCAGCCTTTTTTCATCACGTGGAAATAGGGATGAAAACGATCGGAAACGATTGGTAGGAGGCTAAATTATTTTCATTTTCAATATTCTTTCTCGAAAACAAAATCGATACGATATTGTCGGAAATGAATACGGTATTGATATTCCGGTAATTTCAAAAATGATAATAGTCGATCGGAGAATACATCAATAATGATCGGAATTCATGAAAACGGTATCCTAAAAACGATAAACATGTCAAATCGTATAACACAAAAAAGAGACATATAACTTCGACATATCTCAAATGACAATTAATAAATAAAGTTATAATTAAAAGACTACAAGCTAAAATCGCACATTTCACACCATTTTAGAATCAAACAATAATAAACCATGTAACAGTACAATTAAGTTCTAAGTTGACTTGAAATAGATAGTAGTTACAGGTGCAATATATGATTTGCTTGGCTAATTGATTGTTTTTTTTTTGCCTTTTTGGCTTCTTATTTCTATATAGAGTTACCGTACAATTCCTTTCCATAAAACATGTTTTTGTGGGTGCAAGTGTAGATTGTGTGCAAATCATCAGCAAGTCTATAATAAATTAGGATTAAAAGCTTTTGAATCGGTAATTATCGGCGGTAAATTACCCGCCTAAATACGGAAATCTTCGAAAACGATCGGAAGAGGACAAAATCATTTTCACTTTCGTTTCCGTTTAATTTTATCATTATCATTTTTGTTTTTTCGGGTTACCATTATCGCTTTCCATTTTGACCTGAAAATCGGAAAAAACTCGAAAAACGATTGTCGAAAATCGAAAATTATCATTTCCGTTTTCATCCCTACGTGGAAAGGGAAAGGAATAAGAAAGGTAAATGGAGGGGACACTATCAAAAAAAGTTCGAAATCAGTAATATATAGGATTCTAATAACTCAATCATATGTGCACCAATGAAGCTAAAATTTTTAACACAGATCAAGCATCACATGAATAGCCTACCAGAAATTTTTCACAGCAAAAGGATCAGTATAATAGTAGATATGAATTTAATCCTAAAGAGCATCGGGCCTGTTGCAGAGGATAATAGCTGGAGAATTTTTTTTAATTAAGAACTATGCACAACACACCCAGCATTGTGAAATTAAGAATTGATTAGTATTAGGTATAATCAGTCGCATATATTAAAGAGGATATAAGCGTCAACAAATGTTTTAGTGCATACCTTTCACAGTCCTTTTTCTCTGAAGTCTGAATAGTTGATATTTATTTAAATCTGAAATAAAAATGCAAGGCATAGAATTATTAATTTTGAGTTATAATTTCAAAGGAAGACAGAAATTGTTTTCGAGATGACAATCCACACATTCAGTGCAATCAAATATTGGATGAATATACATATACAAGAGACAAAAATCAACTGTCCACATGGCTGTAGCTGCAGAAAACAAAAGGATCATGCCCGTACAGCAGGTACAATCCAAATTACGCCGATGAGTTGACAAAGTTATGTAAAGAGCTTTAGCAATCAGCACAAAATATAGCAGAACAATGATGGAGGTATAGTAGACTTGCATTTTTTTTGCCGGCCTTATAGTTCAGAGTCATGATGTTGCAATGGAAGAGAATATCTGAAATAGTATATGAGGCAAATAATATATCTGTTTGAGTTTAAATTCAAAGCTTTCAGCAGAGCCAAACATGGCTGTATTTAAATTGCTCAAGTAAAACACCTTTTTTGTTATTGATATGACTCATTTTTTCTGTTTTGATAGTTATTAGAGCTGATTTGGACATGATAACTCAGGTACTTTTAGCATGATTCAAGATAACATCTAGCATCAATGAACTCTTGTCCTCAGGATATACATCTGCATAAATTATCTAATTCTTTGCTACACATAAGCAGTGTTAAATTGGAGTACCTACTTGTATGAATTTCAGCAGTACCTTTTTTCATTTTTAAAAAATAAATAGCCAACCCAAAAGGAATAGGGATAGAGACAGTTATGATGAGCACTTTAACTGTAAATAAAGAGATAGAAAGCTAAGAAGTTATGTTGTGATAGTCTAGGGGGTTTACTCTGAAATAATCCTAGATGTTGCTGGCTCCATAGTCTCTTTACATGCATTTTATCAAACACATGGTATGCATAGTAACAGAGAAGAAATAGGCAAATAGCCAAAAGCAGGAAGAGATTGTGTGTGTGTGTGTGTGTGTGTGTGTGTGTGTGTGTGTGTGTGTGTGAGAGAGAGAGAGAGAGAGAGAGAGAGAGAGAGAGAGAGCTTAAGAGAGAGAGCGAGCTTACCAACGCCCCATCCTCACAGGAGCAGGTCGAGCAGCAGCAGCACCTGCCCAAGGGCCTGCAGAGGCATGGTGAGGAGTCGCCTGAAAGCGTTGGAGACCAGGTTGGCGGTGAAGGGTCCGAGTACAGGAGCTTGCTGGTGGTCTGGTGGAGAGCGCGTTGGAGGTGCGCGTGCCGTCGCGCATCCGCCGCATCTCCTCTTCGTCTTTCTGCTGGTAAACTCGCTGCTTGCGCAATGCGGCCAAAACGAGGGAGGCTGCAATCGGCTTCCTACTCTACCGTCGTCGGCTGGCTTGCAGCCTGCAGGGCCGCGGTGGTGGCCGCGTCTGGCTAGCCAGCAGCGCCGCGCTCGGCTCGGCCGCGGGGCTGCGCGCCTGCGCCGCCTCGCTGGTGGCTGTGGCGCCTGGCGCCCGTGCCGCCGCTCGCTCGATGGACGAGCCCGAGAAGGTTCCCGATATTTCGGGTTGACAAAGAAACGGGTAGAGACCAAATCGATCCGCAATCGGACGGCCGCCATCGCAAGTTCGCCGGATTGAACGGCCAGCGGGCTAACGGGTGACGTGGCCCTATCCGTTAGCCCGCTTTTGTTGCAGAAATCGTAGATAGAGATTCAACAGATACAAAGTATTTTCTTTTTTAAGAAGGATATAAAATCCGACCTCTGTATCTGTGTGGGATATATACAGCTATTATGCGAGCCCTCGGACTAAAGTCTCAAAACTGAGAATCATGAAACAATAACAAAAAGAGATTAAAGACTAGAGAGGACTAAAGGCCATTTAGTCCCATTTTGTCATAGTATTTGGCTCCAAAGTTACTAAAAAGCACTAAATTTAGATGACTAAAGTTTAGGAGGCCCTACTTAAACAGCCTCTCGATGAAGCTGTATAACTTCTTCTCTGTCCTTGCTTTCGACATGTTTTGAAATTGTGTAGGAGCTCTCCACCTCTTCAAGTGGCTACTACGTTCATCTTGTGAAAATAGCACACATCGTGCTCTAACTTAGACACTCGACAAAGAAGTGTTTTAGCAAGCACATTAGCTTTTTCCATCCAGAGATGTCCCCTCCATTTAGCGGCACCAAACTTAGGGTGATAGATCTCGCGACGCCTACGCCGGATCGGTGGCAAAAGAAGCAGGGGCTCTACCACCATCGGTCCGGATGTGTGCACAATGCCTGCAAATTAGAGAGTAATAAAAAAGAGGAGAAAGGAGCAACAGGACTCGCGCCCGCCATCCTCGCCACAACACGTATCTTGGGAGACCGGCTCTAGCGACAGCAAGGCCAGGAAGACAGGTGGCGGTGGGAAAGCTTGGGCGGCGCCAGTCCCTGCGAAACGGAAGCAGATAACCGGTGTCTGCCGTTCCCTTGCACGGCGGCAAACATCCATGGCGACTGCCCCCTTGCCCTCTCGCTCCCTCCTGGCCTGCACCCAGTCCCCCATAAGGGAGAAATTAAGTTTGATAGTAGTTACTCTCTCTGTTTCAAATTATAAGTTGCTTCAATTTTTTTGGTTCATTTATTTTGCTATGTATCTAGTCACATTATTATATATCTAGATATATAGTAAAATAGATGTATAAAAAAATCAAAGTGACTTATAATTTGAAACGGAGAGAGTACTGTTTAAATATTTTTATGAGTCGTTAACTGTTTTAAAAATTATGTTGTCCAAGCATTTTTCACGCGTTGTTTATGGTATATACTTGAAAAACACACATTTATTGTTCAGGCATCTGAAATTCTGAGAAGCTTAGAGCCTCCGCTACTGTTCCTATTGTTTAATGTAGTATTACTTGTTCGACTGTTGGGTATGTATTTTCTGCCCTTCACGCAATCACGCATCCACTGTTTAGTTTAGAAAAAAAAACAGGGGCACTATCTATACCTGACCACCGCTACTATATTTACATGTTTCTTTTGCGAGAACCAATTACAGACGCTGAGATATATGATCCTGCCTTTATGAGCACCTTCGAAGAACTAATTTGAACCAGCAAATCTTGAAATGGACAAAGTCATTATAGGCGCCTCGCTATCGACATGCACGTCACCTACCACTAAGAGAATAGCGTCATTAAAGCTTAAAATAAATCCAAAAAAAGCGAACACCCATGTAAGTTTAGGACTTAAATTAGGATAAGTAGGTTCCACCATAAGGAACCCAACCAGCTGAATTAGGCTCAATTCACTATATCTACATATTTTTAAGGTCAAATTCCCACCGTGTTTGGATCTTCATGTTAAAGTTTAGTACTTGGTACATAGAATATAAGCGTGATATTTAGAATAGCTGGCATGAATGAAAATTATAAAAATAAAAATTATAAAACTAATTACACATATAGAGACAAATTCAGGGGATAAATTTATTAATACTAATTAATTCATCATTAGCACATATTTGTTGTAACAACGGACACGAGAAGTTAGAGGTTGGGTTTAAGCACAGGTGGCTGTGAAGCGCGCATTTTAATTTTTGTGAAATTCATGTGATTTATGACTTAATTGTTTCTTATCTTTTAGCCTATTTTTTTGTTTTGTAAAAAAGCATATCACTGTCAGTACTAGAATCGGCATGATGAGCTTCCTTATCACTGCCACTTTGATTGTGCTTATTCAGAAACCAACACTTATGGGAATTTTAACCACAAGTGATGTTTAATTCTACAATAGTGTGCATCTGGTCGCTGGTGCTATTTAAATGTCTTCACGAAGTCGTTTACTTTTTAGTTAAAAAGTGTTGTTCAAGCATTAGTTTCACACATTGTTTAAGGTTTAGTATTATAAAACACACATTTATTGTTCAGGCATCTTAAATTCTTGGAAGCTTCGAACGAGCCACTAGTACCGACAAGATTTCTAGTGACGGATATAGAACCATTTTCACTGGCATTCTTTGAACCCATCGGTGAGAGAGACCGCTGAAAACCATTTTATCTATAGATGGTGATTTAAGAACCATTAGTTCAAATCTGATTTATAGTGATAGTTCTCTTAAGAAAATCGCCACTACCAATGCTTGTTCAGAATTCACGATTTTGGATCTAGAGCATTTTTTCAGATAAATTGCGCGTTACGCGGCCGGCGAGATTTAAATTGCGTGACCTCCCCTCACGTGTAGCCCCCCCTATGACTCCACCCATCACTCACTTATGTCTCTATTGGAGTTTGATTCCCCACATATTAATATAAACTAAACATAAATTGATTGTTCGAGGCTCTAGACGTACTCAATTTTTGATCACGTTCGAAATTACTTAAATTAAAAAAATAGATGATATATTTTCAAAAATTAGAGAGAATGATTTTCATAAATATTTAGATTTAGTGAAAACATTTGCATAATTAATGACTTTAAATCTATTGAGTAGAAGAATATGGAATATAAACAATAAGAAACATGAATATTGAATAGAAATTTTGAATTTTATTTTAGTTACCGAGGACATGCTAGCATTTACTAATTAAATATTATACACTGCGTATATGTTATGCCACCTTCTTATTTATATAGTAGTACTTAATGTTGAGTTATTTTTATTGTAAATATAATATGGCATTTAACTAACCCAAAAATTTGGATCCTAACAAAATGGTTAGAGGTGCTAATTTGCATGCATGCATATAGACCGACCAGAGTTGGATAAGAGTACAATCAATTATGTCCTAAAATTACTAATCTACCCCTAGCTTTATTTAAATGCGTTTACACTGTGTATCATTGATGCTGACCTATTGTTTATAACAATACATGCATGGATGCTAACATCTCCTAATCACACCGGATAGTATATGATGTGGATGGTTCAGCCAGTAATCATGTATGTCATCTAGAAAAAGCAAGCGAGAAATAAACTGAAGTGAAACAAAACACTTGAAAGATGGATAGAGACATGTTAGAATTTTCAAATTTTAGTATTCAATTTTTTGGATCATGCTCGAACTCATTGAAATTAAAATATATTTTGAGGTTATTTTCGTAGACTTTAAAAGATGATTTTCCTTTTTAGATCTAATAAAGAAATAATTTGCATGATTTATAACTTCAAATCAATTGAACATAAGCAATAGAAAATATGAATCTTGAATTGAAATTTTGAAAACTTTCTTTCAGTTAGCCCTAAAATTCGTGAAGGTTCAGAGAGTTTTAAACCTAGGATAACCTAGCATTTTTCAAATGAAATATTATGCTCTCTACCAAGTAGTAATATTATGCTCTGCTCTGAAGTCATAAATTATGCAATGTTTTCTTTAGATCTAAAAAATTAGAAAATGACATCTCCTAAAGTCTTAAAAATATCCTCAAAATTTTTATTAATTTTAGTGATTTCGAGGGGATCCAAAAAATGAAATACCAAAATTTGAATACCATAATAAGTCTCTATTCATCTTAGTCATATGTTTTGTTTCACTTCAATTTATTTCTCGCTTGCTTTTCCATATAACATGCATGATTGTTGGGTGAATCTTCCATATCATATAATATTTGGTTTTATTAGGAGATGTTAGCTTCCTTGCATGTATTATCATAAACAACATTTCAGCATCAATAAAAATCAAAGTAAAAAGTAGTTAATATAGCTAGGGGAAGATCTCCATTACCAGTACACAATTGATTGTACTCTTATCCAACTCTAGCAGGTCTTTATGGATGCACGCATGCAAATCAGCACCTCTACCTATTTTCCTTAGGGTCTAATTTTGCATGTTAGTTAAATGCATATCATACTTACTATAAACACAACTCAACGTTAAGTACTACTATATAAACAGAAGTTGAAACAATATATAGGCATTTTTTAATATTTTAATTAGAAAATTCTAGCACGTCGTGTGCTCGAAATTTCACAGGGGGTAAATAATATAAAATTCTAAATTTTTTATTAGAGTTATACTATCCCATGTAAATAGGAGATGTTAGCATCCATTTATGTATCATTATAAAAAACTTGTCAGCATTAATGAATCTCAAAGCATGTAGTTAATGTACTTATAAGGTGCATATGCATATTATCTATAAACATTTGATTTTTCTCTTATCCTACTTTACGTCTGCATACATGCATGCAAATCATCTCCCCCATTTTTGTTATGATCTAGTTTTCACATGTTTGTTAAGTATCATATCTTAGTTACTATATACACAGTTCAATGATAATTACTACTATATGAACAAAAAGTTGCACACTATATAGGCAGAGTACAATATTTCATTTGACAAAATGCTAGCTTGTACTTGTTTTAAATTTTCTCTAAAAGTTCACAAATTTTAGGGTAAACTGAAATAAAATTCTAAAACTTCAATTTAAGATATATTTTCTATTGTTTATGTTTCATATTCTTTTACTTATTTGATTTGAAGTCATCAATCATGCAAATGTTTTCTTTGGATCTACAAATTTAGAAAATCATGTCTCTCGAAGTCTCTAAAAATAACCATGAAATTTTATTAATTTTAGTGATTTTGAGCGTGATCCAAAAAAAAAAATATAGAGATTTGAAAATGCTAACATGTCCATATCCATTTTCCTCATGTGTTTTATTTGATTTCAATTTATTTCTCGATGCTTTTTCTAGATGACATGCATGATTACTGGGTGAACATCCACATCATATAGTATCCGGTGTGATTAGAAGGTGTTAGATCCATGCATGTATTATTATAAATAATAGGTTAGCATCAATGATACTCAAAGTAAAACTTTTGATAGTGGTAGGGCCGATCCGTATTATCGGTACACAGTTGATTGTATTCTTATCGAACTCTAGTCGGTCTGCATGCATGGATGCAGATCAGCACCTCTAACCATTTTTCTCAAGATTGAATTTATGGGTTAGTTAAATGCCATATTATATTTAGTTAAATGCTATATTATATTTACTATAAAAACAACTCAAGGTTATGTACTACTATACAAACAAGAAGCTGACACAACATATGGGTGGCATATAATATTTCATTAATAAATGCTAGCATGTGCAAAAAATTTCAAAATTTCTAATCGAGATTCATATTTTCTATTGTTCATGTTCCGTATTCTTCTACTCAATAGATGTGAAGTCATAAATTCTGCAAATGTTCTCTTTAGATCTAAATATTTAAGAAAATTATCTTTTGATTATCCTCAAATTATTTTTGAATTTCAGTGATTTCGAGTGTGATCTAAAAATTGAATGCAAAAAATTTAAAAACCCTAACATGTCTATCCATTTTTGTGACGTGTTTTGTTGAACTTCAATTTATTTCTAGTTTTGCTAGATCAAAATTATGATTATTGCATGGACTACATATACCATGTGAATAAGAGATATTAGCATCCACGCATGCATTATTATAAAAAAGATATCTTAGCATCTTTGAATATCAAAGCAAGTAGTTAATGTAGTTAGGGGCAATCGTTATAAACAATTGATTTTTCTCTTAGCCAACTCTAGCCATTCCATAGGCATGCATCCATGCTAATCGCCTCGTCTCTCCATTTCTGTTGAGATCAATTTTTTGTGTGTTTGTTAAATGTCATATTATAGTTACGATAAACATAATTCAATAATAATTACTTCTATATAAACAAGAAGCTAGCACCATATATAGGCATAGTACAATAGTTCATGCAGGCAATGTTAGCTTGACTGGGCTCAAAATTTCTCTAAAATTTCATAAAATTTCAAAATTTAAATTTGAGATTCATATTTTCTTTAGTTTATGTTCTATATTCTTGTACTCAATTTATCTGAAGTTATAAATCTTACAATATTTTCTTTAGATCTAAAAAATTAGAAAATGACATCTCCTGAAGTCTCAAAAGTATCCTCAAAATTTTTATGAAAATTTTTAGTGATTTTGAGGGGATCTAAAAATAAAATACAAAAATTTGAATAGTATCATAACAAGTCTCTATTCATCCTAGTCATATGTTTTGTTTTATTTCAATTTATTTATTGTCTGCTTTTTTTCTAAATAACATACAGGATTGTTGGGTGAACCTTCCATATCATATAATATCTTGTTTCATTAGCAGATATTAGCTTCCATGCAAGTAGTTAATATAGCTAGAGAAGAATCCCTATTATCTGTACACAATTGATTGTACTCTTGTAGCAGGTCTTTATGCATGGATGCAGACGTGCAAATCAGTACCTCTACCTATTTTTGTTAGGGTCTAATTTTTACATGTTAGTTAAATGTCATATTATAAATATTGTAAACACAACTCAATGTTAAGAACTACTATATGAACAGAAGCTGGAACAATATATAGGGATCGTTTAATATTTTAATTAGAAAATTTTAGCATGTCGTGTGTTAAAAATTCCATGAATTTTGTGGGTAACTAAAATAAAATTCCAATATTTTTTATTTTAGGTTTATATTTTCATTGTTTATGGTTCATATTCTTGTACTCAATATATTTAAAGTCATAAATTGCGCAAATGTTTTCTTTAAATTCAAATATTTATGAAAAATCATAACTCTCGAAGTCTTGAAAATATATTCTCCAAATTGTTTCAATTTCAGTCATTTTCGGTGTGATCCATCAAATTGAATATAGAAAATTTGAAAATGCTAATAAACCACCATCCATCTAAATGTTTGGTTAAACTTAAATTTATTTTTCATTTGCTTTTCTTGGTCAAATGTATGATTGTTGCATGAACAACCCTCTCCATAGACTATTACATGTGAATTGTAAAAGTTAGCATCCACACACGTATTATCATAAAAAACATATCAACATCAATGAATCTGTAGGTAGTTAATATGGTGCATATGCGTATTATCTATAAACAATTGATTTTTCTCTTATCCAACTCTCAGCGTTCTGTCTGCATGCATGCATACATGCAAATCATCTCCTCTCACCATTATGTTGGGATCCAGTTTTTTAGTGTGTTTGTTAAGTATCATATTATAGTAACTATAAACACAGTTCAATGATAATTACTACTATATAAACAAAAAGCTGCAACTACATAGGCAGAGTATAATATTTTATTTAAAAAATGCTAGCTTATCCTCGGTTTAAAATTTCTCTAAAATTTTACAAATTTTAAGACTAACTAAAATGTTCTAAAAGTTCAATTTGGGATTCATATTTTTTATTGTTTATGTTCTATATTCTTTTACATATTTGATTTGAATTCATAAATCATGCAAATGTTTTCTTTAGATCAATAAATTTTGAAAATCATGTCCCTCAAAGTCTCTGAAAAAGTAACCTCAAAATTTTGTTAATTTTAGTGACTTCGAGCGTGATCCAAAAAATTAAATATAGAAATTTGAAAATGCTAACATGTCCCTATCCATCTTCCTCACGTGTTTTATTTGATTTCAATTTATTTCTCGCACTCTTTTCTAGATGACATGCATGAATATTGGATGAACATCCACATCATATAGTATCCAGTGTCATTAGAAGACGCACTATCATAAACAGTAGGTTAGCATTAATCATACTTAAAGTAAAAGTATTTGATAGTGTTAGGGGTAGATCCGTATTAGTACATAATTGATTGTACTCTTATTCAACTCTAGGCAGTCTGCACACATATTCAACTCTAGGCAGTCTGCACACCTGTATGCAAATCAACACTTGTAACCATTTTTATTAGGATTGAACATTGCAGGTTAGTTAAATACCACATTATATTTAGTTAAATGCCATATCATATCTTCTATAAAAACAACTGAACGTTGCGTACTTCTATATAAACAAGAAGTTGACACAATATTTGGGTGGCATATAATATTTCATTAATAAATTCTAGCATGTGCAAACAAATCCCAAAATTTCTGTTCGAGATTAATTTTGCAAATATTTTCTTTAGATCTAAATATTTAAAAAATAGTGTCTCTTGATGTCTCTAAAAAATATCCTTGAATTATTTTTTGAACTCTAGTGATTTCGATGGTCATTCAAAAATTGAATAAAGAAATTTGAAAACCCTAATATGTCTCTATCCATCTTCATCACGTGTTTTGTTTAACTTTAATTTATTTCTTATTTTTCTAGATCAATGTTGACACTTCTAACATCACTTCGCTAAGTTGTCAACCCTACCTTGATGCTAGAAATGTTAGAAAAAACCTACACTTGACTGCTCTGAAAATAACTCTATATTAGCTTCCGTGCAAGTATTATCATAGAAGTAGTTAATATAGCTAGAGGAAGAGTCCCTATTAACTGTACGCAATTGATTGTACTCTTATAGCAGGTCTTCATGAATGGATGTATGTGTGCAAATCAGTACCTCTACCTATTTTTGTTAAGGTCTAATTTTTACGTGTTAGTTAAATGTCATATTATATATATTGTAAACACAACTCAATGTTAAGAACCACTATATGAACAGAATCTGACACAATATATAGGCATCGTTTAATATTTTAATTAGAAAATTTTAGCATATCGTGGGTTAAAAATTTCATGAATTTTGTGGGTACTAAAAGAGAATTCCAACATCTTTATTTTAGGTTCATATTTTCATTGTTTATGGTTCATACTCTTGTGCTCAATAGATTTAAAGTCATAAATGGTGCAAATATTTTCTTTAAATCCAAATATTTATGAAAAATCATAACTCTCAAAGTCTTGAAAATATATTCTCCAAATTGTTTCAATTTCAGTCATTTCTGGTGTGATCCATCAAATTGAATATAGAAAATTTGAAAAGCTAATAAACCACCATCCATCTAAATGTTTGGTTAAACTTAAATTTATTTTTCATTTGCTTTTCTTGGTCAAATGTATGATTGTTGCATGAACAACCCACTCCATAGACTATTACATGTGAATTGAAGTTAGCATCCACACATGTATTATCATAAAAAACATGTCAGCATCAATGAATCTGTAGGTAGTTAATATGGTGCATATGGGTATTATCTATAAATAATTAATTTTTCTCTTATCCAACTCTCCGTTACTGTCTGCATGCATGCATACACGCAAATCATCTCCTCTCACCATTATGTTGGGATCCAGTTTTCATGTGCTTGTTAAGTATCATATTGTAGTAACTATAAACACAGTTCAATGATAATTACCACTATATAAACAAAAAGCTGCAACTACATAGGCAGAGTATAATTTTATTTGAAAAATGCTAGCTTATCCTCGGTTTCAAATTTCTCTAAAATTTCACAAATTTTAAGACTAACTAAAATGTTCTAAAAGTTCAATTTGGGATTCATATTTTTTATTGTTTATGTTCTATATTCTTTTTATATATTTGATTTGAATTCATAAATCATGCAAATGTTTTCTTTAGATCAATAAATTTTCAAAAAATCATGTCCCTCAAAGTGTCTGAAAAAATAACCTTGAAATTTTGTTAATTTTAGTGACTTCGAGTGTGATCCAAAAAATTGAATATAGAAATTTAAAAATGCTAACATGTCCCTATCCATCTTCCTCACGTGTTTTATTTGATTTCAATTTATTTCTCGCACTCTTTTCTAGATGAGATGCATGATTATTGGATGAACATCCACATCATATAGTATCCAGTGTCATTAGAAGACTACTATCATAAACAGTAGGTTAGCATTAATGTTACTCAAAGTAAAAGTATTTGAGAGTGTAAAGGGTAGATCCGTATTAGTACATAATTGATTGTAGTCTTATTCAACTCTACACAGTCTGCACATATGTATGCAAATCAACACTTATAACCATTTTTATTAGGATTGAACATTGCAGGTTAGTTAAATACCACATTATATTTAGTTAAATGCCATATCATATTTTCTATAAAAACAACTGAACGTTATGTACTTCTATATAAACAAGAAGTTGACACAATATTTGGGTGGCATATAATATTCAATTAATAAATTCTAGCATGTGCAAACAAATCCCAAAATTTCTGTTCGAGATTAATTTTGCAAATATTTTCTTTAGATCTAAATATTTAAGAAAATAGTATCTCTTGATGTCTCTAAAAAAATATCCTTGAATTATTTTTGAATTCTAGTGATTTCGATGGTCATTCAAAAATTGAATAAGGAAATTTGAAAACCCTAATATGTTTCTATCCATCTTCATCACGTGTTTTGTTTAACTTCAATTTATTTCTTGTTTTTCTAGATCAATGTTGACACTTCTAACATCACTTCGCGCTAAGTTGTCAATCCTAGCATGATGCTAGAAATGTTAGAAAAATCTACACTTGACTGCTCTAAAAATAACTCTATATTAGCTTTCGTGCAAGTATTATCATAGAAGTAGTTAATATAGCTAGAGGAAGAGTCCCTATTATCTATATACAATTGATTGTACTCTTGTAGCAGGTCTTCATGCATGGATGCATGCGTGTAAATCAGTACCTCGATCCATTTTTGTTAGGGTCTAATTTTTACGTGTTAGTTAAATGTCATATTATATATATTGTAAACACAACTCAAGAACCACTATATGAACAGAATCTGGCACAATATATAGGCATTGTTTAATATTTTAATTAGAAGATTTTAGCATGTCGTGTGTTAAAAATTCCATGAATTTTGTGGGTACTAAAAGAGAATTCCAACATCTTTATTTTAGGTTTATCTTTTCAATGTTTATGGTTCATATTCTTGTACTCAATAGATTTAAAGTCGTAAATCCTGCAAATATTTTCTTTAGATCCAAATGATTATGAAAATCATAACTCTTGAAGTCTTGAAATATACTCTCCAAATTGTTTCAATTTCAGTCATTTCTAGCGTGTAAAATTGAATATAGAAAATTTGAAAATGCTAATAAACCACCATCCATCTTAATGTTTGGTTTATCTTAAATTTATTTTTTGTTTGCCTTTTTTGGTCAAATGTATGATTGTTGCATGAACAACATACTCCATAGACTATTACATGTGAATTGTAGAAGTTAGCATCCACACACATATTATCATAAAAAACATATCAGCGTTAATGAATCTGTTGCTAGTTAATATGCTGCATATGTGTATTATTTATAAACAATTGACTTTTCTCTTATCTAACTCTCATCGTTTGTGCATGCATGCATGCATACATGCAAATCATCTCCTCTCACCATTATGTTGGGATCCAGTTTTCATATGTTTGTTAAGTATCATATTATAGTTACTATAAACACAGTTCAATGATAATTACTACTGTATAAACAAAAAGCTGCAACTATATACGCAGAGTATATATTTCATTTGAAAAAAATGCTAGCTTATCCTCAGTTTCAAATTTCTCTAAAATTTCACAAATTTTAAGACTAACTAAAATATTCTAAAAGTTTAATTTGGGATTCATATTTTTTATTGTTTATGTTCCATATTCTTTTATATATTTGATTTGAATTCATAAATCATACAAATGTTTTCTTTAGATCAACAAATTTTGAAAATCATGTCCCTCGAAGTCTCTGAAAAATAACCTCAAAATTTTGTTAATTTTAGTGACTTCGAGCGTGATCCAAAAAATTGAATATAGAAATTTGAAAATGCTAACATGTCCCTTTCCATCTTCCTCATGTGTTTTATTTGATTTCAATTTATTTCTCGCACTCTTTTCTAGATGACATGCATGATTATTGGTTGAACATCCACATCATATAGTATCCAATGTCATTAGAAGACGTACTATCATAAACAATAGGTTAGCATTAATGATACTCAAAGTAAAAGTATTTGATAGTGTTAGGGGTAGATCTGTATTAGTACATAATTGATTATACTCTTATTCAACTCTAGGCAGTCTGCACACATATATGCAAATTAACATCTCTAACTATTTTTATTAGGATTGAACATCACGGGTTAGTTAAATACCACATTATATTTAGTTAAATGCCATATCGTATTTTCTACAAAAACAACTCAACATTGCGTACTACTATATAAACAAGAAGTTGACATAACATTTGGGTGGCATATAATGTTTCATTAATAAATTCTAGCATGTGCAAAAAAATCCCAAATTTTCTATTCAGGATTAATTTTGCAAACATTTTCTTTAGATCTAAATATTTAAGAAAATAGTATCTCTTGATGTCTCTAAAAAATTTCCTTGAATTATTTTTGAATTCTAGTGATTTAGATGGTCATTTAAAAATTGAATGAAGAAATTTAAAAACCCTAACATGTCTCTATCCATCTTTATCACGTGTTTTGTTTAACTTCAATTTATTTCTTGTTTTCTAAATCAATGTTGACAAGCAGATTTGAAATTCTGAACGAAACGTCTAACTCTATTTAAACCTTGCTAGCTAAAATTTGAACTAAGAACTTGAAGAACTGAAGCTCTAATTCTAATCTCTAGAAACTCTAGCTTCTGGTCTAATCTTGACAAATGAATTGAGGTAAACCCTAATTGCTCTTGGGGGTGTAGGTCTATATTTATAGCCCAGTGAAGAAAACAGCGGTCGTTAGATCAAACCAACTTCACGTAGGGCCAAGATTGATCCTTAATGGCGGTGGAAGGATCTTGCAGAAGATGACAGGTGGGGTGCCACCAGGGGTGCCAGCTGGCCTGGCAAGCCCCACCTGGCCACGGCTTAGGCTCTGTCTTCTTCTGGTGTTTCCTGGAACCTTCTTGAGTCTGATGCGTGGTGTTTCTTCACCATTTAGTTTCGTCTTAATTTTGCAATTAAATCCTCTAATTTCTCTTTTCTAGATTAATCCTATAGAAAATATGAAATCACCAAAACTCATGGAATTTGTCAGTTAAAACCCCTATTTTTCTATTGATGACCTCTTTTATGCATTTAGTGGATGGTTTAAAATGAACGTTAATCACCATCAATAGTTAAATATATGATTGTTGCATGAACTACCAACACCATGTGAATAGGTGATGCTAGCATCCATGCATGTATTATCATAAAAAACTTGTTGGCATCTTTAAATTTCAAAGCAAGTAGTTAATGTACTTAGGTTCTGATCCATAATAAATAATTGATTTTTCTATTATCTAACTCTAGCCATTTTGCAAGCGTGCATGCAAATCACATCCTCTCCTCATTTTTTATGAGATTCAATTTTTGTGTGTTAATAAATTTCATATTATAGTTATTACACACATAATTCAATGATAAGTACTACTATATAAACAAGAAGTTAGCATAATATATAGTCGAGTATAATATTCTACTCGCATAATGCTAGCTTGTTTTGGGCTCAAAATTTCACCAAAATTTCATGAATTTTAGGGCTAACCAAAAACAATTCTAAAATCTAAATTTGAGATTTATATTTTCTATTATTTATGTTCAATATTCTTGTACTCGATTGATCTGAAGTCAAAAATCATATAATGTTTTCTTTAGATATAATAAAATTCAAAAATAACATATTCTAAAGTCTCAAAAAATATCCTCAAAATTTTATGAATTTTAGTTATTTCGAGGGATACAAAAAATAAAATAATGAAATTTAAATACCTTAACAAGTCTCTATTGATATTAGTTGTATGTTTTGTTTCACTTCAATTTATTTCTCGTTTGCTTTTTCTATGTGACATGCATAATTGTTGGGTGAATAAACCACCCGCATTATATATTATCACAAAAGAAATGTTAACATCAATGAAACTCAAAGTAAAATTAGTCAGTATTGCTAGGGGAAGATCTCTATTATCCGTATACAATTGATTGTACTCTTATCCAGCTCTAGCTAGTCTGCATCGATGCACGCATCCATGAAGTAAAATGTCATATTATACTTACTGTAAACATAACTCAACATTAAGTACTACTGTAAAAACAAAAGCTAGCATAATATATAGGCATTGTTTAATATCTTAATTAGAAATTATTGCATGTCGTGTGTTCAAAATTTTATAAATTTTGGGGGTAAATAAAATAAAATTCCAAAAATTTTTATTAGAGTTATACTATCGCATGTGAATAGGTGATGTTAATTAGCATCCATGAATGTATTATCATAAAAAACTTGTTAGCATCAATGAACCTCAAAGCAACTAGTTAATATAGTTAGGTGCATGCATGGATGCAAATCAGCACCTCTAACCATTTTTGTCAAGATTGATTTTGAGTTAGTTAAATGGCATATTATATTTAGATATATTTACTTTAAAAATGATGTAATATTGTGTACTACTTATAAATAAGAAGCTAGCACAACATATGGGTGGCATATAATATTTCTTTAATAAATGCTAGCCTGTGCAAAAATTCTAAAATTTCTATTCGAGATACATATTTTCAACTGTTCATGTTCTATATTCTTCAACTCAATAGGTTTGAAGTCATAAATTCTATAAATATTTTATTTGGATCTAAATATTTAAGAAAATCATATCTCTTGATTCTCTAAAAAAATATCCTCAAATTATTTTTGAATTTCAATGATTTCGAAGCGTGGTCCATAAATTGAATGTAGAAATTTGAAAACCCTAACATGTCTCTATCCATCTTCATCACGTGTTTTTGTTTAACTTCAATTTATTTCTTGTTTTCTAGATCAAATGTATGATTGTTGCATGAACTACCCACACCATGTGAATAGGAGATGTTAGAATACATGCATGTATTATTATAAAAAACATCTTAGACTCTTGGAATCTCAAGGCAAGTAGTTAATGTAGTTAGGGGCTAATCCATAGCCAAATCTTGCCGCTCCACGTGCAAGTATGCATGCAAATCACCTGCTCTCCCTGTTTTTGTTGATATCTATTTTTGTATGTTTGTTAAATGTCATATTATAATTACTATAAACATAATTCAATGATATGTACTACTATATAAACAAGAACCTGATATAACATAGAGGCAAAGTACACTATTTTATCCAGGCGATGCTAGCATGTCCTCGGCTCAAAATTTCTTCAAAGTTTCATGAATGTTAGGGCTAACTGAAAGAAGATTCCAAATTCAAATTCAAGATTCATATTTTCTTTTGTTTATGTTCTATATTCTTGTACTCAAATGACCTGAAGTCATAAATCATGCAATGCTTTCTTTAGATCTAAAAAATTAGAAAATGACATCTCCTAAATGTTCTATGAATTTTACTAATTTTGATGGGATCCAAAAAAATAAAATACCAAAATTTGAATACCATAACAAGGCTCTATTCATCTTAGTCACATGTTTTGTTTCACTTAAATTTATTGATTGCTTGCTTTTTCTAAATAACATGCATGGTTGTTGAGTGAACCTTCCATATCATATAATATCAAGTTTGATTAGGTGATGTTAGCTTCCGTGCAAGTATTATCATAGAAGTAGTTAATATGGCTAGGGGAAGATTAGGAGATGTTAGCTTCCGTGCAAGCATTATCATAGAAGTAGTTAGTATAGCTAGGGGAAGATCCTTATTATTGTAGCAAGTCTTCATGCATGGATGCACGCAAGCAAATGAGCACCTCTACCCATTTTTGTTAGGGTCTAATTTTTACATGTTAGTTAAATGTCACATTATACATATTGTAAACACAACTCAACATTAAGAACTACTATATGAATAGAAGCTACCACAATATATAGGTATCATTTAATATTTTAATTAGAAAATTTTAGCATTCATGTGTCAAAAATTTCATGAATTTTTGGGTAACTAAAAGAAAATTCCAATATTTTTATTTGAGATTCATATTTTCATTGTTTATGGTTCATATTCTTCTACTCAATAGATTTAGTCATAAATCATGCAAATATTTTCTTTAAATCCAAACGAAGTCTTGAAAATATATTCTCTAAATTGTTTAGTTACACAATTGATTGTATTAGGGGTAGATCCATATTATCGGTACACAATTGATTGTACACTTATCCAACTCTAGGTAGTCTACATGCATACATGCAAATCATCACCTCTAACCATTTTCATTAGGATTGAACTTTACAGGTTAGTTAAATACCATATTATATTTAGTTAAATGCAACTCAACATTATGTACTACTATATAAACAAGAAGCTAGCACAACATATGGGTGGCATAAAATATTTCATTAATAAATTCTAGCATGTGCAAAAAATCCCAAAATTTCTATTCAAGATTCACATTTTTAATTATTTATGTTCCATATTCTTCTACTTAATAGATTTAAAGTCATTGATTTTGTAAATTTTTTTAGATCTAAATATTTAAGGAAATCATATCTCTTGATGTCTCTAAAAAGTGTCCACGAATTATTTTGAATTTTAGTGATTTTGAGGGTCATCCAAAAATTGAATGCAGAAATTTGAAAACCCTAACATGTCTCTATCCATCTTCATCACGTGTTTTGTTTAACTTCAATTTATTTCTATTTTTTAGATCAAATGTATGATTGTTGTGTGAACTATCCACACCGTGTGAATAGGAGATGCTAGCATCCATGCATATATTATCATAAAAAACATGTCAACATCTTAATTTGAATCTCAAAGCAAGTAGTCAATTTACTTAGGGGCCGATCCATAATAATTAATTTATTTTTCTATTATCCAACTCTAGCCGTTTAGCAAGGGTGCATGCATGCAAATCACATCCTCTCCCCGTTTTTGTTGAGATCCAATTTTTATGTGTTTCATAAATGCATGTTGTAGTTACTATAAACATAATCCAATGATAAGTACTACTATATAAACAAGAAGCATACACAATATAAAGACAGAGTATAATATTTCCTTCAGGCAATGCTAGGTTGTTCTGAGCTCAGAATTTCTCTAAAATTTCATGAATTTTAGGGCTAACCAAAAAACAATTCTAAAATATAAATTTACAATTTATATTTTCTATTGTTTATATTCTATATCCTTGTACTCAATTGATCTGAAGTCAGAAATCATGCAATGTTTTCTTTAGATATAATAAAATTAGAAAATAATATATTCTAAAGTCTCAAAAATATCCTCAAAATTTATGAATTTTAGTTATTTGAAGGGGATACAGAGAATAAAATAACAGAAATTGAATACCTTCACAAGTCTCTATTCATCTTAGTTGTATGTTTTGTTTCACTTTAATTTATTTCTCGCGTGCTTTTTCTAGATGACATGCATAATTGTTGGGTGAATGAACCATCCATATCATATATTATCATAAACAACATGTCAGCATCAATGAAACTCAAATTAAAATATTTAATATAGCTAGGGGAAAATCGTTATTATTTATACGCAATTGATTGTACTCTTATCTAGCTCTAGCCAGTCTGTATGGATGCATGCATGCAAATCAATACCGCTACCAATTTTCATTACGGCCTAAATTTTGCGTGTTAGTAAAATGTCATATTATACTTACTGTAAAGACAACTCAACGTTAAGTACTACTATATAAACAAAAGCTGGCACAAGGCATTGTTTAATATTTTAATTAGAAAATTCTAGCATGTTGGTGTTCAAAATTTCATAAATTTTGAGGGTAAATACAATAAAATTCTAAACATTTTATTAAAGTTATACTATCTCATGTGAATAAGTGATGTCAGCATCCATGCACATATTATCATAAAGAAACTTGTCAGCATCAATGAATCTTAAAGCAACTAGTTAATGTAGTTAGATGCATACACATATTGTTAATAAACAATTGATTTCTTGTCATTGTGTCTGCATGCAAATCATCTCCTCTATCTATTTCTATTAGGATCTAGTTTTTGCATGATTGTTAAGTATTATATTATAGTTACTATAAATAATATTCAATGATAATAATAATAATGACTATATGAACAAAATCTGACACAATATATAGGCAGAGTATAATATTTCACTCAAAAAAATGGTTAAAATTTTCTCTGAAATTTCATGAATGTTAGGGGCCAACCGAAACAAAATTCTAAAATTTGAATTCAAGATTCATATTTTCTATTGTTTATGTTACATATTCTTCTACTCAACTAATTTGGAGTCATAAATCATACAAATATTTTCTTTAGATCTAAATTTTTGAAAATTATATCTCTCGAAGTCTTTAAAAATAACCTCAAAATTTTGTTAATTTCAGTGAGTTTGAGCATGTTACAAAAATTTAAAAATGCTAACATGTCCCTATCCATTTACCTCGCGTATTTTGTTTACTTCAATGTATTACTCATTTTCTTTTTTTAGATGACATGCATGATTATTGGGTTTATAGGATAAACCATACACATCATATGCTTTTTATTGTGGTTATATGATGTTAGCATCCATACGTGCATCAATTATATTCGGTGTAAAAGTATTTAGTATAGATAGATGTAGATCCATATAGAGAGATTTACTTGTATGGCTCTAGAAAAAAATGCCTCTTCCTTATGTGGCCTTTTTTTTTGAACTTCCTTCTATAGCCCTAAAATGAATGTTAATTACATGTATGGTCTTCCATCCCTTCAGCCCACTTAATGGTGTTAACCGAAGGGTAAAAAGACCGTATACCCCCCCGGTAAAAGACCGTATTATTATCCGACGGTAGAGAGCATATTTAGCAAATAATTGATGAAATACTCTAAATATGCTCTACTGTTATGTGTTAAAATATTTGCCAAATATTAAAAATAAACAAAACTTTGTAATTTTTTCCATTTAGGGTAATATGGTCTTTTTATCGTTCAGTTAACACCGTTAAGTAGGATGAACGAACGGAAGGCCATATAAGTAACTAAAATTCGTTTCAGGGCCATAGAAGTAAGTTAAAAAAAAATACGGCTATACAATAAAGAGGCATTTTTTTCTAGGGCCATACAAATAAATCTCTCATCCATAAAACAGTACGCAATTGATTGCACTCTTATCCAACTCTAGTCGGTCTGCATGCAAGCATGCAAATCAGCACCACTAACCATTTTCATTAGGACCCAATTTTTGCAGGTTTGTTAAATTTCATATTATATTTACTATGAAAACAACTCAACGTTAATTACTACTATATAAACAAGAAGCCGACACAATATATGGGGGCGAATAATATTTAATTAGTAAGTGCTAGCGCGTTGTGGCTCAAAATATCATGAATTTTGGGGTAAGTAAAATAAAATTTCAAAAGTTATATTCGAGATTCATATTTTCTATTATTTGTGTTCCGTATTCTTCTACTCAACAGATTTAAAGCCATAAACATACAATTTTTTATTAAATCTAAATATTTATGAAAATCATAACTCTCAAAGTTTTGAAAATATATCCTCTATTTTTTTATTTTAGTGATTTCAAACATGATCCTAAAAATTGAAAATGAAAATTTAAAAATACTAATATGTCCCTATCCATCTTAATCACGTTTTTTTGGTTTAACTTAAATTTATTTCTCGTTCGCTTTCAATCAAATACTAGTAAACATGCCCGTGCATTGCAACGGGACATACTATTTATTAATCCATACTCGCGCCAATTGGTACAACAAAAGACATGAATTTAATCAGATTTAAATATTTTTTATTCCACTTTACAATACTGCACAAAATATCCAATCATCATTGCTTTTACAATTCTCTTTGGTATGTCAGCCATTAGAATACATAAGTTTTATTCTTGAATCAACAGAAGTGCTAAAAAACCAAAGTAAATTACTATTTCTCACTGTTGTTGGTTGCCTAATCCAACCCAACCCCAAATCACCTCCCTAGTTGACTGTAACTCATAATTCCAATGTACATGGAGCACTCATGACCGAAACAAATTCACTCGATAATTGTGAAACATCATGAAGCGGAAGAAGTGTGTGTATTTGGTTGTGACCAACTTTCTATTACATTGTTCAAACAACCGATAAATAACAATTATGACTGATTTATTTTTCTAAATATGTTCATAGTATAGGGTGTTCACTTCAGCTAGCATGAAAGATAGAGAAACCATTAGCATCGTAATGAAAACATCACGATCAACTGATGTAAGAAAAAACTTGACAAAGCTATAGGAGGAAGCAGGAGCCAATATATGGTGCCGATTATGAACACATAGAGAGCCACCAATAAATTTCAGTAATTTGGCGCTACTGATGTCGCCAAATATAGCTCTAGATTGCTTGAAATAGCACAACTGATGTTACACTATTGACACACCTTCACCAAACACCAAACTGTAAAAGAAGGGTGTCTCATTGTGGCTTAACACCTGCAAGGTGCAATCTGAGTCTGTCACCAAGAATATTACCCCAAGTGCTAAAATTTAACATACAGTTAGAAAGAAAGAACTACATATGAATAACATAATTGTTTATATACTTTGGATAATGAACTCATCGAGACAGTCTTGAAGCTCAAGTCACCAAGCTCAAGGATTAAATATTAGTGACTTGTTCTCCACCTATAATGACTATTTTGGTTAGTTCATTATCCAAAGTATAGGCCTTCCATTTCATAATGACCAAACTGTCAATCCCACAATATGAATGATCTCTGAATATACATATCTAGACCGCTAAAGAACACAAGGCTCATGATGCTTAGATCACAATTTATACCAACTAAAAATTCTATTTTATATGTTTTTTTCTCTATATGACATTTGGTGATTGTGTAACCCAACTGAACAAAAACTAATATGGAGTGAAGAGAAGGCAGTAGCCATTGGCATGTTTTAAAATCAGTTATTCTCCTTACTGCCCCATATTAATTGAATAACTTACAAAAATGATTAAAGTCTATGAACTAATTAATGCTTTTCCAAAAAAACCACCCAACTCAACAATCCTATGCTAGAAAAAAAAGGGTAACATGGGAGTAGTCCCATAGATGTGTGTAATAAAAATAATGAATTTGCTAAAATGATGTTTCCTCCTTTTGTCAGATAACATACTCCAATATTATTCATGTGGTGTGAAACAGATAATGTAAAAAGGAAGCAAAACTAAGTTTTGAACTACACAGATATTTTTTAGCATGCTAAGAGTGTGAGCATGATAGGCTAAAGCCTTCACCATAAGGGTTACAAATTATACTGTCACAAAATTGCTTCAGTTCTAACAGGGAAAAAAAATCCATATTCCTAGGAAATTGTGAGACATGAAGTGGCAAAAAATCCATATTCCTAGGAAATTGTGTGACATGAAGTTTCACTTTACCTTGAGATTGGCTGCTTCAAGATTAGCTCCTCTTAAGTTGGCTTGTGTAAGGTTAGCAGTCTGAAAATCCATTTGAATGGGCAATAAGATGCATAGATAATAATCAGATTTCAAGATCGCCAGTTGATATGAATCTTTTAGTTGCACCAATCTAGATAAATAATACAGCTTTACCCCTATGAAGGAAAACAAACAGGCATGCCTCTTTAGTGCGTTTTAGCAAGCACAAAAATAAAGATACACTATGATTTATTCCACTCCCCACAATGATTTTCACGTGGAATGCAGAGTATGTGAATAGGAAAACGATATGTTGAGTTGCATTGCATGCGCAATGTTTGCATACCTGTAAATGGGCAGAATGAAGATCCGTTTCAATGAAGCTGCATTATGTTAAGCATGCATCTGCAAAATAAAGAGATCATCACTTGCTGCTAGAACTTAAGAAGCAATATAGTTTATAGGCTTATAGCAACTCAATGAAAGTTCTTGCAAGAATACGGAAGTATCAAATTCAGTGATAGAACATGTACAATTGACAAAGATATACAAAAAGTATAATTATCAAGAACTAAGAAATGAAAGAACAGGATCAATGTGAGCATTGATACCTTGCAAGTTGGCACTTCGGAGGTTTGCTCCATCCAGAATAGATTCTTGAAGATTCGCTCCAATAAACTCACACCTGTTATTCGAAGTGGTGAACAGAATGAATGCCAAATTTCAGCAAAAAAAAGAGAGACAGGTCATGCAGCTGCTGATAAGAATGGTGTCTTACGCACGCAAATTTGCGTTTTGGAAAGATGACGAAGAAGCTTCAACCTGCTGATAAGAATATAGAGGTACAGGATTATCAGTAAAATGTTTCATTTTAGATAGTAATAATCTTAGCCAAGAACTAAACTAAGAAGCTCTTTTTGAAACACTTGTATAGTCATAGACAAGTAATTAGCATAGTTTCTAAAGCCTGCTACTGCTAAGAAGATATCAAACAACAATAAGGGATTTTGGTGTAACGTATTTACCCCAAATTTTGCTTTGTAAAGGTTAGCACATGAAAAATCAGTGTTCTTAATACATGCATAACTGAAGTCCACCGCCTCGTAATCAGCTAAACCCTAGAGCAGAAACCATTGCCTTATGAACAACAGTTGAATGGAATCCGAATTTTGTAAGAAAACGAGAAGCAATTGAGCATTATTTTATTTACGATCAACTGGTAGTACTCTGCCTCTCGCAGCAGCTGCTCGTATTTTGGCATTCAAAAACTTGCTGCTCCGCTTGGTCTTGAGACAGCGGGCCGGCAAACTTTGTGATCCAAGGCTACCGCTGGGATCAAGGGGCTTGCCGCACAGTCAATCAAAAAAGATTGTATTTGTGTTTTGACAAGAAGAATCGTGGGCAATATATAAGAGGGAAAAAGTTGAAAAGATAGAAACCTGAATTCGAATCGCATAGCAGCGTGAGTCCTAGTACAACTTCATCCAATTCCTTCCGAATCTTGATTCCACTCCAAGGGATAGGAGGCAAAGCCAAAACCGTTCTGGATCCGTCGTGCCATCGCGGTGAGGGAGCGACGAGCAGGGGGAGGCTCGCCCCCTCCGTCTCGTGCTGTTGCGCCACCGCACGTGCCCGGCACAGCTCGCCGCCCAGCCAGCCCCTGCAGCCGTGGACGTCCCACCGGGCACTGCCACCGGCGGCTAGCCCCGCAGCCGAGCGGCAGGTTGCGCGCCCACCACACTTGGCGTCCCCGCCGAAGCCGTGGAGGAGGAGGAGAAGCGGCGGCTTGGAGGACGGTGGCGGGGCACCAATCGCGCAACATCGTGGTGGTGCCGTCACCGTCGTTGCAGGTTGCCAGGAGGCGGAAGAGGACGGGTCGGAGGAGGAGGCGCGCCGGCGGCCTGGAGGATGGGGGCGGGGGCACCAGACGCGCAGCGTCGTGCTGGCGCCGTCGCCGTCGCAAGCGACAAGCAGGGGACGGCGGCGTTCTTTTTTCGGGCGGGATCGGAGTCGCCGTCGCCGCGCCCTCACGAGCGACGAGGAGGAGGGCGGCAGTTTTTTTTTTTCTGGTCGAATGGGCTGAAAGAGAAAGTGGGCTGGATGAAAGAGAAAGTGGGCCGGGCGAAAATAATAGAAGAATGGGCCGGACGAAAATTAGGGGGAGAGAAACTCTTCCCTTTTAAATATTGGGTATAGATATAGATATGATTGTTGCACGAACAAACAACACCATGTACTATCGGATATGAATAGGAGATGTTAGCATCCACGCACGTATTATCATAAAAACATGTCAGCATCAATAAATCTCAAAGCAAGTAGTTACTATAGTTAGGTGCATATACGTATTATCAATAAACATTTGACTTTTCTCTTGATTGTTGCACGAACAAACAACACTATATACTATCATATGTGAATAGGAGATGTTAACATCCATGCACGTGTTATAAAAAACATGTTAGCATCAATGAATCTCAAAGCAAGTAGTTAATGTAGTTAGGTGCATATATGTATTATCAATAAACATTTGATTTTTCCCTTATCCAACTTTGATATGGCATTTAACTAACCCGCAAAAAAATTGGATCCTAACAAAAATAGGCAGAGGTGCTGATTTGCTTGAGTGCATACATGCAGACTGACCAGAGTTGGATAAGAGTATAATCTATTGCATACTAACAATAACAATAGGGATCTTCCCAACCATTCTACTTTTGCATGCATGGATGCTAACATCATCTAACCACACCGGATAGTATAGGATGTGGATGTTCACCCAACAATCATGCATGCCATCTAGAAAAAGCAAGCGAGAATAAGTTGAAGTGAAACAAAACACGAGAGAAAGATGAATAGAGACTTGTTAGGGATTTTAAATTTTAGTATTCAAAATTTTGGAATTCTTTTGAAATCACTAAAATGTATAAAATATTAATGATATTTTTGAGACTTCAAGAGATATAATTTTCTAAGTTTTTTAGATCTAAAGAAATCATTCACACGGTTTATGACTTCTAATCAATTGAGTAGAAAAATATGGAACATAAGCAATAGAATATATGAATTCTGAATTGAAATTTTAGAATTTTCTTTTGGTTAGCCCTAAAATTTGTGAAATTTTGCAGAAAATTTGAACTAGAACAAGCTAGCATTTTTGAATAAAATATTATACTCTGCCTACCAAGTTCATATAGTAGTATTTTTTTAAAAAAAACTTTATATAGAAGTAATTATCAATGAATTGTGTTTATAGTAACTATAACATGATACTTAACAATCAGGTGAAAATTAGATTTCAACAAAAATAGAGAGAGGAGATGATTTCCATACATGCATACATGCAGATAGAACGAGCAGAGATGCATAATATAAAAATTAATTGTTTATTGATAATACGTATATGCACCTAATTACATTAACTACGTACTTTGAGATTCATTGATGCTGTTATTTTTTATGATAATATGTGTGTTGATGCTAACATCTCCTATTCACATGCGACAGTATATTGTGTGGGTTATTTGTGCAGCAAACATATAATTGATCGAGAAAAGCAAACAATAAATAATGTAGGTTAAACCAAACATGTGGTTAAGATGGATAGTGACATATTGGCATTTTCAAATTTCTGTATTTAATTTTTTTTTTGATCACACTCAAAATCACTAAAATTAGCAAAATTAGAGGATATATTTTTGAGACTTCAAGCGTTATGATTTTTATAATTAATTAGATTTAAAGAAACCAAAATTTGAATAGTACCATAACAAGTGTCTATTCATCCTAGTCATATGTTTTGTTTTACTTCAATTTATTTATCGTTTGCTTTTTCTAAATAACATACAGGATTGTTGGGTGAACCTTCCATATCATATAATATCTGGTTTCATTAGCAGATATTAGCTTCCGTGCAAGTATTATCGTAGAAGTAGTTAATATAGCTAGAGGAAGAGTCCCTATTATCTGTACACAATTGATTGTACTGTTGTAGCAGGTCTTCATCCATGGATGCATGCGTGCAAATCAGTACCTCTACCCATTTTTGTTAGGGTTTAACTTTTACGTGTTAGTTAAATGTCATATTATATATATTGTAAACACAACTCAATATTAAGAACTACTATATGAACAGAATCTGGCATAATATATAGGCATCATTTAATATTTTAATTAGAAAATTTTAGCATGTCGTGTGTTAAAAAAATTCCATGAATTTTGTGGGTACTAAAAGAGAATTCCAACATCTTTATTTTAGGTTTATATTATCATTGTTTATGGTTCATATTCTTGTACTCAATAGATTTAAAGTCATAAATCATGCAAAGTTTTCTTTAGATCCAAATGTTTATGAAAATCATAACTCTTGAAGTCTTGAAAATATATAGTATCCGGTGTCGTTAGAAGACGTACTATCATAAACAGTAGGTTAGCATTAACGATACTCAAAGTAAAAGTATTTGATAGTGTTAGGGGTAGATCCGTATTAGTACATAATTGATTGTACTCTTATTCAACTCTAGGCAGTCTGCACAGGCAGTCTGCACACATGTATGCAAATCAACACTTGTAACTATTTTTATTAGGATTAAACATTGCTGGTTAGTTAAATACCATATTATATTTAGTTAAATGCCATATCATATTTTCTGTAAAAAACAGCTCAACGTTGTGTACTACTATATAAACAAGAAGTTGACACAATATTTGGGTGGCATATAACATTTCATTAATAAATTCTAGCATCTCGAGATTAATTTTGCAAATATTTTCTTTAGATCTAAATATTTAAGAAAATAGTATCTCTTGATGTCTCTAAAACATATTCTTGAATTATTTTTGAATTCTAGTGATTTCGATGGTCATTCAAAAATTGAATGAAGAAATTTGAAAACCCTAATATGTCTCTATCCATCTTCATCATGTGTTTTGTTTAACTTCAATTTATTTCTTGTTTTTCTAGATCAATGTTGACACTTCTAGCATCACTTTGCTCTAAGTTATCAACCCTAGCATTATGCTAGAAATGTTAGAAAAATCTGCACTTGACTGCTCTAAAAATAACTCTATAGAATATATTTGCAAGCGCATAGATAATTCTCTTGTTGTAGCATTTCACCTGGTAAGATTATCAAGTATTGATGATTTGTTTTTAGCCAAAATGAAAACTTATTTATTGTGTGGGATTTAATTCTAAGGGGTAGAAAAGGAATTATGACTATGACTGTAAATGTGCAAACCTATGATATCATCCACTTTAATGCTTTAGTAGGGGTAAGTGAAGATAAACAATAAGTATTAGATAATACATATGATAAAAAGTATTTGAAGAGATAGAATATAGAGACTCAACTAACAAAATCAGGCTAACATGAGATTCAGCTAGAGTAAAGAACTCCTAAATTATTCCTAAATAATAAGTCCTCATATCACACCAATATATTGTTGATAGTGGATAACGTCAACATTTATTAGAACTTTAGACACAAGAGGATATATGAATACACAGTAGTCTAGGGTTTTAACTGATAATTTTCATGAGTTTTACGTATTCTATATTTTCCATGGACTTTTCTAGAAAAGCTGAAAAGAGGGACTAGAGGGACTAGAGTGCATATTAATCACCAAACTTATCTGCCACGGGAAAGATCAACATTGAGACGTGGGAAGTATCTAAAAGACACCCGAAGCAACGGGGGGACAAGAGGTGGCCAGGTGGGGCCGGTCGTCCCCACCACGGCGCCGGGCGGTGCCCCTCTCTAGGGTTTGGTGCCCCTTCTGGAAGCTTCCTCCACCATCTCTCCTGATGTATTTTGGCCCTTGGTTAAGTCGATTTGATGCATCCCAATTCATTATTCATCAAGGCCTCAAGCCATCAAGCATCAAGAAGCCTTCTAGTTCATCAAGAGCCTTCTAGTTCATAGTTCTAGTTAGCTAGATTAGAAGTAGAGGAGATCTAGTTCTTCATCGGGATCTAGAGCCCCCGGCATTTGTCTGGAGCGCAGGAGTTTGGTATAGTAGTTCTTTCTTTCTTATTGTGTTCATAGGAGTTCGGTATAGTAGTTCATATGTTCTTAATTGTAATAGTCATTGTCTACTTTGATTATATGTCTAGTTTAGTTGGTTCGATTTTATTGAATTCATGTAATTGCTCATACAGCGTTTATCCAAGTGTACAATAGGTAGATGATGGATAATATGTAGACGTGATGTCTAGATATCTTGTTTGTCTATGAGTGCACCCTGACATGCCAAGACGTGTGGTAGTCCGCGTAGGTGACAGCTATGTTGGTTCCTCTGTAGTCCACCCTCCATATGTAGGACAGTAGGGCACGGTCGCGAAGTTGGATAATGACTCATCTATTTCACATCCTCTCTAGTTGATGCCCCTTTACATGTGATCATGACGTAGGGTTAATTTAACGATGATTACTCGATGTAGTTGCACTAATTAGAGTTGTTCATTGACGTAGTTATAGAATTATCAGAGAGGCGCTTATCTCCTTAGTTTATCCATTGGCTAACTATAGGAAGTGCTCTGATGATTATCTATATGATTATGATACTTGATTATGCTATCACCCGTATTTATCTACATTTATCTTGTAACCTCTACCTATTATGAGTAGAGTAGATGACATTGGTAATATCACTTATTCATTATATATAATTCCTTATCAATATAATAGATTAGAGTTTATAACAAGCTTTCCTAGTGGTATAGATATAAATTGACAACCTGGTAGAACTCCCTAGGTAAAATGCTACAATGGTATAATTATCTGTTTGCTTGCAGAATCTATTTTAATTCATATTCATATCTCTGCCTAATCATATTTAATAATATACACATATAAACTTATATTTATTCCTTAGCATTATAATTAGGGATGACAACTTAATTTATGCTTAGGAATGCTAGTGATAAATAAGTGGCTAGTTGCTAATGACAAGTTAATTTAATACCATGCATTTCTAATCTCGTTAATTTGTAGCGACATTAGAAGTGCCAACATATATACACTTTTATCTACAGCATAACCAACTTAGAAAACAGCATAAGGAGCATGAACTAGGAAGTAATTGAGACATAACCGTTACCACCTTCTCAATCCCACTCTACTAAAACTATATGCGGGGGACAGAATACAGAGGACTCAACAGACCTATCAATGTCTGTGATCTACATACGATCCAGCATATTAGGCTGCATCCGTAGGTACATATAATATCTAAGCTCTATACTTACATAATACATACCACCTAACCTACTAAAGTATTGAATTAGGCGTTTTATGAACATATGACTATAATCATCACCAATCATAACTATATATATATCTAGTATACAACTACAGCAAACTAGAATATAATAAGTAGCAATATAATAATTAAAAACAAAGTCATAAATGATATACAAGGCAAATTATCGATCTCCTGACAAGAAGATCTAAAATCCTAGATGTAACATCCAACTTCATTTGAACCTTGCTAGTTAAAATCTAAACTAAGAACTTGAAGAACTGGAGCTCTAATTCTAATCTCTAGAAACCCTAGCTTCTCGTCTAATCTTGACAAATAAATTAAGGTAAACCCTAATTGCTCTTGGGGGTGCAGGTCTATATTTATAGCCCAGTGAAGAAAACAACGGTTGTTAGATCAAACCAACTTCACGTAGGGCCAAGATTGATCCTCAAAAGCGGTGGAAGGATCTTGCGTGGCGACAGGTGGGTCCCACCATGGGTGCCGGGCTGGCCCTAGCAAGCCCCACCGGCCACGGGCTTAGGCTCCGTCTTCTTACGGTGTTTCCTAGACCCTTCTAGAGTCCGATGCGTGGTGTTTTATCGCCGTTTAGTTTCGTCTTAATTTTTAATTAAATCCTCTAGTTTCTCTCTTTCTAGATTAATCCTGTAGAAAATATGAAATCACCAAAACTCATGGAATTTGTGAGTTAAAACCACTATTTTTCTATTGGTGACCTCTTTTATGCATTTAGTTATGGTTTAAAATGAACGTTAATCACCATCAATAGTCAAATATATGATTGTTTCATGAACTACCCACACCATGTGAATAGGAGATGCTAGCATCTATGCATGTATTATCATAAAAAACATGTCGGCATTTTTTGAATCTCAAAGCAAGTAGTTAATGTACTTAGGTTCTGATCCATAATAAATAATTGATTTTTCTATTATCCAACTCTAGCCGTTTTGCAAGCGTGCATGCAAATCACATCCTCTACTCATTTTTATGAGATTCAATTTTTTGTGTGTTAATAAATTTCATATTATAGTTATTACACACATAATTCAATGATAAGTACTACTATATAAACAAGAAGGTAGCACAATATATAGTCAGAGTATAATATTTCATTCAGACAATGCTAGCTTGTCTGAGGCTCAAAATTTCTCCAAAATTTTATGAATTTTAGGGCTAACCAAAAAAACAATTCTAAAATCTAAATTTGAGATTCATATTTTCTATTGTTTATGTTCAATATTCTTGTATTCAATTGATCTGAAGTCTTCTTTAGATATAATAAAATTAGAAAATAACATATTCTGAAGTCTCAAAAAATATCCTCCAAATTTTATAAATTTTATTTATTTTGAGGGGATACAAAAAATAAAATAATGAAATTTAAATACCTTAACAAGTCTCTATTGGTATTGATATTAGTTGTATGTTTTGTTTCACTTCAATTTATTTCTCGTTTGCTTTTTCTATATGACATGCATAATTGTTGGGTGAATGAACCATCCGTATTATATATTATCATAAAAGACATGTTAACATCAATGAAACTCAAAGTAAAAGTAGTCAGTATTGCTAGGGAAAGATCTCTATTATCCGTATGCATAATCATTCCATTGGTAGATTGCAAGGTGTGGCACTAGGTGAGAGAGTTGCAAGCCAGTAGTACTTATTACTTTTGGAGGTTGGCACCTCTTAGATGGCTTGGAGGCTTGTGGGCATCGTTGTAGCACACTCGGAGATTGAGTGGTGATCCGATTGCTAGTTATGTTGGGTGATATTGTGAGGGGGATTGTGCTCACCCTGTGGGAGATCACGAATAGCAACTCTAGTAAAAGCGCGTCATTGAGTTACCCTCATTTTGTGTGAGTTCTTGTGGCGTCCGGTGAGGGCTTGGCTTGTGATGCCAATTAGCCACCGAACTACCGAGTGTGTGATCGATACAATGGGGACTAGCTTGATGGCAACCAAGTGAACCTCAGTGAAAAATCAACGTGTCATCTTGTCTACTCTTCTCGTCGGTTTGCATTCACTAGCTTGTCATTACTTGATTCATTACTTGTGCTAGTGAGTAGTGTTGCTCTTGAGTAATTAGTTTGCTTGTGTAGCTTGCTAGTTACCTTCTTAGCTTGTGTAGCTTAGAAGTAGCGATTGCGTGGCTAGTTGGCTTGTATGGCCTTGCTAGTCACATTGCTCAGTTTGTGTAGCTAAGCATTGAGCTCACTAGTTAGGCTTGTGTAGCCGTGCTAGTGAGAACTACTAGTTGCTTATGTTTGTGTGACCTTGCAACCTAATATTGGATAGACGAGCACTACCTAGCCTTGTACCTTAGTGGCTTAACCTAAGACTCTTTTATAAGGTGCTTGTACTTAGATAGAGGGGTGAAGTCTTGGTTAGACCGATAGTTTCAATTCCGCATTTAATTCAGTCTTCCGCTGAGATTAGTTTTTAGAAAGGACTATTCACCCCCTCTAGTCCGCCATCTCGACCCCTCACCAACTTCTTGTTTATGTAGTTGTACTTATCATTGAGTTGTGTTCATAGTAACTATAGTACGACATTGAACAAACATGTGAAAATTGGATATCAAGAAAAATAGGGAGAGGAGATGATTTGCACATGTCACACCCGGTTTTTAAGGACCAAAACCAGGCTCGCCATATGTGTGCCTAGGAAGTCCACACATACAACAATAGAAGGAACAATATTAACTTCAATGTTATATAGTGCAAACATACATATTTTTAGCACTTACATCAAAGTTACACGGAACAGATACTAATCTTCTCTTTGGGCTCCATCTTCACAAGGACAATTGACTGAAGGTATCGTGTGCCTAGTACTTCCTAGAAAAATTCACTGGCTCCACCTTCTGGTACCCATTCAGGATTTTCTAAAATTGAAAGTAAAACAAGCGTAAGTACTCCACGTACTTAGCAAGTACAGCATAGGGTTAATGAGGCTCAAAAGACTGACACAGGTTACACTGCAGTTAGCTTTTAGGATTATGAGTTTTAGCAGTGGTGTAACATCAAGGTTTATCATCCTCTCATAATTACACATGATCAAGTAAGCATGATTAATGATTAGCATAAACATGTCATGAACAGTAAACATCTTTTTTTATTCTATGAGGGTTCAAGGCCGCTCGTGACCGAGAGCACGGCTGGTATATCAGTTTTTAACACACTCTGCAGAGGTTGTTGTAACACCCTAGGTGTTTGGCTCACTAAATTACTTGCATTAACTGGCCATAAGCATCATCATCATCTCATATATGCACGTGCATGACAAGTCTTTATCCATTTTGTATGCTTATGCATGTGTGAGGGTCATTCTATGCTTGCTTTGCTTGAATTATACTATGCCATGCTATGTAACATTGTCAAATGTGCTCTACAGTAGTTCAATGATGTTTAGTACACTTAATGGAACAATGTTTGTGTTAATCACTTTGCCTAATTAAGCTCCTAGATGATAGTTTGACCTTGAGTGCCTTCTAAAGTGGTTTGCTTTGACTGTTTAGAAAGTGCAAGTTAGAAACCTTGCATGGCTATGCACCCTAAAACAAAGTTGTAGAGAATTTTATGTAGAACAAACTTTGTTTAAGGCTCATGTCATGAAAATGTGCTTAAGGTGCTCAAAAATGCACATTTAGATCAGAAACAGTGCTGTTTTTGCCTCTGAAAATTTTGGCCGAGTCCTAGACAAGTTTTCGGTTTGTTTTTAGGGTACTTCATCACGTTGTAGTTTCAAATATAGGCCGAACTAGTGAGTAAACCCTAAATAAAAGTTGTAGACCGTGGATCAAGCTACAACTTTTAGTAAAACGTTTTCCTCTGATATTGCTTGGTTCAACGGCAAATCACGGGTGAAGGTCGCGGGTTCGATCGGCTTTGATGATGCACAAACGGCGCCTGCCGATTCAAAACCGGGCGTGGCCGACCGCCCGGCAGCTTCGGCTGCCATCGGCGCTTTATCGCCGGCGGGGTCCCACCGGTCAGGCCGCCCGCCACGACAACACCGCGGGCACGCCCGGCTCCCTCTCTCGCCCTCGCATTCTCTCCTTCCTCCTCTCTTCTCTCTCTGGAAGGGAGAGGCGACGCCCGACAGCCGCCGCTGCTTCGATCCACCGCAACCACCGCACCGCCGCCGTCCAAACCACACCCAAAGCTTCGCCATGACTCCCTCTTCCACGACACCGCTAGAAAGCCCATCCACCCTCGGGTGAGGGCGCATTGCGCCATTCCGCCGAGTCCGCCATGGCCGGGGAGCTCCGCCCGAGCTTGAGCTCGTCGCGGCCGAGCATCCCCTGACCTTTTCACTCGACCTCTCGTCGGTTCTGTAGTCGCCGTAGGGTGTAGATGATGAGTCTGTAGATAGTTGAGCCGATTAGGGTCCGGGTTCACCGGAACACGCTTCGCCGCCGCGTGAACTCACGGCCGCTCCGCCATGTGCGAGGCCCGAGCTCCTTTGTTGTGGCAATCTTTGGCGCCCTAGCTCGGTCTATGGCATCGTCGAAGTCTTTCTAGAGTTGAATCGCTGCTCGCCGGAGCCCGGCATGGCCGGAATCGGCCGGCGCTCACCGTAGCGCCGCCGTGCCACCATTGCCGGCGACGAGCTAGCTCCCGTGCTTCCCTCTTGCAATAGGATACGCCTATCGGTGAGTTAGGTTGTGGGGAGCACGACGGTGGTGGCGGCCTTCGCCGAAACCTCACCGCCCGGCGTGAAATCGGCGGTCAAACCCAGCGCGCCGCCCTGCTCTGTTTTCCCCTGGCCGACAGGTGGGGTCCGGGTTGACCTGGGCCCGCATGTCAGCTGAGTTGATTTAGGTTTTCGTTTTATTTATTTCGAGAAAAATGCTTATATCTTCCATAAATCTTATCTGGTGCTAGGAAAATCCAAATGGGGTGATTCCAATTTTGTTGGATTCCTCTGTAGGCCTAGTTTTTACTAAAAAATATAAAAATGGCTATGTTCTGCAGTAGATTTTGTTTGATCTATTTATTTTGTTTTAGGTCTTGGAAAATGGTTTAATCCATAACTAATTATGGCTTGATGCTAAAATTGTAAATCCAGTTGGATTAGCCTTGTCTTGACATGCTCTGTCTATGAAAAATATTGGTTGGCTTGTGAACATGTTTTTCATGGCAGTTTGCTATTTATCTTGATTAAATGCATTGAATCTAGTACTTTTGTCATAAAATAAATATGCATGCTACTGTTGTGAAATTTGGCACACAGTGTATTTGTGGTTTGATGTAGCTAAGAAAAATATAAAATCTGTTGTTTGATACTTTTCAAATGGATTTATGAATTATCTTCCTTTAAGCTTGTGTGACTTGTTCTTTTACTACAGGAAGTTGTACTTAGAATTTTAATGTGAAATTTAAAATGTGGTCTATATAAGCTATGAGTAGTCCCCTGTAATTGTTTTGGATTTTTCTGAGTGCTTTTGTTATGTGCTCAATTACTCCCTTAAATACTTAAGTAAAATGAAAAAAGGTATGTTAATAAATGTTTTAAGGTTGACCATCATGTTTTCTGGTAATCATTAATCATGCTTTAGCTGTTGGTTAAGTTGGGTGAGCTTAGTTTGCATGTTTCAACATGAGTAAATAATTAATTCTCCATTTAAGCTCTTTTCTGGACAGCTGATAGCACTTTTGGTTTTGCATGCTTTAGATGATGATTTCTGGCTTTATGATCTATATCAAAGTTGTAGCTAATTTCATCATCTAGTTGTTGTTAAAAATTGAGAGCTTTTGGTTGAGTAGTTTCTGAGTTATAGCACTATCTTGTGGAGTTCCAGAAAGTGCCCTTCTCTGAAATCCCTGGACAGATCTGGGAAATTTATTTGTTTGGTCTTTTTTAACTTATGAATCTGCTTGTGATGTCTAAATGATAATTGTAGGTAATTTCATAAGCTTTCTAGAATGTCTTCTTGCATGTCAATTGGAGTTATAGAACTCTGGTTACAACTGTTTCTTCTAGCTGCTGTCTATAGATTGAAATGCAGTATTGTGTTTGAGTGATTGCTAGTCCTTACTATATGTGAAGCTATACCTTGTAGATGCTTTACTAATTAATATAAGTTGATTAGGTGCAGGTTGTATATCTTTAACTGATGATGAAAAGTTATACCTTGATTTGCTTGGTGAGTGCTTAATCTTGTTTAGAGAAGAGATATGCACATACTCAGTAATTTTAAAGTGATTTGAATAGAGTCATCCCTCTAGGTGGAGAGTTTAGTGTTGCACCACTGTCTTTCTCATGCATGAGCATCACTTGTATTCGTTATTCTCAATTGCACTTGCATTCCAATAGGTGCGCCGAAGGGGGTGACGTTGTTGGAGTTCGGGAGCCTGGACCAGGAGCACCCGGCGGAGGAGGAGCAGGAGGATCCCGCAGAGCCGAACGCAGGAGGCAACTACGGCGAAGAAGAGTTAACGAGTGCCTAACCACGAGCCATCCACATTCGTGAAAGGCAAGCCCCGGAGCATTTTAAGCCTCCTATTCTTTATAAAATGCAATTGAGTACTTTATGTTGTTTATTGCATTAAGTATAGGAGTTGATTGAAGATACTTGCTGCATTCTATCCTATCCTTGTCCAGTATATACTTTATACCATGAATCCTATGTCCTAGGTTAGGACCGTTACAAATGCTTAGCCATGCTTAGACCGGTAGAAGTCGGGTGATTTCCTGTCACCCGCGAGCTATAGGTGGTTACTCTCTGGTCATGTTGGCTATATTTGCTATCATGGAAATGAACCTGGTATTAAATTAAAGGAAGACTGGGCAGGGGACAGTGGACCCCGCTCTAAGTCGGTTAAGGATCGGACGCGTTATGCGTTTCTTGGCCATGTTGAACGCAGCCCCCAGCCTGATATAGCTGGTCGGACTGAGTGTCGGGCCGCGGCCGAGTAGCTCAACTCAAGACGGGGGGCGCGGGGGCGGCCGGCAATTCGCGGGAAGTGGCATACTAGACCAAGGGCAAGCATGTCTAACGATCCTCGGGCGTCCCTTGGGTTAGCATGGTTTGAACATCCCGGCTACCGTCTTTCCGGTCTTGCCGACGATAAACCGGACCCGCGCCTGAGTTGTACCAATGGTTACCTAAGGTGCCTTCGCGCGGCATGTCTGGGTGTGTGTAGGGAATACCCCCTGAGCTCAGTTGGAATCGATTCGAATCGCCGTCTCTCCCGGATAGTGAGAACTTGACCAAGCTTGCGGCACCGTAGATCTCACTAAATAATGATGGTTCTAATATTGATGATGATCATGATGAAAGCTGTACTAAACTGGATATGGTTATTAATGCTTGTAATAATAAAGTGATTGTTTAGTACAGGTGCTCCCTTAGTTGGTAGGCTAAAATAATGTAAGTCGCTACTAGTATAATAACATGTTCTCCTAATGATACTTACGCTTTTATGCAAAAATAAGTCAAGCCAGCTCCACCAAAGTAAGCCTTGCATGATCCTTGGTGTCTTTTATTTCGATTTATGACGGGTAAGACTAGCCGAGTACATTCTCGTACTTAGGGTTTATTCCCTCTTGTTGCGAGATGATCTTCTCTTTAATGGCTTCTCGCAAAGTGTGTCTTCACCCGGGGGATGATGACTAGATCTCGGGCAAAGATCAACTTTACTATCTTATCAAATGCTTTTGTGGGATGAACTATGAACCCGGCTGTATTGGAACTAAATGTGTGGGTGTACTCGATGATTTCAAAACTATGTTGCTTTTGCTACTTCTAAATTTGTGTTGTAATAACTAAGTACTTCGGTATGTGATGCTACTTGCGAACTTATTTGTGAACCCCGATGTAACGAATGGTAAGTTATGTTGGATTGCGTTCGATCTTGGTTTGTGCAATTGTTGGTTTGAAATCCTTCGAGATTTCCGGACTACCGGGATTATATGGGCTCAAGAGTGAAATTAATTACTTCGGTGATTGCTTTTGCACTTGTGCTCTTATAATTTGGTCGGGTTCTCATTACAAACCGTATCGAGCAAGATTCAACGTAATTTACCATTTGTCTATTTGAAAACAAAAGAATTTATTTGCAAAAAGGAAAATTTTGGGTAAAACATTAAGTTTTTGCTTAGGTGTTAAATCTAAAATTTAAATTACTACCATGCCAGTGGTCATCCCTTATGCCCTATTAAGGATTATTAGGTGGCTTATATAAGTACTTGACTTGGGGGTTTTAATTCTTGCATCGACGACCGGGCAAAGGTGAGAAGTGTGATGACCGCAATACGCTGCCTGTGGTCTAATGGTGGAGGCAGCCTTCATATATGAAATAGCCATATATGTTGTAGATTAAATTTTTGCAGCTACGCCCAAGGTAAGGTGAGTTGTGAGAGCATGACCGTCCAACCGGCGGTCTAGGGAAGTGCTAGATTGTCATATTGGATTAATTGTATGTCAAAACCATGCAATTATGAAGGTATTTAATTGTGGGTAAACCGTCGGGTAGTTGTAATACCGGGCCGAATGTGTTGGGACACATTTGTGGAACGTGTTAGCTTTTTATGCTTTCACTTGATTTTTGTTGTTTGTGAAATATTGTGGGAACTGTTGGGCTGCAATGAACTTTTCTGCAGTACACTAACAAATAAGCAAACGTGTAGACCGACTAATTACGTATATTGAGAGAACGTATGTGTGCCACCACCTAGAACGCTAGAAAAATAAGCTATTCTAGGTTGTGAGGACGTTGGGGCGTGCATGCATCATGTTACATATCACTTGATAATTATAACAATGATCCCTCCCTTAAAAGTACTCATCCCTAAATAAAGGTTGTCTATACCATACAACTGAAACTTCTTTCTGCATGTGGCTTCTTCCTCGGAGGCTTCTCGACAGATTGGTCACTTCCCAAAGGCATTTTGACACTCCAAACTTGCTGTAGAGATTGACTGCACTTTGCGTTAATGTTGCCTGACTCATGATCATTGCACAATTTTGTGGTTGATGTCTTGGAATGGAAATGAATTATTGTGCCCTATTTTATTGTATGAATGTATTTCTCTCCAATGAATACAGTTGGCATGATCTTATCATTATCTATAATTTATCCGACATCATCACTAAATGCTCACTTGGATAATAATGCAGATGTCACGCTACAACACCCGTGCGGGTAGTGCTGGAGGAGGTGCTGGTGCGGATCCACCACCACCACCACCGCCCACTCCCACGGAGCTGCCGGGCTATGTTGGCGGAAGGACAATGGCCTTGGCCGATGCTATGCGGGGAATTAGCCAATCGCGATGGGCGCCGCGGACGTCGTGAACATGACCCGAGCAACACAAAGACTTCGAGGGATTTCTTGGGCACTAATCCACCAATCTTCAAAGAAGCTGAAGAACCTCTTGAAGCTGATGAGTGGCTGAATACAATGGAACAGAAGTTTCGCATGTTGAATGTGCCCGAGAACATGAAAGCTGAGTATGCTTCACACCAGTTGCAAGGACCTGCAGGAATTTGGTGGGCTCATCATCGTACCACCTACCCCTCGCTAATGTTCCTATAACATGGGAGCAGTTCTATGTTTGCTTTCCGTGGGCGTTATATTCCGCCCGGGGCTCATGGTGATCAAGCACAATGAGTTTATGAAGCTAAACCGGGGTAACAAGAGTGTGACTGGGTATCTGCAAGACTTCAATAACTTATCCCGGTACGCACCTGAGTTTGTTGATACAGAGGCAAAGAAGATTGCCGGTTTTCAAGCGAGGTCTTGGCCCTAAGTTGATGAAGACAATGAGTACCATAAGTGCACCACTTTCAATGAGTTTATCGGCGATACTCGACTCAAGAGAACAGTAATGCAGTGTATGCCGCTTCTAAGAGCCGCAAGAGAGCTTTGGAGGCAGGATCCTCACAGTCTAAGGCTCCGATGACTTCTAGGGTTCCTTATCGCCCTCCTAATGCACCTACTCGTTATCGTCCACCCCAGAAGAAGAATCAGAACAAGACTGGTTATCGCAAGGGTTTCACAGTTGCTCTGCCCAAGGGCTCTTCTAGTCTGAACCGCTCTAATGTTCCCCCTAGCAACATGCCATGCTGGAACTGTAACCAGCCAGGTCACTGGTCCAAGAACTGTCCGTATCCCAAGAAGCAGGGAAATCAGAATGCACCTCGCCAAGGGCATGTTCACTATACTTTCAAGTTGAAGAGATCCCTTGGTGAGACAGTCCACAAATTGGTAAGTTCTTAGTCGACCACCATCCTACTATTGTGCTATTTGATTCTGGTGCTTCGCATTCATTCATGAGTCTCATATTTGCATCTGAGCACAACATGAAGATAATCAACCTTGAAGAGGGTAAATTCAATATTAGTGCAGCAGGTAACCCTGTGTCTACCAACCAGATAGTCAGGGGTGTACGTCTTGATATCGGTGGACGAGTGTACAGTGAGACCTTTATCATCCTACCCAACCTAAAGATAGATGTGATATTAGGGATGAGGTGGATGAGTAATCATGGCGTCCTTATTGATACGTCCACTAGAGTGGTTATGTTGAGAGATCCCAACAATCAAGAAGCTTTCCTAGTACCTCTTCCTGAGTTTGTGGATCCAAGTCCTACGGCAAACTCCGCTCTTAGTGACAGTATTGCAGCCATACCCGTCGTGTGTGAGTTTCCAGATGTCTTTCCGGAGGAGTTGCCCGGGCTACCACCTGTGTGTGATGTAGAGTTCAAGATAGATTTAATCCCAGGTGCCGCACCCATATCTAGACGGCCTTATCGGATGCCCCCTAACGAGCTTGCAATCATGAAGGAGGAGTTAAAGAAATTAATGACCAAAGGCCTGATTCGTCCTAGTTCTTCTCCATGGGGCTGCCCGGCTATCTTTGTTAAGAAGAAAGATCAATCCTTGCGTATGTGCGTAGATTATCGGCCTCTAAATGAAGTTACTATCAAAAACAAATATCCTTTGCCTCGGATTGATATCTTATTTGATCAACTCTCTCGAGCCAAAGTATTTTCCAAGATTGATTTACGTTCGGGGTATCATCAGATTCGAATCCGTCCTCGAAGATATTGAAAAGACGGCTTTTCGCAACTTAGTGTATGGGTTATATGAGTATCTTGTCATGTCTTTTGGTCTGACGAATGCTCCTGCCCATTTTATGTACCTGATGAACTCGGTATTCATGCCGGAATTGGATAAGTTTGTTGTGGTGTTCATTGATGATATCCTGGTTTATTCTGAAAACATGGAGGACCATGCTAAGCATTTAAGGGTGGTGTTGTCAGTTATGAACATCAACTTTATGCTAAATTCAGCAAGTGTGAGTTCTGGTTGAAGGAAGTTCCTTTCCTTGGCCATATTCTCTCGAGAGAATGGGGTTTCAGTTGATCCTTCAAAGGTACAGCAGGTTTTAGATTGGGAGGCTCCAACCTCTGTCTCTGAAGTCCGTAGCTTCCTTGGTCTTGCCGGTTATTATCGCAGGTTTATTCCTGACTTCTCCAAAATAGCTAAGCCTATGACCAAGCTGCTTCAGAAAGGTGAAGAGTTTGTATGGACATCAGAATGTGAGTCCGCATTTCACACTTTGCGAACTCTGTTGACTTCTGCTCCTGTCTTAGCTCAACCGGATATTGAAAAGCCCTTTGATGTTTATTGCGATGCATCGGGCATGGTCTTGGTTGTGTGCTTATGCGGGAAAGGGCGAGTTATGATGACTGATCATTATTTATCATATATCTTTTATCACGTGACTTATTCTTGTTATGAGTAGGATTCTAGTTATGGTTTACCTTTCACATCAATAGTATAAGTTATAGTTATAAGTCCTACTAAGACCTTCCTAGTGGTATAAATATAAATCAACAACCTGGTAGAACTCCCCAGGTAAAATGCTACAATGGTATAATTATCTGTCCACTTGCAGAACTGTTCTTAGTTTATATCGATATTTCTGCCTAGTCATATTGATTGATTCATATATATATATATATATAAACTTATATTTTATCCTTAGCATATACAACTAGGGATGATAACCTAGTTAATGCTTAGGGATAATGGTGAGAGACAAAGTGGCTAGTTGTTAATGACAAGTTAATTCCATACCATGTGTTTCTAATCTTGTTAATTAGTAATATCGTTAGAAATACCAACAAGCATTTTTGGTGTCGTTGCCGGGGAAGGTAGCTAGACAATTAAGGAACATTGATTGACTTATACTCAATTATGTGATCGAGATAACCATTAACCCCTGCTCAAGCGGGGATTACCCTTGTTTGTCTACTTTAATATCTTATACGGGGTAATGAACGACCGGTTTTACGACCTTCCCCGCATGCCCACACAAAATAAGAAGAAACATAACAAATCCAATGTTGGAGAAAGAGATCGACATCACAGGGACTTTAATTCATATCTCAAGTGACGAGAACAAAGATGTTGCATCACTCACAAATTACAGAATGTGAGTCATGGTAAGTATAATCAAATAAAGGTGAGAAAGTCTTGCTCATAGACTTCAACAATTATGAGTAGTTATCTTTTGCATTCCACTGCATGTTTACGTTAATCCATATATTCACACTATTTAGTTTAAATTTCCTCGACCATGACTTGTTCCATTTTATATATTCATCTCACGTGCATTATAAAAAACTCACCATGATCATGCTCTTTTATCTCTATCTGAATAAATCTCTACTATATTTTTATGCTACCTTTATTTGCTATGATATATGTTTAGACTTTGAAGTACTTTCATAAATCTCTTAAATGAAGTACGGTGCTTAGTTTAGGAGTGGTGGTTTTACTTTTAAAAGGCTTTTAAACTGAGCTCAGATTAAAATGTCTTCCTAAATTAAATTAGACGTGGTGTCTAGGTTGATTTTTGAGCTGATAGTACGTTGTAGTGGATACTTGGATATTTTGTCGGACTAACCCCTGCGAAAAAATTTTGAATTAAATCTGGGAAAGTCAAGAGATAAGTTCATACTAGGGATGAATCAAGGCAGATGATAACTTTGCACAAAAAGTCCAGCTTTTGAGTATTAATTCATTTATCTTTTGTTACAAGTTATCTTTGCCTTGAACCATGCTAGATTGCAACAACAATATAAAACACGATAGACACAATTTATGCTAAATAATCTTAAACCATATATCATCTTGATTAGCATAGAAGCAAATCACGCAAAAAAAGTATGGACAACGAAACCCATATTTCAATCTTGCTATTTCCTTGGGTATGTGTCCATTAACATTTTACAGGAAAGAACAACCTTAATCTATTGGAGAAGTTTTCAAGTGAATATTATTTCATCTTCAATAGACCCCAGCTCATCAACCGCAAATTAATCAAAGAAATCAAGAAAAGGTTGATGAGTGAAGAGCATGTAATCTTCTATAGTTTCATTGAATGGTGAAAAGGCGAAGAAGATAAAAGGAAGACCTTGCTCAGCAAGACCATAAGCTCTCACCAATAGATGAATCCAAACCCTCCTCTTCCAAGTAAGTTCGTCATCACTTACTTAGAAAGATGAAGACATGAAGTACGTTTGTCCAAGCCTCATGCAACAAATAACTACAAGTAATTTATCTTGGTCCTTTCTACCCTATGCCATGCTCAAACATGACTTGCTAATATATATATAAAATAAAATGCTCCTATGGTTCACCATACATATTCTTGGTTCTATGAGAATAAATACCTTTAGTCTTGCAAACTTCTTTATTCTATTATGAGTATGTTGTAGAATGTTACTTAAACATTATGAAAATCAAGCATACTTATATAAGAATTTAGTTGTACATATAGACTAACCCCTCCTACATAAAAAATGTTTAAATCATATTAGGAGACTATTCATAGAATCAATTCAAGGTTAAGGGTATGCTTCAAAATAACATCCTTGCTTTAACCTTAATGAAAAAAAAGTTTTGAAATAGTGGTGAATCATTGAAAACACGAGCTAAAAATTAATCTTTAACTCTTAGGCAAACACTATCCGTACTTTGATAAATAGTATATTCCTTCAGCTATGTGTTGTCCACTAACCCCTTGCAGCGAAGACATAATGAGAGAAACAAGAGATCTGAGGAGTGAGAAAGGAGTACAACATTCGAGACAAGATGCTAATGAATAACCTATGAAACAAGAAAGAAAAAAAAGAGAAGACCATTGCAATTCATTTACCCTTCATCATGCTCTAATGGAGGTAACATCTTAAGGTAAGTGGTCATTAATTTCCTCTTGATCTTGGTATGCAATAAATGAAAATACAACCATGTTAGAGTTACAACTTAAATTGAACAACCTGATTAAATTCAACATGATCTATTCTCTGAGTTTGTTCATAGCGCTATTCTTGTAATCTCAGTCTTAACCAAGTGAGTTAGAAATACCTCGTCTATTATTCTTGATACATTATAAAGACGAATAGTCTTTCTAATGGTTAAGTAGCTTTACTCTTTATCTCACAAGTTTAAATGCCATATTTATACTTCTAGTCCTCTCACCCGTGATAGGAATGAAGAATATGAATAATATCAATCTTATTGTGCCCAAGCTTAGAGGATGAATAAATTTCTGGTTCTGTTGGTGTTTTTCCACCAGCAGAGCCCATGCACTTGATCTCTACCTTGTCTTTATGGGCAGAACACACTTCAATTAAAGTGTGGGGAGACAATCCCCTAAATTCTATAAGTGAAAGTTCTACTAGTAATAATGATGCACATAAGATTGGCTTTGAAACGCTTACAACAGAAAGAAAGAAGGTGGCACCGCCATTGGGAGCCACTAGTGGAGGCACCACCTCAATCCTTACCCTCAAGAGCAACTCGAAGTACTCAATAAACCATTGCAAGGAGAAGTCTAGTTCGAAGAACTAAAAACATCAAACCCTCGCCGTGAGGTAACATCGGTAGTTATCTATATTTACTTTCTTGCATCGTATAATTTATTCTCTCTTTAGCATGATTACTTTTCTATATTAATATTTCATATAAAATAATAAAAACAAATAGATATGCATTAGGCTGCATTCATGCATTTTAAAAAACTTGAGGCCCTATGTGAAACCCTTGTAGTGTAAAAATTGTAGGAGTTCTCACTGTGGTGGCCTATAGAATAAAAATATATATCATACATTTGTACTTTCTACATCTAAACCTATAAAATAAAAAAATATTAATTGAGCATCCTGCTGTAATACTGCTATCTTAAAAATAATTTAAAACTTCTACAACACTCAATCCTCTAAAAATAGCTAATCATTAACTTTTTATTCTAATACCGTTCCACGAGTTTTGGTATTTTGTGAGAGCTTTCTGCAGGATGACTCTAAGAGCCAGCTTACCTAGGAATCTTCATCTTCATCACTTAAAGTACACCTTTCTGACATACAGCTGACCCCTGTGTGAAGGAAGTAACTTCTTGGGTGATAAGATTGAAGTATTTCTGGTAACACTTGCTCTTATAAGCATGAGCTCCTCTATAAGGACCATTCAACTTCAACAATCAACCAGATCAAACATCTAGCTTGGGGGAGAGCATCCCCTAGTTATCAGGTAAGTATACCTATGCGATTATCGAGTCTATCTTATAGTCATAAAATACCAAAAATATGTGGGCACATGAAGGTCCATGTCTGTTGAGTCTTTTATGAGTCTTTAGTTAAATAAAATCTAAAAACCAATAAAAAGAAGTCTTAATCAGTCTTAATTATATTAGAGTGTGTCTAGAGTTAACTATGAACTAGAAAATTTTATTAGAGATGATGAATAGTTGCTCTACTGAAATTCTTTTCAAGTGCCTAGTTGTCAACTTTAAATTCTTCCGAGTTTTAGATATTGCTGTTTTAATTTGAAAATTTACTCTAAACCTGAAACTTGTGGAGGCATATGCTTAAACTAAGTCTAGGTGATTGAGAGATATGATATAAGAGATTCTGAGCTGCTATTTATCTTATTTCTGACGATACTAAGTTTTGGAGATTTATTTTGAAAACCCAAAATGTTACATGATGAGCTCTTGTATGACAAAGTATGAATTCCTACCAAAGCCATATATAATATACATTTAGATTAAGGAAACCTTTGCTCATTCATGCTGCTTGCTTTGCATTGAGTTCAGTCAACCTTTATCGTATACCGTATGAGAGTCTTGTCATGCTTTTAAAATCAAGATCACTAGAAGTAGACGCAACCATTTTCCACTTCCATCTAGATCTACTTTAAAATTGTTTTTCTCCTACATTGGGAGTCAAACACCCAAAAATATATATAAACCCATAGGACAGCCTTTGTTTAATTGCTCTAAGTACTTATTACTATCTCTCCAATTATCATATTGTATTCAAAGATGCATGTGGCTATGCAAAAGGAAAGTTACTGAAAAAGAAGAGGGACTAAAAGAAGGACAAGTGTCCTAGCAATTAAAACAATGGGTACTTAGATGCCCGCCTCCCTGAAAGAAAAAAGAAGAAAAAAGAGAGAAGAAAAGAGAAGAAAAGAAAACGAATAAAGATAGCCCATGTTTTTCCCGCAAAAAGTTCTAAGATCAAAAGAGAGATTTATCCTCAAGGAGCAAAAGTAAAATTAGAATTAGCCACTAAATACCTTATATACACCTATCCACCATATTCCATACACATGCACATCTTGATTTAATTGTATGCCTTGACTCTCTGTGGATCTATTGTTTGGCTTTACAATATATGAACTACGAGTATGCTCATCCTTGTTTAATGCCACTCCTATAAACTCCACTATAATCATTAGTTATAGGAGGGCATGACAACATGCCTCAGTAAGATCCATAAATACCACATATAATAAGAGACTTGAGGGTGTCATACAATTAGCTCTGAGTTTTATTGTGAAAACTTATAGAAACTCTAGAATATTGGTACTGTGAGGAATTTGAGACATAGTGTTTGACTTGATTATTCTGTCTTTCGATTGCTCAAGACTTATGCAAAAGCTATAAAGCCCTATAGTTAAAGGTAAAATTGGTAAGTTTGAAGGTTAGAATAGACACTGTCTAATCCGGAGGAGAATCATTGTTTGAAGCATGTGTACTTAAATAGTAATAACAACATTGTAGCAACTCCTGATCCAAATATATTAGTAATTAGGCTTAGTTTGTTTGCCAAGGGACTAGCAAAAGGTAAGCTTGGGGGAGTTGTTGGCGGTGGATAACGTCAACTTTTACTAGAACTTTAGACATAAAAGGACACATGAATACAAACTAGTCTAGGGTTTTAACTGATAATTTCTACGAGTTTTGTATATTCAGTATTTTCCAGGGACTATTCTAGAAAAGCATAAAAGAGGGATTAGAGTGCATAATTATCACAAAAACGTAACCGCGAAGGCAAAACACCGTCATTAGGCTCAGGAAGCATCTAGAAGACACTCGAAGCAACGGGGCCCACAGACGAGACAAAGTGGTGGGGCCGGCCCACCACTTGGGGCGCCCAGCCCCTGCTAGGGTTTGGGGCCACCTTCTCGAGTCTTCCTCCATCGCCTCTCCTGATGCATCTCGGCCATTGGTTAAGTCGGTTTGATCCTGCGGCGCACGTTGATCCCACCGGGCTATAAATAAAGGGGCAGACCCCCTCCCTGAAGGTATCAAGTCATTTGGAGATCAAGCCATCAAGAGCCTTCTCTAGTTCATCAGAGTCTCTCCAGTTCATAGCTTTAGCCTAGTTAGATTAGAAGTAGAAGAGTTCTAGTTCTTCAATGGATCCGGAGCCCACGGCGTGCATGAGCATGGAGTTCGGTATTGTTCTAGTACTTTGCTCTTATTGTATTCAATATTACGATTCAGGCAACATTATTCTTAATCTCTTATATTCTTAATTGCAATAGTCATTATCTACTTTGATTATATGTCTAGAATAGTTAGTTTGATCTTCTTGAATTCATGTAATTGCTCGTATAGCGTTTACCTAATCGATCATTGGGTAGATGGTAGGCAATATGTAGCTGCGGTGTCTAGATATCTTGTTTATCTATGAGTGCACCCTGATGTGCCAGGTTGTGTGGTAGTCCGCGTAGGTGACAGCTGCGTTGGTTCCTCTGTAGTCCATCCCCCGTACGTAGGACTAGCTGTAACACCCTAGAAGAAAACAACAAATTCTTCTAGAGAATTACCACACTTCAACACTAACAACAGAGTACGCGGAAGCAACAATACAAAATTTAATGATAAATATTCTTTATTGATCACCAGGCTAACATAATTCAAACCAACCGAATCATGATCCAACACGATAAATAGCGAACAACCAACTAGTCCAAGATTAATAAAATATTATTATTAAAAAACGTGTCTCATGACATGCATAACTCATAAGTGATATGTACACGTGCCGCTACTCCCCGTCCCCAAGCAAGCATCTTCCAAACTCATAAACCCGAGGGGAAAAACAACGTGTGAGGTTTATAAAAAACCTCAGCAAGCAAACTGCCTTAATTGAGTCATTTAAATCACAATTCAATTAAACATCAATTTAAAAAAAACATGATAATAGATATATTAATAGTAAATACACCACTAGCTTCATAGACATATAAATACATTAAAAGTACAAATGTAAATGATGCAGTGCAATACAAAATACGAAAAGTACAATGAAATGCAAATATGAATGATGCAATGCAAATGCATGACTTCACTTCTACCCAAACATCCCAAGAAGAGGGAGTGAGGGTTGCAACCACATTGCTCATCAACGTGCGTTGCTGTACCGGTACTTACCGCACCAATTTGGCTACGGTTTCTTCCAAATGCATACCAACGGAGAGAGTGCAAGTGCAAAGGTTGCAATGCAAGAAACTTCAAGTACATCATAGTCCAACAATAGATTCTATAGACAACAATTCATGTATCTCAAAGTACAATAAATAACTTTAAGTTTTAGATTATATTGGTAGTGTGAAATACTCATAATTTAGTGGAGGCAATTCAAACAACACGCTTAAAGCATGTGGATCACAACGCCACGTTTACTTGCCTTCACGGAAGATCAAAAGTGAGAGCTAAGCATGGTCCGAAGGTGCACCACCTGATTATAAGTAAATCTCAGTACCAACACTATCATACTAACAAAATAAATAACAAATTGCACACCAAAGTGCTCAAATCCTGCCGCTCAAGCATCTACCGATTTGCCACAGACTATATAGCAGCAGCACTGTCCCTTCTCTTTTTTCATAGGCACTACTCAAAGCATTCAAAAATTCTAAAAATCTACCAGGTGGTAGAAGACTCTATTATCTACAAGTTTGGTATTATACTATTTGGCATAAGAAGTCACCAATATAGCTCAAAAATCTAATTTAGCTAACTGAACTTTTCTGTCAGTCAAAACAGGACAGCAATTTTTATTTAATTGTTAACTAGAGATTTACTCATCCAAAAGACATGATCTAAACCAATCTGGAAAGCTTAATAAATCTCCTATAACTTTGGTTCAGATCACAAATTCTAATTCATCCATCTTGAGGGTGAAAAACTGAATAGATCTAAAGCTGTCCTGATTCTCATCACTGAAAAACAGCCCAATATAAATGACCATAACTCCCAAAATACAGAAGCTATGAGGGTGATATTGGTGTTAAAAGAAAGGTATTGAAGTCCTCTAAAATATTGTCCACAGTGTCAAAATTTATTAAGGCCACTAAGATGCCCAAAAACAGTGATAAACAAATACTGCTCAGTCTAATGACATTTTCAGAGCATGGATGAAAACTAATTTCGGGGATTTCGGGAATTACTCTTACTAAACACCATCTAATCCAATGATTTGATCCATAAAACTTGATCTAAGAAAGTGGATCATAGTTTGACACCTTACCTAGGTCAACCACAATGAGCACAATGACAAGATCTCGATGATCCACTCCTTCCTTCCTTCCCCTTCTCCACCTCACAGCGATCTATGCCGCTATGACCGTCTCATCGACCCGATCTACGACGAATCATAGTATACCCATCAAGAACAGCGAGGGATGAAGAACAAGGGCAAAACGAGAGAAAGAGATGATGCCTAACCAAAGTCCAAGAAAGCGGCACCACGAAAGACGATGACGGCGAACAATGGCGGCGGCAAGGTCTTCCTCCTTCTCTCCCTTCTTCCCTCTCCCTTCTCCCTTCTCCCTTCTCTCCCTTCTCCTTTTTTTTGAGGGCTGAACAAGAGGCGGCGGCCAAGAGTTCGGGAACAGGGGGAAGAAACCGCACAGGGCACTGTAGCGTCGGGGTTACTGTAGCTGCGCTACAATAGCCGCCCTCTTTTTCTTTTTTTTTCTAAAACTTGTAATATACGTAACTTTGTGATCCGAATTCGAAATGATTTGTATGAGTAGTCAAACTGAAAGATTTCGACGAGCTCTACGCATTGGTGATATCCATTACTCCATTAGATCAAGTGACAAAAATTCAAATTTTCCATCTCTCTTAAATCCAATCAATCCTCGCTAAAAAATATCACTTGGTCTATATAAAAAATTTCTATATCTACCATGCATTCTAGGGTATTACACTAGCAGGGCACAGTCGCGAAGTTGGATAATGACTGTTTCACATCCTTCCTAGTTGATGCCCCTTTACATGTGATAATGATGTAGGGTTAACTTAACAATGATTGCTAGATATAATTGCACTAATTAGAGTTATTCATTGATGTAGTTATTGAATTACCTTAGTATTTATTTCTCAGTTTATCCATTGGCTAGCTATTACTATGGCTAGAAGAGCTCGATGTTTACCTATTTATGATGACTGATCATTATTTATCATATATCTTTTATCATGTGACTTATCCCTGTTATGAGTAGAATTCTAATTATGGTTTACCTTTCACATCAATAGTATAGGTTATAGTTTTAAGTCCTACTAAGACCTTCCCAGTGGTATAAATATAAATTGACAACCTAGTAGAACTCCCCAGGTAAAATGCTATAATGGTATAATTATCTGTCCGCTTGCAGAACCGTTCTTAGTTTATATCGATATTTCTGCCTAGTCATATTGATTGATTTATATATATAAACTTATATTTTATCCTTAGCATATATAACTAGGGATGACAACCTAGTTAATGCTTAGGGATAATGGTGAGAGACAAAGTGGCTAGTTGTTAATGACAAGTTAATTCCATACCATGTGTTTCTAATCTTGTTAATTAGTAATGATGTTAGAAATACCAACAATAAGGATCATCCCATATATGTAGCCAACTTTCATAGATAAGCTTTCTCCTGTCCTCCCCTAGTGGTACATATCCTGCAACCATAAAATTGACAATATTCACGTACCAGGGATCTGACCTAGAGATGGCGTAGAGCGTGTCGTCTCGAAGGGAGTCATTGATTGGTAGTTCCTGTATATTCTTAAACTGCATTCTAGACAAGTGATCGGCAAATGTGGTTTTCTACTCCTCTTTTATCTTTTATTTCTAAGTTAAATTCTTGGAGTAGCAAAATCCATCTTATGAGTCGAGGTTTAGCATCTTTCTTAGTGAGCGGTATTTAAGAGCAAAGATGATCGGTATAAACAATTACCTTTGCTCCTACTAAGTAAGATCTAAACTTATCTATAGCGAAAATAATAGCCAAAAAGCTCTTTTTTAGTAGTTGCATAATTAAGTTGAGATCCTGTCAGAGTTCTGCTAGCATATGCAATTATGTGATGTTTCTTGTCTTTAGTTTGTCCCAAAACTGCCCCCCAAAGATAGTCATTTGCATCACATATCAATTCAAAAGGCAACGACCAATCGGGGGGTTGGATGATTGGTGCAGAGATGAGCGCTTTCTTAAGAGTTTCAAAAGCTTTCAAACAAGCGTCATCAAATTCAAAGGGAGCATCCTTAGCTAGCAGGTTTGTTAGAGGTCTAGCAATGTATGAAAAGTTATGTATCAAAAGTTATGTATGAACCGTCTATAGAATCCTCATGACCTAGGAAGTTCCGAATTCCCTTAACATTAATGGGAGGAGGTAGTTGTTCAATTACTTCAATTTTGGTTCTGTGTACCTCTATCCCTCTTTCGGACACCAAATGTCTAAGCACTATTCCTTCTCTAATCATAAAATGACATTTTCCCAATTAAGGACTAAGTGCTTTTTCTCACATCTTTGCAAAACTTTATCTAAGTTTTCAAGGCATTTATCAAAAGTTTTTCCATATACCAAAAAGTCATCCATGAAAATTTCCATTATTACTTCAATCATATCAAAAAATATAGACATCACGCATCTTTGAAATAAAGGTGGAGCATTATATAGTCCAAAAGACATTCTACGGTAAGCATAAGTTCTGTATGGACATGTAAAGGTGGTTTTGCTTTGGTCATCTGGACAGATCGTTATTTGATGATATCCCGAATACCCATCAAGAAAACAGAAGAAAGAATGATTTGTCAAGCTTTCTAACATTTCATCAATGAAGGGAAGTAGGAAATGATCTTTCTTTATTGCCTTGTTTAGCTTTCGGTAATCAATACACATCCACCATCTAGTGATAGTTCTTTGTGGGATTAATTCATTCTTATTATTCCTAACAACTGTCATGTCTCCCTTTTTAGGCATAACATGCACAGAGCTTACCCACTCACTGTATGGCACAGGGTATATAATCCCGTCATGTAACAGTTTTAAAACCTCTTTCTTAACAACCTCTCTCATCGCATTATTCAACCTACGTTGTGGTTCTCTAGAAGGTGTTATCTCAGGATCTATAGGGATGTGATGGGTGCAAAGAATAGGATTGATTCCTTTAAGATCTTGGAGTGAATAGCCGAAAGCAGATCTACGCTTTTCTAAGACTATAATTAATCAAAAGGTTTCTTCCTCAGAGAGTTTATCACTTATTATCACAGGAGATTTTTTATCATTATTTAGGAAAGCATATTTAAGACCAGAAGGCAAGGGTTTGAGTTCTATGGAAGGCTTAGGTGGTTCCTCAGACTCATCTAGAGGGTCAGGTTCTAGCGTACTATCTCCTTCCTCTTCTAGTGGTTCGAAATCATCCTCGAAATCTGGCTTGAAAGATGATTCAAGGGTTGTCTCTAAGACTTCTTCTATAGGATCAGGCTCAGGAAGTAACTCAGTCTCACTTCAGGTTCTAGCATGAAGTCTGGAAGTGGAATTTCTTCCTCCTCCTGTGGTTCAAGCTCGCAGATAGCTGTAGGTTGGCATGTGGTAGGTGTGGATTCCTGATCAACTATCAGATCTTCTTCCTCTACTAGCTTCTTTAAAGGTGCTTCATTTTCACGGATCTTAGTAAGGACATTTCTTGCAATATCGGAAGTGATATACAAGAATGATCCTCTAGAAGCAAGGTTGAGGAATTTAGCGGTTTTTCTATTCAGACCCTTATAGAAATGTTGAAGTAGAATGGGGTCTGGTAAAGATAGACTAGGTCCAGAATGCGTAAGCAGTTAAAGCGTTCCTAGGCTTCAATTAAGCTCTCCTTCTCTTGTCTAAAGGATAGAACTTCTAAGCGAAGCTCTACCACCTTAGAAATAGGATAGAATTAAAGGCAGAATTCAGCACATAATGCTCTCCAGTCACCTTTAACACTCTCAACATGGAGATCATACCAATGTCTAGCTTCTCTAGTCAAAGAGAAAGGAAAAAGCTTCCATCGGATAGTCTCATCGGACATATCCTTAATGCGCAAACATGCACAGGTTTGTTCGAATTCATTGAGGTGAGAATAAGGGCTAGCATTATCTTCTCCTGAGAAAGATTGGTTTCTGACCATGTCTATTAAATATGGGCGTAGCTTATAGTCAGAGGCTAGGATAGGCTTTGAGGATGGCTCTGGCTCTAAGCGTAGGCTCATAAAGTTATATTTATAGATAGGTGTGGAATCAAGTTAATCCATTGAATGATAGAAAAGGTAAAGAGAAATAGAAAAGGTAAAGAGTGATAGTATACAAAGAAAAGATAAGATTATAATACAGGTTAAGATAAGTTCAGAGTGATCTCAGCGACGTCTTCCCCAGCAACGACGCCAGAAATGCTTGTTGGTATCTGTTAATGCCTACTGAATAATTCCACAAGTGCACGGATACGTGGTAGCACTTCACCGGATAAGTATACCTATTTTTAATATCAAACCCAAAGGAAGATGTGTGAGGGTCTTCTAAACTACACTTAACCATCTGAGTAGCAAACAAGGCTGTAGAAGGTAGGGATATAGAGGAGACAACTAAGGCTTCTAGTTCAGGCTCAAGCAAATTATGATTAAGATATTTTACTAGGGAGTTGGATAGAAAAGCATAGGCAAAGCTATACTCAGCTACCAACTATTCTCCTGCTAGGCCTAACAACGGGATAGTGGAGTATATAAGATTCAACGGAGCTATAAAGTCACCTCCGCAAGCTACCACCAAATCCGGATGATAAGGTACATCTACGAGTAACAAAGTCTAAGCACCACGCTTACACTACGAATACTACTCTAACCCAAGAGCTACAAGGATTAAAGTACTCAAAAGAATCGCAAACTAGCAGCACAAGATAAACAATGTTACTTACTTAAACTCAGAAGTCGACTCCAAAGTAGTCTCAGATACAAGCCGTAGAGGTAGCACCGATAGGCCGATACTCCTCCAAAACTCTCTCTTTAACTCTATCTCCCTATCTCTGAAGAACTAGCTTCTACAGGTATAGAACTAGCTCTCTCTTGAAATGCTAACTCGAGAGGTCATCCATTCAAGGGACACCTCCAAGAATCCTAATTAGGGTTTCTCGCTAAAGCTCTTCTTTCTCTAGGATGGATCCTCCCATGGGGGGCTGCCTCTCCTTTTATAGCCCTAGCGAATCAACGTGAGCCCTTAGATCAAACTGACATTGGCAAACGGTGGAGATCGATCCTTAAAGGCGGTGGAGTAAACCGGGCGAACCAGGCCGTGAACCGGGCCCGCACCAGACCGGCCGGTCCAGGGCCAGACCGGTAGGTCTGGTCTGGCCACCGCTGGCGCTCCGCTTCGGTCTCGTGTGTTCTTGTCTCTTCTGGAATGTTCCTGTGTCGCCGTGGCATCAAATCGTGCATTCTATGTTGTAGTGTAGCTCAAAAGTGTGTCATTTCCAGTGTTTACCTGCAAAACCATTGATTCACCAAAACTCGTGGAATTCGTTAGTCAAAGCCCTACTTCTAGGTAGATGGATTGCTTTTATATCATTTCGAAAGGTTAGTTGACGGTGGGATTTGAACGTTAAGGACCGTCAACAATATGCGGATACCGCTGCTTGGTTTCGTTGAGTACTTCGCTAATGTAGTAAATTGGTCGCTGGATAGGATAGATGGATTTTGGTTCATTGCGTTTGACCACCAAGACAGTGGTGATCTCTCTGTTAGTGGCGGTGATATAGAGCAATAGATGCTCTTCCTCTGTAGGTGCCATAAGGACGGGTGGTGATGATAGGTACGTCTTGAGCTCACTGCTGACGGCCATTATTGTATGAAATCAACCGTAAACTAGCCATGAAAAGAATGCAATTGTGATCACCAAATTAGACATAGGGTTTACACGGACCAAATTCCACAAGTTTTCACTATTTCTGCAGGCGTAAACTAGAAAAGGCGCAACCACAAGAGCTTATCAGAACAAGGAAACGAAAAACGGACTCCGCGGCAATACAGGAAGGTTCCAGAAGAGACGAGAAGGCACCACGCCGAGCCGAGGGCTCAGAGGCCACCGTGCCGAGGCGGGGCTGGTGTGGCCTGGACCGGCCCGGTCAGGGCTGGCCCCGGTCGTGGCCCGGTTTGCCCGGTTCGCTCCACCGCCTTTGAGGATCGATCCTAGCCACCCGCCAATGTTGGTTTGATCCGATGGCTCACGATCATCACCCAGGGCTATAAAAGAAGGGCAGGACCCCCCATGGGAACATTCATTTATTCCTCATTCGAAGTCCGATCATCAGCCAGAAACCCTAATTAGAGCTCCTTGCTAGGGCCTAGATAGCTAGATTAGAACTAGAGGGAGGCAAGCGCAGGCTTGGATTCCGAAGCCATCAAGAGCTTGGATTTGGTATAGTTCTTACCTCCTCTAGCCTTTGTTCTCTTTCATTGTATAGTTATATGATTGCTACAAATGAATTGATGAATATTTATTTACTTATATTCATAGTTATCTTGTTCTTTGTGTATTATGGTTATATGCTTAGTATAGCTAGATTAACATTATACTTATCCATAGGTTCATATAGCACTTATCTAATTGATCGTTGGGTGAGTGGTAAACATTGTGTAAGCGTGGTGCTTATACGTTGTTTATCTGTGAATGCACCCTATAGGCCGGGTTTGGTAGATCGTGGGTGTGACATTCCTTTTGAGTCCTATGTATTCTAACCCCTGTTTATAGGCACAGTAGGGCTTTTATACGAAGGAAGGGCATGCTATGTTCTCAAACTTCCCTAGTATGTCCACTATGAATAAATATAATACTAACCTTAGCCATGACTACTAGGTGTACTGCACTGACCATAATATGCATTGATATGTAGCTAGGAATAACCCAGGAATATCTCTTGATGTTCTACTTGCAACCCTAATGATATAGCTAGGAGTCTCTATCTGTTTATGCTGATGAATATACACTTACCTTATCATTTATCATGTGACTTACCCCTGCATTGAGTAGCGAGGACATGGTTATGCCAATTCATTACACTCTAGGTCAACACACTATCTTTACACAGCCATGTAGACCTTCCTTTGGGAAAATACAAATGACAACCCGTAATACTCCGGGTAAAATGCTACAATGGTATTTGATCTGTACGCTTGCGGATACTATTTCTATATTCTAAATGGTGGCATGATTTAATACCACACCCCTTGGTGTTATGCTGGGGATGACAACTTGGCATTCTAGTGGCGGTGCGCTGCACAAGCATTTTTGGCGCTGTTATTAGAGGTAACATTAAGAGGTGTCAACAAGCATTTTTGGCGCCGTTGCTAAGGAAGGCAATTGGCAATTAAATGGATAGCGATAGACCTAACCAACTAATGAGATAGAGGAAACCATAGATCCCAACTCAATGCAGGCTTATCCTTGTGTTTTCTATCTTTGTGAAATCTTATGCAGGGTAATGGCTGAGGTTCATTCTTTGGAGGACCAAGCTCCTATAAGAGAAGAAGAAGAGCAACAAGAAGGCAACTTAGCACCAATCTTTGAGGAAATGGCAGATAAGTCACTGCACGAGTTCTCCGCTCCGAACACCAGCAATATCCGCACTGGACCTAACGTCGAAGTTGGGGAGAATGGATTTGAGCTCAAACCGGCTCTTATCACCATGGTGCAGGCCAACTTGTTCTGTGGAAAAGCACATGAAGATGCAAGTGCTCATCTCCAACACTTCCTAGAGATTTGTAGCACTTTCAAGCTGAGAGATGTACCAAAGGATACCGTCCTGCTGCGTCTGTTCCCATTCTCACTGTTGGGAAAGACAAAGCAATGGTTCTATGCCAACAAAGACAACCATATAACTTAGGACAAGTGCTCCACAACTTTTCTGTTAATGTTCTTTTCTATGGGCAAGACAAGTGCCCTAAGGGGGAAGATTTCAAGTTTCCAGCAACAGTACGATGAGTCAGTCCCTGAGGTATGGGAACGCTTCCAAGATTACATATCAGAATGTCCTCATCATGGGATGGAGAATTGGCTCCATAAGTAAACTTTCTATCATGGGCTTACCAACAGCACCCGTAACAATGTTGATGCCGCTGCTGGAGGTGCATTCATGTCATTGACCATACCATAAGCTACTGCTCTTATGGAGAAGATGGTGTCCAATCAAGATTAGAATGATGAGCGCCAAACAACCCGCAAGAGAAGTGGAGGAATGCACTAGCTCAAGGAGGTAGACATGCTGTCTGCTAAGATAGACCTACTCATGAAGAAGCTGGAAGATAAGACGAGCCAGAGACAAGATGTCATGTGCATTAATGATTCATGCATGACATGTGAAGTATGTGGCAATATGGAACACTCAGGCAACAGCTGCCCTGAGACCCGTGAGGATGTGAACTTCATCAACAACAACAACAACAATTATCGTCCTCAAAATCAAGGATAGAATTAGCAAAGGCCCAACTACCAAGGTAATTTCCAAGGTAACTTTTAAGGCACTAATTACAATAACTTTCTCAATTGCTTTTGAGAGAAGTGATCTCCAACCAGAATAAAATTATGGAGACTTTATCTAGGAAGGTAGCATCCAATGATAAAATACTAGAAAATATAAACACTAGAATGGATAGCTTTACCTCTGCTGTTAAGAACTAGTTTAGCTTCAATAAAATGATAGAACAATTAGCTCAGCTGGCGGCCGCTGTTCCATCAACAATTAGATTCTAGGGCAACCTTTAGAGCCTGAGACCGTGAATCTAGTTGATGTGTATGCAGGTTACTATGTTGAAGCATCATCAGGATGGAAGGACGAGTCCATGCCACCCAAGAGAGGAGATCCAGGGAGACCTGTGATCCCCATCTCTATTGGGCAGCATGACCTCCCGGAAGTTGTCTGCGATCTAGGCACCAGTGTCAATATCATGCCTAAGGTAATTTTTGACCAAGCCTTTCTATGGGCATATTTGTTGTACACGGATATGTGTTTGCAGCTTGCAGACCAGATGATCAAGTACCCTAAAGGAATCTTAGATGACATGTGTATACGAATCGGGAGATCATATGTCCCTGTACACTTTGTAGTCTTGGATACCGGCAGAGATCCTAAGAGTCCAATTATTCTTGGCTGACCATTCCTGAGTACTGCAAAGGCTGTCATCTACACAGACAGTGCTAAGAATTATTTCACCATCAAGGGTAATAAAGAGAAACTCAGTTTCAAGAACAAGACCCTTAAAGCTCCTATAGATCCAAGGGGAGCTTACTTCCCAGTCAAGCCAATAAACGAAGGTACCAAGAGAAATTCAAATGGGAAGAGAAAGAACAAGAATAGGAGGCAAGTGAGAAAGCAAGTCCAAGTAGTCAAGGCTGTTGAGTACAAGTATGACCACCTCTTAGCTTCACCATTCCTAGCCAAGATAGAGGATCCAGGCATGCCAGCCATTGATTGCAACATTGGACAGTGCTCCTTCTACAGTGCTTTCTGCGACACCGAATCAGCTGTCAATATTATGTCCAAAAACGTATATAATTTACTATTCGATACACCTCTATACCCTACCTATATGCAGCTGCAGCTGGCGGACAACGCAACAAGATTTCTAGAGGAAGTAGCAAGAGACATCATGGTCAAGATCCAGAGTCACTACGTCCCGACCGACTTCATGATACTGGACATGGGAGAAGAAGACGAGACACCCATTATACTTAGAAGGCCGTTTCTCAGCACCACCAACGCTATCATCTACAATGGATCAAGCCAAGTCCACTTCCAATTTACAGGAGAGAAAATACGCTATTATTTTAAAGATTATAACTCTCCTAGATTAGCGGCTTTTACCCTATCTAAGAGGAAACGTCAGCGCCGGAGGAATCACTCTCAAAAGAGCAACATTGAGGAGGAGGAAATCAATGAAGAATCTACAGCACCAAAGCAATAACCTACAAAGGTATGGAAAGAAAAGGTAACCTCTTCAACTGAGTCATTATTATCAGGAGGTCCAACATCAGGGTCCCCATCCTCGGGATCTGATGAAACACCCCAAGAATGACGACGACGAGAAGTCTTGTCCGGAGGACTTTAAACTCCGAACCCTTGCCATAAGGTAACAAGTAGTTATCCATTTACTTTCTTTCATAGTTAGTTTTTATCATCTTTATAAAAAATCACAAAAACATTTGGAAAACCTTTAAGCCCCATGTGACATACCTGCAGTGCAAGCTAAAGGAGTGTTCACTGTAGAGGCCTAAAAATGAAATAAATTAGTATGCATATTTCCATTTGATATAAGAAAAATTCAAAAATAATCATTGAGCATCTTGCTGCACTGAATGCACTGTAACAACCGTTGGAAACCTCTCACAACAACCAGTCCATGAAGTGGCTAACCACTAACTGTTTATCTTAATCCATTCCATGAGTTTTGGTGTTTTATGAGATGTTTGCTGCAAGATGACTCTAAGAGCTAGTCCACCTAGGAATCATCATCTTTGTCACTCGAAGTACACCTTCTTACACACAGCTAACCACTGTGTGAAGAAAGCAACTTCTTGTTGGATGAGATGAAGGTTTCCAGCTACACCAGCTCTTACAAGCATGAGCTCCATCAAGAGGACTGTTCAGCTTCAATGCTCAACCACGACAACAATCAGCTTGGGGGAAGGCATCCCTTAGGTACCCAGGTAAGTGTACCTACGCGATTATCAAGTCAGTCATAAAAATGAAAAATACAAAAATATGTGAGCACATGAAGGTTCAACATAGTATCTAAGAAAACCTAAAAATACCAAAAATATTTGGGCACATGAAGATCCAAGCTTTTTAAGAGTCCTTAGTGTCTTTTGAGTTTTATAGTTTGAGTCTTTGAAAAATGAAAAAAAATAAATAAAAATGTTTGTCTGTCTAGAGTCAATAAAAAGGAAGCTCTTGAGAAAAATTGAAATGATGATAAGCTGCTCTGTTACAACGCCTCTAAAATACCTAGAGTTGAGACAAAAGTTTTCCTAAGTTTTAGCTCCAACTGTTTTGACATGAGAATTTGCTCTGAGCCTGAAACTTGTGGGTTGCATACGCTTGAACTAAGTCTAGATGCCTGATTGATAAGATTGAGAAAGTCTGAGCCGCTATCTATCTTGTTCTAAGTGACACTAGAGTTCTGGAGATTTATATTTTGAAAAATAGAAAAACATGATGAGTTCCTATGTGACAAAGCTTACATTCCCACCAGAGCCAAACTTGATGAGATAGGCTAGTTAAAACTTCCACATATTTGCTGCTTGTCTTGTATTGAGTTTTGTCAACTCTTCTGACCCTGGTGAGAAATTTGTCATGCTCTTGAATCAAGATCCACCTCCATATGCACTACTCTACACTGGAGTAGGCGCAACAACATGCCATTCCACTTACAACCATTCCAAAAAAAATTTCTCCTAAACTAGGAGAGAACACTAAAAATATTCCATTAGGTTAGCCACCCAATAAATGCTCCATGTTCCTTTGTTATCTCTCCAAAATCCATCAATGCCAAAAGGAGTGCTTTGAGCTATGCAAAAAGATATTTGAGAAAAAGGGGAAAAGAAAAGAAATAATGGGTACGTAGATGCCCTACTCCCTTAGAAAAAGAAAAAAAGAAGAAAGAGAAAAATATAACTCATAACCTCTGGTCAGTTTTCAAAGGAGAGAGAAGCATCCAAGGAGCTGAGTAGAATTAGGTTCCACCACATATCCACCATATCCATCCACCTATAGATCTGGATTCAACTGTATGACTCGTTTCTCCATGGATCCATCGTTTGACTTAACAACACATGCATTGCAAGTTTGCTCTTTCAGTTTCTCCTTACCTATGAGCTCCACATAAGCTTTAGCCAACCATCAGCACTACCTTGGTGAGAACCCACAAATACCATATACATTGAGAGACTTGAGAGTGTCATACATGGGAAGCTCTGAGTTTTATTTGAAAGCCTCTAAAAACTCTAGAATGGTAGTTGATCGAAGAGCTTGAGACATAGTGCTTAGATGGGATCTTTCTATCTATCAAGTGCTCAAGACCCAAGGAAGAGCTAATAAGCCCCACGGTTAAAGGTAATATGAGTAAGTTTGAAAGTTAGCTCAGTTATTGCATAACTTGGAGGAGAATTTCTGTCTGACTGCAGGTACTAAGGAGTTGCTCTGAGATGGCTACAATGCTTAAACATATACATATAATCAATAACTTTTCTGAGTTTTCTTTGCTAAGGAACTAGCAAAGGTTAAGCTTGGGCGAGTTGTTGACGGCCATTATTGTATGAAATCAACTGTCAACTAGCCATAAAAAGGATGCAATTATGATCACCAAAGTAGACATAGGGTTTACACTGACCAAATTCCACGAGTTTTGATGTTTCACTATTTCTGAAGCGTAAAACTGGAAAAGGCGCAACAACAAGAGCTTATCGGAACAAGGAAACAGAAAATGGACTCCGCGGCAACACAGGAAGGTTCCAGAAGAGACGAGAAGGCACCACGCCGAGCCGGGGGACTGGAGGCCACCAGGCTAGACCGGCCGGTCTGGCCCTAAACCGACCAGTCTAGGGCTAGCCCCGGTCGTGGCCCGGTTCGCTCCACCGCCTTTGAGGATCGATCCTAGCCGTCCGCCAATGTCGGTTTGATCCGATGGCTCACGATCATCGCCCAGGGCTATAAAAGGAGGGTAGGACCCCCATGGGGAGGCACATTCATTCATTCCTCGTTCGAAGTCTGATCATCAGCCAGAAACCCTAATCAGAGCTCTTTAGCTAGGGCCTAGATAGCTAGATTAGAACTAGAGGGAAGCAAGCGCAGGCTTGGATTTCAGAGCCATCAAGAGCTTGGATTTGGCATAGTTCTTACCTCCTCTCGCCTTTGTTCTCTTTCATTGTATAGTTATATGATTGCTACAATTGAATTGATGAATATTTATTTACTTATATTCATAGTTATCTTATTCTTTGTCTATTATGGTTATATGCTTAGTATAGCTAGATTAACATTATACTTATCCATAGGTTCGTATAGCACTCATCTAATTGATCATTGGGTGAGTGGTAAACATTGTGTAAGCATGGTGCTTATACGTTATTTATTTGCGAATGCACTCTATAGGCCAAGTTTGGTAGATCACGGGTGTGACATTCCTGTTGAGTCCTATGTATTCTAACCCCTGTTTATAGGCACAGTAGGGCTTTTATACGAAGGAAAGGCGTGCTATGTTCTCAAACTTCCCTAGTATGTCCACTATGAATAAATATAATGCTAACCTTAGCCATGACTACTAGGTGTACTGTACTAACCATAATATACATTGACATGTAGCTTGGAATAACCCAGGAATATCTCTTAATGTTCTACTAACAACCCTAATGATATAGCTGGGAGTCTCTATTTGTTTATGCTGATGATTATACACTTACCTTATCCCCTGCATTGAGTAGCGAGGACATGGTTATGCCTATTCATTACACTCTAGGTCTAGGTCAACACACTACCTTTACACAGCCATGTAGACCTTCGTTTGGGAAAATATAAATGACAACCTATAATACTCTGGATAAAATGCTACAATGGTATTTGATCTATGCGCTTGCGGATACTATTTCTATATTCTAAATGGTGGCATGATTTAATACCACACCCCTTGGTGTTATGCTGGGGATGATAACTTGGCATTCTAGTGGCGGTGCGCTGCACAAGCATTTTTGGCGCCATTATTAGAGATAACATTAAGAGGTGTCAACACTCACTGAAAGCGGCGTTAGCTTCTTCGGACCATACAGATTCTTCCTTTGCTCTGAGCAGTCGGAAGAAGAGAAGGCCCTTATCACCGAGTCGGGATATGTACCTACTCAAGGCGGCCATACACCCTGTCCAGTTTTGGATGTCTTTGATACACTTGGGAGGCTTCATATCTAGCACGATCTTTAACTTCTCGGGGTTAGGACGTATGCCGTCTTGGCTAACTACGCTGCCGAGCAGTATTCCGGAGGGAACACCAAAGACACACTTGTTCGGGTTTAGTTTCCATTGGAACACATTCAAAGCCTTGAAGGTCTTATCGAGGTCATCGATCAGAGTTGAGGCCTTTTTGGTTTTTACCACTATGTCATCTACGTAGGCTTCGCACAATCCATCATGAATTTCTACCTCGAGGCACTATTGTATGGTGCGCTGTTATGTTGCACCAGCGTTTTTTAAGCTGAACGACATGGTCATGTAACAGTAGGCCCCGAAGGGTGTTATGAACGACATTTTCTCTTGGTCTTCTAAGGCGAGGGCTATCTGGTAATAACCCAAATAGCAATCTAAGAAAGAAAGTAATTGGCAACCCACAGTGGAGTCGACCACCTCGTCGATGCGAGGGAGCAGGAAGGGGTCTTTCGGCAGAGTTTGTTGAGATCGGTATAATCAACGCACATTCTCCATTCATTATTTTTTTTGCGTACAAGAACTAGGTTTGCTAGCCAATCCGGATGATACACCTCTCTAATAAAACTAGCATCTAGGAGCCTGGTTATTTCTACCCTAATCACCTCCTTCCTGTCTCGAGTGAAACGTTGTAGCATCTGCTTGACTGGTTTGGCTGTCTCGGAGACATTAAGGAAGTGCTCGATCTATTCCCTAGGGACACCAGGCATGTCCACAGGTTTCCACATGAAAACATTTTTGTTGTCCTACAGGAAACAGATGAGTGCGTCTTCCTATTTGGGGTCGAGGTCTACCCCAATCATCACTGTCTTGTTTGGTTCCCTGGGAACCAGAGTGACCTTCTTGTGCGCTTTGTAAATCTCCTTGGGACGGTTGTGCTGCTTGACTGGGGCTTCAAGCTCAGCAGGTTTGGATGTCCTGAGTTGGAAGGTGGTCTCTTCCATGTGCGCCTTAACTTCTTCAGCCTCGGCAGTAGCGAACGCACTTGTCTCATAGGCATGAGCCATGAGGACATTACCGCGGAGGGACAGAATACCCTGCTCAGTTGGTAACTTGAGAACAAGATAGCCATATTGCTGCACGACCATAAACTTGGAGAGGGCTGGTCTTCCGAGTATAGCGTGATAAACACTGTTGAAGTCGGCTACGATGAAGTTGACGTAGTCGACACGGAAGTACTGCGGTGTGCTGAACTGGACAGGCAGTGAGATCTGCCCGAGGGGCATGGAAGGCTTGTCAGGCATGATGCCCTAAAATGGCGAGTCACAGGGCTCGAGTTGATCCTTAGATAAGCCAAGCTCCCGGAAGGCATGGTGGACAAGGATATTCAGAGCGCTGCCACCATCTATCAGCACCTTCTCGAAGTGGACGTGCTAATGACTAGGTCGAGGATCAGGGGAAAATGCCCTGCATCTGGTAATTTAGCCCACATGTCGGATCGATTGAAAGAAATGGGCTATTCCGACCAGGCCAGAGCCCGGACGTTGACGACGAGTGTATCGGCCTCTGAGAGGGTGACAATGCATCGTTTAAGGAGCTTTTTCTCCCATGCATTCTCTGTGGAGCCCTTGTCTCCGAAGATCATGGCGGTCACATGCTTCTCTGGGTCTTTATAGGCGTGACACGGGTTCTTGCCGTCATCCTCATCATCGTCAGATTTAGAACACGCACTAGGCTTCTTGGGATAGCCTTTCTTGTTAGTATGCTGCCTCTTGCGGGCGAAGATGCTGGCAAAGCCATGGCATTCGCTGAAGCTGTGCCCCTTGTTAGGATGACGGGAATAGTCCCCGCTCAGGATCTTGTCATACTCACCGTTGTCACCGTCGACCTCGCGCTTCTGTCTCTTGTCGGTGTTGTTGACAAAGTTGTACTGTCGATTGCTTTGGTTACGACGACCACCGTTGTCGTCGTTCCATCGCTGGTCTGGTCAGTCGTCGTCGTGGCGGTTAGTGTTACGGTCGTCGCGACGGTCGCTCCCTCGGTCATCACGGTGATGATTGCTGCGATCTTCCCGTCTGAAGTTACGACGATCAGGGCGAGGGCCTTGATAACCGTCGTGATCTGGGTCTCTATCATCATCATCATGAGGCCGGATGCGCTTGTATATGTCGTGGGTGCCATCGTCATACTGGACGAGGGCTTCGTCGACTCGAGCCCAATCTTGGGCAATGCTGAACATGTCCTCTATCATTGCTCGCTACTTGCAAAGGAGCTCTTTTTGGAGGTCGAGATTGCGTGACTAGCGAAGTCCAGCGATGAAGATACCGATTGCCTCCGGGATGGTGAGGTCGGGGACGGTGACCCAGACTTCGAAGAAACGAAGAATGTAGTGACGTAGGGGCTCGTGAGCAGAGTCTTGAATTAGCGCAAGCTCATATTTGGTGCCGGGCTGCTCACAAGTCGGCCTGTAGTTTTCTACGAACATCTCCCGTAGTTGTGGCCAGTTATGGATAGAGTCATATCTTTGACGCATCAACTAGTAGTTCGTGGATTCTCCCAGCACTACGGGGAGGTAGTTGGCCACAGCGCGCTCGTCGCCTCCTGCTGCTTGGGGTCGGCTTTGCTTTGTAGTAGTGCCTCAAATCTCTGATCTTGAAATTTCTAGGCCAATTGACTTGGCACAGCCTTTTGGAGAAGCATTTCGGACCTAGGGCCCCATATCGGGCTCGGTACCTGTCGTTGCTGATTGACCTCTTGTGGCGCATAGGGTGGTCTGTTGCCACGGCCCCCTGGCGGTTGCCACACCCTTGTGGCTGGCCTTGTTCCGTGCACTGGCTCTCCCGGTCCTGATCATTGGCATCGCCTCCTTCCACTCGATCTCTGCGATCGCGGTGAGTGCTGCGAGAGCGACGGCTCCGGGACTGGCCGGCGGACATCTCTCACATGAAGTTTACTTGGGCTTTTGCAGCCTTGAGATGATCTAGGACGGCTTGGATTGCTGGCGTAGCCTGCATGTCGCGTAGCCGCTCGACCGCGACAACGATATTGGCGCTAGGTGTCTTGTGAACTTGCCAGTCATCGACCAGATCAAACTCATTAGCCAAATTCTGGGGTGGCACCCTTCCTCTCTAATGGTTTGCTTGCGGGGCGGGTGGTGGCTCCTGCTTGGTGACCGTCTTGCTGTTTGCGGTAAGTCTTCATTGACACCCGCACCCTCAGGCTGAGGAGGTGCTTGTGCTTGGGCTGCTGCCGTGCATGATCAAGGCTGACGTTGAAGATGGCGCCCTCGAATCCTAGGGGGAACTCTGGGAAATCAGCCGCATTGAACAGCCCTACCACCCGTTGGGGGAATTCATCGTTATCCAACTCGGTGGTGGAGCTAGAGCTCACCGAGGCAGTTGCTCCGTCCAAACCAGAGATAGAACTCAAGCCGCCTTCCTCTTCGATGGTAGAGTGAGAGCGACTGGAGGTTTCCCGCTGTGAACACAGTGGATAATGTGCCTGGCCGTCCCGTCGAGATGGAACTCGACTAGCTGAGTTGGAGGCGGCTGCTGGTGCTGGCTCTAGAATAGCCTCTTCACCTGTTGCTGATATGCCATGGATGCATTTGGCATCCCAAAGGGGAACGGATCTCGGCTTGGCGCTCCTAGTGTACTCGTGCCAAACCTATATCTATGCGATTGGTGGACCCTAAGGGCCGTGCCGAGGTTGAGCCATTGCTAGACTCGATTCTGGTCGACGAAGCTGGTCGACGCGGGCCATTGCACCACGCCGAGGTCAAGCCATGGCCAAATCGGGAGCTGAGCGATGGACCTATTCGGTGCAGGCCTGTGCGCCGCGTCGTGGTCGAGCCGTGATCAGATTAGAAACTGGGCAGCGAAGCTGATCGGCACGATCTTGGAAGTTGCACCTCGTTGTAGCTAGATCGGAGCCTAGGCAACGGAACGGATTGGTGCGGACTGGAGGTCCACGCCTTACCGCCGCTAGATTGGAATCTGGGCGGCGTGGTGGGTCAACGCGGGTCGGAGCCTGATGTCGGCACCATTGGACGAGAGTGAAACCGTCATCGCTGGTTCGGTTCGGAACCGACTCCAACTGCTCGATCATCTCCTCCAGGCCTCTTCCAAGCTGATCAATGGATCTGAAGAGGTCGGAGTTGTCAATCTGTCTCCCCTGGTAACGAGGCAGCGGTGGTCGAGCCGTCAACCTAGGTTCTCTTGAGATCAGACCCGAGGGAGGAGGCGGCGGCGGCGCTTGAGACGGCGCTTGATTCGCCAGAATTCTTCCCGTGCCCCCCGTCACAGAGACGGTCCAGGTGAAGGAACCGATGGTGAAGGTGAAACTGACTTTGATCTCCATGGTTGTTGCGAAGAACACCATCTTGCTTGCCCTCGACGTGGTCGATAAAATATCGGCAGCAGTCTACCACGGGTATACCAATGGCGGTGATTTATGGTGAAGGCACGCTATTAGACTACAAGCGAGATGAAACAGAAAGAACAGCACACATGGTTTACCCAGGTTCAGGCCATCTGATGCATAATACCCTACGTCCTGCTCTTCTGTTATTGATGAAAAAGAGTTGAGAGATCACCCAGATCCTTATGATCCGAGCTATTTTGAGATATGTTGGAGAGGGTCTCTGCCCGCCTTACATAGTCTGGGGGGCAGGGTTACAGATCCTAAGACCCTGAGGTGGTCGGTTACAAACAGATCATATCTAGGCAGAGTACAATTGGTTTCCTAACCGACTAGTTGCCTTACGTGATAAGTAACTCTAATTATCCGCCTGTGACTCCAACCAGGACAGAAAGGCCAATCGGTCTTGGTCTTGTGAGCTGAATTGCCCTGTGCGACGTGGCTAAAGACCAGCTGTGAGGGTATAGGGGTCTAAACCCCCATAAATGTAGAGCCCCCTTCCATGTGGTTCAATGACACATAGCCTGCACACATAGGGACAGAGGCTGCACTACACCCAACCCAGTTACACCCTCGAATTAGTGGCCTTTTGGTAACCACTAACAAGTTAGAAAAGGTCCTCATACTTAACTATAGCCAGAGCCATATAGCCCTCATGGTTGTACTGTAAGTCCCAGATTATCGCTCGCAGATAAGTCCTTATGGAGAGGAAGCTAGCACATCATCCACAGTGCACTAGTCCCCTATCAACATAATAATAAATCATCTTTTATGGTTTATCGCATAATCCATTAGTCAAGTTACGAGATGATAGTAATAACTGAACACTAGCATCACTATTTAATGTATCACATCCTATAGGTGTCAAGGAACAAGGATTTAAAGCTACATTATGATCTCTATGGTTGCCAAGATTGACACATGCATATGATTAAAGTGATTAGGTGAATAGGAATCAAGGATGATCCTATGTTATACTTGCCTCATACACTTGGTCCAATCTCCACATACTTTGTTTCTTGTCATCATCTTCTGATCTCTAACTCTCACAAACGGTTGTCGAGACCAGAGTAACATACAAGCAGTAAAACAAGAAAACTAAGAACATACACCATAGAAAACAATGCGCTAAAAGAAAGCTAATTACTATGATCACATGAACACAAGAAACATCATAGATAGAATTACCGTCACAAGAAAAACGACTACCAGGGCTTTATATTATAAAAGAAAAGAAAAGCCTATATGCTTGATTTATTTTAATTGAATAAAACCATGTGAAAATTATTAAGATCATATTAGTCAAGTCATAATTTAGTTCAAAAGCTAGGTTAAAGATACTCATATTTTATTTATAAACCATGCCATATATAATTAATAAAGTTAAACTTTGTATTTGCAAAACAAAAGTATATAAAAGCAACTAAATGAGTTTATCACATATGCATCTGGTTTAACTAAGCAACTTATATTTAAAAAAGAATATTAATGTTAGTAATTAATCACATTAACATTTGATATATCCAACACCGATCGAGATATGAACCTATATTATTTTTAGTTTAGAAAAAGCAGTTTCATATATATTTAATCAAATTAATAATTGACTGTATATATGTAAATCTAGACGACTTGAAAACAAGGATACCAGCATGTAGATCAAATCGACACGGATCTAACAGAACTTGAATGGGCTAAATCGGAGTTAGGATGATTAAATGGCGGAGATTAACGAATGGATGGCAAGCTTGTAATTACTTCGTCTTGTACCTTGATCATCTTCTTCACGAACGTGGCGGAGGTGATGCTTTATGTGACGTAGGGGGAACGGAGGGAGAAGGCTCAGGCGGGGGGCTTGTCTTGGCCGGCCGTTAGCAGCAGCAAAGGCCAGTCTGCGAGGGGACCACGGCGGGGGCCGGGCTGGACCCACGGTAGACCTGCACGGGGTGCTCGACGGTAGTAGCGGGGGGCAGCGGCGGCCTGCTCCCCCGGGGCTCGCATGGCATGGGGAAAGGGGCACCGCACGGTGTGGCCCGTCTGGTGGCGGCGCACGGGCCGACGGATGGGGCCGGGTGACGCTATAGATGGCCAACGGGCCGGCCCGGCACGGCACGGTCCGGGCCGGCACGACCCGATGGGGGTCGGGCCGGCACGGGCCGTCATGCCTCCCCGGCGTCTTCGTGGCGGGCGTCGTGCCTGATCTACGGCCGTCGGACTGGCCCGGAGCACGGTCAGCCCTACGTGCCGGGCAGACCGAGGCCCACGAGGGAGCTCCGGCCTCCCCGCAATCGCTGCCACCGGGCCGTCAGAGTTGCAGTCGCCGCGCTGCAGAGCCGTTGGAGTAGATCCTAGCCACCCCAAGCCCTGTTGGGGAACTCAAGGCCGGTGGCGGCATAGAGGATGCACCGTGCGTGTGCCGACGGCGGCGTAGGGAAGCGTCGCGTGCGTCCTTGAAGCCGGTGCCCGACCTTGCCGAAGAAGCCAACGAGGGAGGAGGAGGGGGCGCGTGCCCCTAGTAGAAGAAGACGACGGGGAGGAAGGAGAGGTTCACGACTCGGATAAGCGCTCGAGCGGTGAAGAAGGAGCGGCGCGCGGCGCGGCTCAGAATACGGCGCTGGGAAGGGGAATAGAAACTAGGGATTCCCTTCCGTATAAGTGCGGGGATGCCACTATGGGCCTTTAGCAGGCCATTCCTTGCACCGGGCCGCTGTCGTGCCTGCTGTTGGAGCGGGCCGTGCCCGTCTTGGGGCTGCGTGCACGGGGTGCGACCTAGGCACGGCCTGCTCCACCGGGCCGTGCCAGCCCGAGCCTACTGGTCACCGGGTCAGGTGAAAGCCCTAGTTTGGTTTTGGCTAATTGATGAAACCTAGTGAAAGCCCTAGTTTGGTTTTGAATTGATGAAACCTAGACTAACCCAATTGCTAAGTGTGTAGCATTAGAGAAAGGGGAGGTCCAAGCCAAGTGGTGGATTTGTGATCAAGGTGATGGCGGAGACCAAAGATGATCAAGTGCCATACTTGGAGATGAAGGAAGATGAGGAGCAAGATGGAATGCTAGAGGCAAAGGTATATGCTAGGGCATTTCCATTTTGCCGGCCATAGGTGAGTAGAGAAGTTGATGGCCGGGTTTAGGGTTGATAACTGTACTATTAAGGGGGGCGATGTCGCGTAAATATCGGTTATCTAAGTGCCACTAGGTGAGCAATGACATTGCATATGCATTAGGGACCTAGTGTGCTAACAATCTCTTGCAAAATTCATTTGAAAATGCTAACACACGTGCACAAGTGAAGAGACACTTTTGTGTTGGCACATGAGAGCAAGAGGTGATGGTGTCTGGGTGTGGAACCTTCCCGTCGAGCTCGCGAGGCGGGACTCGGAGGTTTTCGGACGATTTGGAGTCACTTAGAGGTGACCGGACGCTGTCTCGGTAGGGACCGGACATGTCCGGTCAAGTGCTGGCATCCGCCATTTTTCAGGGGTGACCGGACTCCGGAGGACCGGACCGTCCGGTGCCAAGGTTTTTCAGTGCGCCGAGTTGGAGCAGTGTGGACAAGACGCCGGGCGCGTCCGGTCAAGGTGGAGCGGACGCGTCCGGTCGACTTTTTCATGTTTTGGACCTCTCTGGTGGGCGACCGGACTCTGGTGTCTGGGTGTCCGGTCGTTGAGACGGACGCGTCCGGTCACTTGTCTAACAGCGCACGAGTGATCGAGACGTTGGGCGCGAAAGGGAGATTTCAAACGGCTAGTACACGTGGACGTTAATGTTGGACCGGACGCCGTGACCGGACGCGTCCGGTCGGGCTGTTTCGCGCGTCCGATCAATGCACAAACAGTGTTTTGTGAGCAACGGCTATGTGTCTTTGGTGGCGCCTATTTAAGGGGTTTGGCCGGCTTGGGGAGTCCCTCTTGGCACTTCGACACACTTGACATCCCCTAGAGCTAAGCAAACCTCCTCCCTCACTTTGCATGTCTCTTGATTGATCTAGAGAGTGATTGGGAGAGGTTCTAGTGTATTTGCCTTGTGATTGAGCATCTAGTGGCACTAGTGAGCGTTCTTACTGCGATTGAGCTTATTACTCTTGTGATTGCCGTCACCTAGACGGTTGGAGCAGCGAGCCGGAGTTGAGCAAGGTTGAAGATTGTTCTTGGCCACTTCAGAGGTGATTGTGAGGGGTGTTGATCCCACCCCACGGGAGATCGCAAAAGGAATCCTTAATGGAATCTCATGTCATTGAGTTACCCCCACTTTGTGTGAGTTCTTGTGGCGCCCGGTGAGGGTTGGCTTGTGACGCCGATTAGCCACCGAACTACCGAGTGTGTGGTCGACACAACGGGGAGTAGCGTGCCAGCAAGCACGTGAACCTCGGGATAAAAATCTTGTGTGGTTTGATCCTTCGAGATCAACTTGGATTTCTCTAGTGGATCATCTCTTCGGGTTTCATTGTATTGACAATATGGTGATTGGTCATCATCCCGAAGGCACGGTTTGCACACTTGATTTCCTTCCTAGCATTTACTTTTCTGCAAAGTAGCATATTAGGTTGTGTAGCCTAGTTTGATTGCTAAGAACCCTATTCTTAGTGTGCCTAGTGTATTAGGATTGCTAGAATTGATTAGGTTGGCTTCCAACCCCCACTAGGCTAGCGCAACACTTGCTTCGCCATTTGTTATACTAACCGGTTTATTTAGTGCTTTGTAGAAATTTTAATTAGGCTATTCACCCCACTCTAACCATTTAGGACCTTTCAAGTGGTATCAGAGTGAGGTCACCGTTGATTGAGGCTTAACAACCTACGGTGTGAAAATGACTCAAGTCAACCATATCAACCATGTGGGGAAGCCGCCACACTTTGATGGAACCGGATATGATCATTGGAAGCGCAAGATGTGTGCATACTTGAAATCACTCAACCGGAAGGTTTGGGAGGTTATAGACAAGGACTTTACCGTGATTGATCCAAACGACCCAACTCCAAGAGAAGAAGAGAAGCTCCAATTCAACGACAATGCAATCAACACATTCTATGAAGCATTGGAGTCTAAGGTATTTGAGCAAATCAAGGACTTGGAGAGAGCTCATGATGTGTGGACTAGGTTGGAGGAGACCTAGAGGGCACACAAGCCGTGAAGAGTGCCAAGCTGTACATTCTCAAGGACAAGCTCTCAAGTTTCAAGATGCAAGATGATGAGAGTGTGCCGGAGATGTTCCACCGCTTGCAAGTGATTGTGAATGACTTGAAGAATTTGGGTGAGAAGGTGAACAATGCGGATTTCTCTCACAAGTTCCTAAGAAGCTTATCATCAAGATTTGAGTTCTTGGTCACAATGTTGGTGAGAAAAGGGTTGGACACAAAGAGCCCTAACCAAGTACTAGGTGAGGTGATCACTCATGACACTTACCGTGTGGAACAGGAAGGGGGCTCTCAAAAGGATGAGAAGAAAGACAAAGATAAGAAGAAAGACAAGGAAGTGGTTGCATTCAAGGCTACTTCATCAAGAGGCAAGAAGAAGCAAGAATCAAGTGATGAAGCTAGCACAAGCTCAAGTGAAGTGGATGATGGGGCAATGACTCTTCTTATGTGCAAATTTAGCAAGTTCATGAAGAAGAAGGGCTATGGTGCAAGGAAGAGAATAGATGCAATCAAGACTAAGAGATGCTTTCGGTGCAAGAGCAAAGATCATTTCATTGCCGATTGTCCTCTCTCTAGTGATGATGATAGTGATGAGGATAAGAAGAAGAAGAAAGACAAGAAAGAGAGAAAGGACAAGAAGAAAAAGAAGGAGAAGAAGCTTGAGTTCAAGAAGAAGAAGGGGCAATCATATTATATCACATAGGATAGTGATGCCTCAAGTGACAGCGATGATGAGAGTGAAGATGACAAGAAATCAAAGAAGAAATTGCTTGCTAGTCTTGCCACTTCCAACAAGCCTTCACTCTTTGATGCTCCATCGACATGCTTAATGGCCAAGCCATCCAAGGTACAATCTGATGATGAGAGCGATACTGAGAGTGATGATGACGAGGAGTACTCAAAGGGGGACCTCATTAGCATGCTACGAGATGCTCACTCTTATATTGAGGAAAAGAGGAAGGAGTGCAAAGAGTTGCGCAAGAGCAAGAAAGCTCTTGAGCAATCCTTTGATGAGCTCAATGCTACTCATGAGAGGCTAATGGAAGCCCATGAGAAGCTTGAGAAAGCTCACACCAAGCTTGAGAAGTCTCACTCCTCCCTCCTTGATCAAGGTAAGATTGAGGATGTTGTAGACACATGCAACGTAGGAGTTACTTGTGATATTCTTGATGAATCATTCTATACTTTTATTATTGTTGGTCCTGCTAATCCCTCTTGTAGCTCAAGCAATGCCACACCTACTATTAGTGATGGTTTCACTTGTGATGCCTCACTCATGGTGGAAAATGAGACCCTCAAGAGAGAGGTGAATGAGCTCACTCATGTCTTAGGCAAGGCCTATGGTGGAGATGCCCGCTTGCTAAAATTCTTGGGTAGCCAAAGGTTCTCCCTAAACAAAGAGGGATTGGGCTATACCCCCAAGAATGGCAAGATGGCCTTTGTCACTCACAAGACTAGTTTTGTGAATGGCAATGGATGTTTTTGCTCTAGATGCAAGCAAGTAGGGTATGTAGAGTAACATTGCAAGAACAAGAAGAATGCTAACATATCGTCTTTTTGTTATGATTCTTGTTATTTGCTTATCAAGGGTACTAATGGTGTGAAGGCTAAGTTCATTGATGCTCCCATTGTTGGCCCAAAGAAGAAGGCAATTTGGGTGCCCAAAAGCTTAGTGACTAACCTTGGAGGACCCAAGCAAGTTTGGGTACCTAAGAAGAATTGATTTGTTTTTATAGGTCAATTACAAAGCCGGAGGAAGGCATTGGGTGCTTGATAGTGGGTGCACTCAACATATGACCGGGGACTCTAAAATATTTAAATCAATCTCATCAAGTGGCACTGGTGTTGATAGTATCACTTTCGGTGACAATGGCAAAGGCAAGGTGAAAGGCTTGGGAAAGAGTATAATTACAAATGATATGTCCATCTCCAATGTGTTGCTAGTAGAATCTCTCAACTTTAATCTTTTCTCCGTGGCTCAATTGTGTGATCTTGGATTCAAATGCATATTTGGTGTTGATGATGTTGAGATGGTGAGTGTTGATGGAAGCAACTTGATATTCAAAGGCTTTAGATATGAGAATCTCTATCTTGTGGACTTCAATGCTAGTGAAGCTCAATTGACAACTTGTTTGTTCTCCAAATCAAGCATGGGTTGGCTATGGCATAGAAGACTTAGACATGTTGGTATGAAGCAACTCGACTGGCTAATCAAGCATGATCTAGTTAGAGGGTTGAAGGATATGGTGTTTGAGAAAGACAAGCTATGTAGTTCATATCAAATGGGCAAATAAGTTGGCAACACTCATCCTAACAAAAGCATGATGAGCACAAGCAAAGCATTTAAGTTATTGCATATGAATCTATTTGGCCCAACCAAGTATGAGAGCATTGGAGGAAACAAATATAGATTTATGATAGTGGATGACTACATAAGATATACTTGGGTGTTCTTTCTTCTTAACAAGAGTGAAGTGTTTGACACATTCAAGGCATTTATCAAGAGAAGCCAAAATGAGTTTGAAACATCAATCAAGAAAGTGAGAAGTGACAATGGTAGCGAGTTCAAGAACACAAGAATTGAAGAGCTATGTGATGATTTTGGAATCAAGCATCAATTCTCGGCCAAGTACACACCTCAATCCAATGGGCTTGTTGAGAGAAAGAATAGAACCTTGATTGACATGGCAAGATCAATGTTAAGTGAATACAATGTGGATCACTTATTTTGGGCCGAAGCAATTAATACCGCCAACTATTGCTCAAATAGGCTCTATTGTCATAGGCTACTAGAGAAGACACCATATGAGTTGTTGAATGGTAGAAAGCCAAATATTATAAAATTTAGAGTGTTTAGATGCAAATGCTATATTCTCAAGAAGGGCACTCGATTGAGGAAGTTTGAGAAGAAATGGGATGAAGGATTCCTACTCGGTTACTCAACCACAAGCATAGCATATAGAGTTTAGAATCTCACTCATGGCATCATCGAGGAAGTGCATGATGTGGAATTTGATGAAACCAAAGGCTCTTAAGATGAAGAAGAAAATCTTGATGATGTGAGAGGAACTCAATTGATACAAGCCATGAAGAAAATGGATGTTGGTGATATTAGGCCAACTCAAGTGGTGGATATTGAAGATGATAAAGATCAAGTGATTACATCTCCAAATGTGCAAGTTAGTAGTTCTCAAGTGCAAGCTAGTGCTTATCAAGATCAATCTCAAGTTAGTGGTTCTCAATTGCAAGATCAAGTGGCTAGTACATTATCTCAACCAAGTGATCAACCAAGTTCAAGTGCTCAATCTCATGTTCTCTGACCAACTCATATCGCAAGGGATCATCCTCTCGATCAAGTGGTTGGTGATATTAGAAGTGGTGTGCAAACAAGATCAAGATTGGCATCATTTTGTAAACACTATTTATTTGTCTCATCCATAGAACTAAAGAAGATAGAAGAAGCTTTGATGGATTGTGATTGGGTCAATGCCATGCATGAAGAGCTCAACAACTTTGAAAGAAATTAAGTTTGGGAACTAGTTGAGTATCCAAAGAACTACAATGTCATTGGCACCAAGTGGGTATTTCGAACAAGCAAGATCAAGATGGTATAGTTGTGAGAAACAAAGCAAGATTGGTAGCACAAGGATACACTCAAGTTGAAGGTCTTGACTTTGGAGAAACCTATGCACCGGTTGCAAGATTGGAGGCAATTAGAATCTTATTAGCCTATGTTTGTGCCCACAACATCAAGCTATATCAAATGGATGTGAAAAGTGCTTTCTTGAATGGATTCATCAATGAGCTAGTGTATGTTGAGCAACCCCTAGGATTTGAAGATATCAAGAAGCCTAACCATATCTACAAGTTGAAGAAGGCTCTCTATGGCTTGAAGCAAGCTCCAAGGGCCTGGTATGAGAGATTCAGAGATTTCTTACTCTCTAAAGGGTTCAAGATGGGGAAGGTTGATAACACTCTTTTCACCAAAAAGATTGGAAATGACTTGTTTATGTTACAAATCTATGTGGATGATATTATCTTTAGATCAACCAACCAATACTTTTGTGAAGAGTTTGGAGAAATGATAGTAAAAGAGTTTGAGATGTCTATGATTGGAGTGCTTATTTACTTCCTTGGTCTACAAATCAAACAATTGAAGAAAGGCACATTTATGAGTCAAAGCAAGTATATCAATGATATGTTGAAGAAGTTTGGAATGGAAGAAGCCAAGTCAATTGGGACTCCAATGGGAACAAATGGTCATCTTGACTTGGACACAAATGGCAACATGGTAGATCAAAAATTATATTGGTCCATGATTGGAAACCTACTCTATGTGACCGCTTCTAGGCCGGATGTCATGTTTAGTGTATGTATGTGTGCAAGGTTTCAAGCTTCACCAAGAGAAAGTCATTCGAAGGCAACCAAGAGGATATTGAGATATCTCAAGAACACACCAAATGTTGGATTGTGGTATCCCAAGGGGTCAAACTTTGAGTTGATTGGATATTCAGACTCTGATTATGCAGGATGCAAGGTGGATAGAAAGAGCACTAGTGAAACATGCCAATTGCTAGGAAGGTCACTTGTCTAATGGTCATCCAAGAAACAAAATAGTGTTGCATTCTCTACCGCCGAAGCCGAATACATTAGTGCGGGGAGTTGTTGTGCTCAATTGCTATGGATGAAGGCCACATTGAAGGATTTTAGAATCAAATTTGGACAAGTGTCATTGCTATATGATAATAAAAGTGCCGTGAAGATCACCACCAATCCGGTTCAACATTCGAGAACAAAGCACATTGACATAAGGCATTACTTCATTAGAGATCACCAAGCTAAAGGGGACATTTCTATTGACAGTGTTGGCACCGATGATCAACTTGCCATTATCTTTACCAAGCCACTTGATGAGAAGAGATTTTGCACATTGAGAAATGAATTGAACATTCTTGACTTCTCCAACATGAAATGAATACACCCTTAACTATGTGACATGCCTCTCCTTCGACTAAAGCAAAGGTGAAATTGTTTGGCATGATGCATTCATATTTGCTAAGAACTTGCTTAGAGCATGTAGACATTTGCTAGTGGTATCCCTTGTTCAATTAGGCTCATTCATGAAAATAAAGTGATTTTGAGTACATATTATGCCACCATTGCTTCTATGTCTTGTATGATCTAGTGGCTAAATATAACTTGTTCATGAGAATGTGAACCTAGTGTTTAATCTAGCTAAATGAGCAAGAAAGGATCTAGTTCAACATTGACAAGATAACCATTGAAAGATGTGTGAAGAAGCTTGTCATTGGTTCAAACTGAGCTAGATTACTTATGCAAGTTTACTAGTTTGAACCACAAGAGAAGGAAGTTTATGGAAACAAGTGATCCTCAACCTTAAGTGATCATCTCTCTACTCCAAGCTTCCTCCATGATTTCAAGTCTACACCAAGCATGATCATATACCTTTGTAGTCATTGATGACAAAGGGGAGAGAATACAAAGATAGAATGCGCCAAGGGTGGCATGTACCTAGGGGGAGAGAAGATGAAGTTTGAAGAATGGAAAGAGATCAAAATTTTGAAGCACACAAGTAGAGGGAGCAAGCTCATGATCATAATTGATTGCATTTGAATATGCATATTCATATGATTGCTTGCATTGCACTTAGGATTGTTTATCTCATAAGTGGTATCCTCGTTGCTTGTGTGGTGCTTGCTAGTATAGAACTTGATTGATGAATTTGATTGATGAATTGATCACTAGCGTGCATAGGTTCTAGCTAGAATTAGTGTTTTCCTAGTGATATCTGGAAACCATGCTTTTAATGTTGATCTCACGGAGTTTCTAGCTATTTTATGTTTCTAGCTAGATATTGGTCCTAAGGATGGTTCATGATGTGCACTCCGATGGTAGCGAGTTCAAGAATACAAGAATTGAAGAGCTATGTGATGATTTTGGAATCAAGCATCAATTCTCGGCCAAGTACACACCTCAATCCATTGGGCTTGTTGAGAGGAAGAATAGAACCTTGATTGACATGGCAAGATCAATATTAAGTGAATACAATGTGGATCACTTATTTTTTGGGCCGAAGCAATCAATACCCTCAACTATTGCTCAAATAGGCTCTATTGTCATAGGCTACTAGAGAAGACACCATATGAGTTGTCGAATGGAAGAAAGCCCAACATTGCATATTTTATAGTGTTTGGATGTAAATGCTACATTCTCAAGAAGGGCACTCGATTGAGCAAGTTTGAGAAGAAGTGTGATGAAGGATTCCTACTCGGTTACTCCACTACAAGTAAAGCATATAGAGTTTGGAATCTCACTCATGGCATAGTTAAAGAGGTGCATGATGTGGAATTTGATGAAACCAAAGGCTCCCAAGATGAATAAGAAAATCTTGATGATGTGAGAGGAACTCAATTGATACAAGCCATGAAGGAAATGGATGTTAGGGACATTAGGCCAACTCAAGTGGTGGATATTAAAGATGACAAAGATCAAGTGATTACATCTCCAAGAACAAAGCATATTGACATAAGGCATCACTTCATTAGAGATCACCAAGCTAAAGGGGACATTTCTATTGAGAGTGTTGGCAGCGATGATCAACTTGCCGATATCTTTACCAAGCCACTTGATGAGAAGAGATTTTGCACATTGAGAAATGAATTGAACATTCTTGACTTCTCCAACATGAGATGAATGCACCCCCAACTATATGACATGCCTTTCCTTCAATTAAAGCAAAGGAGAAATTGTTGGCATGATGCATTCATATTTGCTAAGGACTTGCTTAGAGCATGTAGACATTTTCTAGTGGTATCTCTTGCTTATTAGGCTCATTCATAAAAACAAAGTTATTTTGAGTACATATTATGCCACTATTGCTTCTATGTCTTGTATAATCTAGTGGCTAAATATGACTTGTTCATGAGAATGTGAACCTAGTGTTTAATCTAGTTGAATGAGCAAGAAAGAATCTAGTTCAACATTGACAAGATAACCATTGAAAGATGTGTGAAGAAGCTTGTCATTGGTTCAAACCAAATTAGATTACTTATGCAAGTTTGCTAGTTTGAACCATAAAAGAAGGAAGTTCATGGAAACAAGTAATCCTCAACTTTAAGTGATCATCTCTCTACTCTAAGCTCCCTCCATGATTTTAAGTCTACCCCAAACATGATCATATATACCTTTGTGGTCATTGATGACAATGGGGGGAGAGAAACAAAGATATCATGTACCAAGAGGGAGAAAATATAAAGAAAATGCAAAGAAAAAGGTACTTAGGGGGAGAGAAGATGAAGATTGAAGAATAGAAAGGGATCAAAATTTTAAAGCACACAAGAAGGGGGAGCAAGCTCATAAACATGATTGATTGCATTTGAATGTGCAAATTCATATGGTTGCTTGCATTGCACTTAGGATTGTTTATCTCATAAGTGGTATCTTCCTTGCTTGTGTGATGCTTGCTAGTATAGAACTTAATTGATGAATTGACAACTAGCATGCATAGGTTCTAGCTAGAATTCGAATTAGTGGTTTCCAAGTGGTATCTAGAAATCGTGCTTCTAATGTTGATCTCATGGGGTTTCTAATTCTTTGATGTTTCTAGCTAGATATGGTGCTAAGGATGGTTCATGTTGTGCACTCCGATGGTATCACGCTTCAAAGGTCCATTCTATACACCTTAGCATCAATTTGGTAGAAATGACTCTTCTAAAACCGATTAATCCATCATGTGTACAAAGCTTCTAATCCAAACTCTTAGCACACATGTAGGGGCAGCCATAGCTACCAAATATGTTTTACATGATTTGTCCAATTCTTTTCATAAGCTCAAATTGCTTGGACAAGTGGTGTAAAGCCAAAATTATATTTAATTCCTATCTTTGTAGAGGTTGTCATCAATTACCAAAAGGGGGAGATTGAAAGCCCTAGTTTGGTTTTGGCTAATTGATGAAACCTAGGACTAACCCTATTGCTAAGTTTGTAGCATTAGAGAAAGGGGAGGTCCAAGCCAAGTGGTGAAGTTGTGATCAAGGTGATGGTGGAGACCAAAGATGATCAAGTGTCATCCTTGGAGATGAAGGAAGATAAGGAGCAAGATGGAATGCTAGAGGTAAAGGTATATGTTAGGGCATTTCTATTTTGCCGGCCATAGGTGAGTAGAGAAGTTGATGGCTGGGTTTAGGATTGATAACCGTATTATTAAAAGGGGCGATGTCGTGCAATATCGGTTATCTTAGTGCCACTAGGTGAGCAATGACTTTGCATATGCATTAGGGACCTAGTGTGATAACAATCTCTCGCAAAATTCATTTGAAAATGCTAACACTTGTGCTCAAGTGGAGAGACACTTTTGTGTTGGCATATGAGAGCAAGGGGTGTTGGCACAATCTCTCGAAAGTTTTCGGATGAAACCGGGTCACTCAGAGGTGACCGGACGCTGTCCTGGTGAGGACCGGACGCGTCCGGTCAGGCTGCGGCGTCCGTCATTTTTCGGGAGTGACCGGACGCTCGGCGACCGGACGCTCCGGTGCCGCATCCGGTGGTGTGTGCTGGCAAGGCCGTGCTGATCCGTGTGTGGACCGGACTCCGGGCGCGTCCGGTCGAGATTTTCACGTTTTGGACCTCTCTGGTGGGCGACCGGACTCTGGTGTCTGGGCGTCCGGTCGATGGAGCAGACGCGTCCGGTCGATGCTGACAGCGCGTGGGTTGATCAGTGACATAGGGCGCAAACGGTAAAATTCAAACGGCTATTACATGTGGGCGTTTATGTGTGACCGGACGCTGGACCGGACGCGTCCGGTCGGTGTGCTTCACGCGTCCGGTCAGTGCGCAGACATGCCAAGTTGAGTGTAACGGTTCGGTGTCTTTTGGGGCGCCTATATATGGTTTGGCCGGCTTGGGGGGTCTCTCTTGGTACTTTGACATACTTGACATTCCCTAGAGCTAAGCAAACCTCCTCCCACACTTTGCATGTCTCTTGATTGATCTAGAGAGTGATTGGGAGAGCTTCTAGTGCATTTGCCTTGTGATTGAGCATCTAGTGGTACTAGTGAGCGTTCTTGCTGCGATTCAGCTTATTACTCTTGGTGATTGCCGTCACCTAGACGGTTAGAGCAGCGAGCCGGAGTTGAGCAAGGTTGAAGATTGTTCTTGGCCACTCTGGAGGTGATTATGAGGGGTGTTGATCTCACCCCGCGGCAGATTGCGAAAGGAATCTTTAGTGGAATCTCGTGTCATTGAGTTACCCTCACTTTGTGTGAGTTCTTGTGGCGCCCGGTGAGGGCTTGGCTTGTGACACCAATTAGCCACCGAACTACCGAGTGTGTGGTCGATACAACGGGGAGTAGCATGTCTGCAAGCACGTGAACCTCGGGATAAAAATCTTGTGTCCCTCGATGTTCTTGTGTGGTTTGGTCCTTCGAGATCAACTTGAATTTCTCTATTGGATCATCTCGTCGGATTTCATTGTATTGACAAAATGGTGATTGGTTATCATCCCGAAGGCACGGTTTGCACACTCGGTTATCTTCCTAGCGATTACATTTGTGCAAAGTAGTGTATTAGGTTGTGTTGCATAGTCAAATTGCTAATAACCCTATTCTTAGTGTGCCTAGTGTATTAGGATTGCTAGAATTGGTTAGGTTGGCTTGCAACCCCACTAGGCTAGCGCAACACTTGCTTCGCCATTTAGTTTACTAACCGGTTTGTTTAGTGCTTTGCAAGAAATTTTTATAGGCTATTCACCCCCTCTAGCCATTTAGGACCTTTCACCGGGCCGTGCTTCGGCCGGGCCAAAACGCCGTGCCTCGGGCCGTGCCAGCGGGCCTCGGGCTGTATGGCCATATATAGGTGACACGGCCAAGGGCCAGGACGACCGGAACATGAAGAGCAGCGGCCATCCATGGAGGAGCTCGCCGGAAAATGCACCGAAGAAGAAAAATGAAGTGGTTTTGGTCAAACGATGATGAATTTGAGAAAACAAGGACATTGCGGCGTAGAGAACGACGAGACCTACCTCGTGGTGGTGGCGGTTTTTGCCGGAGACGGCCGAGGTGGCCAGAAAAGCTCACCTGAGTTGGGCGGTTTTGAAAGTTCGGCGTTAGCGGTTGTGAAAAGCGACTGTACTTTTGGAAAGAGCACTCCAAGGAGATCACAAGGTATATATGTATGTATGTATGCAGTTTGAAGGTTTCAAAAATTGAGGTATTTTTAATAATTTTGAAAATTCCAGAAAATAATTTTCAAGTCAAAAATAATTCTAGAAAATGTTGAAATCGTTTTAAATCCCTAAAAACTATTTCCAAAACTTCAAAAATTATAGAAAAATACACAAATATATATAGGAAGATGATGAATTCAAATAAAGTATTCAAGGCCCATAAAAAGAGATTTCGAGGCATTGAAAAAATTGGATTTTACTATAGAAAAAAAGGAAAAAAAGGTTCTAGAAAAGTTTAAAAAAAATCTTGGGAAGGATCGAACCACATCTAATGTGTTATGAAAACTTATCACATACAAAAACACCAAATCAAACAACAATCGAGTACCACATCGAGAGAGCCCTTCAAATTAATTCTAAAAGATTTGAAAATCATAATTTTATTTAAGGAAAGTATATAGAAACTTAAACTAATATTGATAATTTTATCCAAATATTAAAAATATTCATTGATTTAATGTTTTTAAAGCATAACCCAGAATTAAAAATTTTAGGACGTGACAGCACACATGCATGCATGCCTGCAAAACAACAAGAGATGGATAAGAGAAAAATCGATTGTATATGTATAATTTGGATTTGCCCCTACCTGTATCAACGATTTGCTTTGAGATTCACTGATGATGACATGTTTTCTATGATAATACATGTGTAGATGCTAACATCTCCTATTCACACGGGATAGTATATCGTGTAGATATTTCACAAAATAAGCATACATTTGATCTAGAAATTCAAACGAGAAATAAATTTTAGTTAAAAAACACGTGAGAAGATGGATAAAGAAATGTTATGATTCTCAAATTTATTAAATTTTTTGGATCACGCTCGAAATCACTAAAATTCAAAAAAAATTCAAGGATATTTTTTAGAGATTTCAAAAGATATAATTTTCCTAAATATTCAGATCTAAAGAAAACATTTGCATAATTTATAACTTCAAATCTATTGTGTAGAAGAATACAAAACATATACAACTGAAAATATGAATCTCCAATAGAAATTTGGGAAGTTTCTTTCAGTTACCCCTGAAATTCTTGAAATTTTGAAACCACGGCATGCTAATGAAATATTATACGCCGCTCATATATTTTGCCAACTTCTTGTGTAGATAATTGTGCTTAACGTTGAGTAGTGTTTGCAGTATGTATAATATGATATTTAACTAACACCCAAAATGGACAGTCTTATCCCAATAGAAAATCGGCCCAACGTCTATTTTCCAAGTCGGAATCTAAAAGACCAAGTCTACACAGGGTACTTTTTTAAGCTACACAGGGTACTTTTTTAAGGTCCGTCAGAAGTTTGGACCATCGGAACTTGACATGGCGATGACCCTAACTTGACATGGCGATGACCCTTGGCACCCAAACTAGTTTTTTAGGGTCATTCAGAACTTCCAACACCAAGGCATCTTTTCAAGGATGTAACTCCTTCATCCGAACTCCGAACTGGACATTTCATATATGTATTTTTACAATCTCAATAAGAGGGATGCAATGGTGTGGTCCATTATATTTCATATTTTGATAATTTCACAAAATGAACAATTTTGGTTGTCAACTGTGTGGGCCGACATGCTCTATTTCTCCATTATCTTATATCAATAGAAACATACTCCATATACATTTGCAACTTATTAATTGGTAAAATAGGCTCATGGTATGCTTATCTAGGCACATGGCATGCTTATCTTTGTGCCGTGGACCACGTCATCTGCAACAGCACTCGCCATCGACTCGTCGTCCCTTGACAATGGACTGCCATCGACTTGTCCCTCGTCGGCGGCACTCGTCATAGATCTCATCACCAAACACGTCATCAAACCAGATAGTTCGTGGTGTCGCGTGGATTAATTTTTCGCCAACAACTAACAATGATACTCAAGAGAGCCCCGCCCGTGGCTGGTCGCCATAAGTAGTATAACTTTCTTAGCTGCTGGTTCAGGCTGCAACTAATGCTATATATTCAGTTAGCAATGACTCGATTATTCCCACCAAACAGGAGGACAGAATAAAAATACACCCTCCATTTTAAATTTAAAATTATAGGACGTATATGAAAAAAGTAAATGTGGATGCAGCAAGCAAGGAACAGTTGAGTTCAGCTTCAGCAGCCCGGCTCTGGGCGGCGAAGCGAACGCAAAGCCAGGGCAGGCGGTGCATGGGTGAGGCGAGAGAGGGAAGCGCTCCCTCCCACCGCCGGTGACCACCCGGTCCTGGTGTCCACGCCCGGCGCCGGCGGCCATCCTGGTCTCCGGCGCAGCCGAGCCCAAACCACCCACCCCCTCCGCCTCCCTCTTACCGCCGCACACCTCACCTCAGGCGCTACGGAGGTCTCGCTCCCGGATCTCCACTCCCGTCGCCACCATCGGGCGGGGGCTGCTCCACCGCGCAGCAGCGAACACCTCGCCAACCTTTCGCAGCTAGGCCTCAACCCGTTCGCCAGGCCTTTCCAGGGGATCCCCCTCGTCGGACTACAGCCTAGGCGGTAGGCTGTGCTTCAGCGACTCCGGCGCATCCTCCAACAGCTCGGAGGTCCCTCCCCGCTCTCTGGGAAGGGGAGGGGAGGCCCCCCCTGGGCGCCGGCGGCGCCCGGCGTCGCCGCCAACACGGCGTCATTGCGCCCTCGTCGTTCCCTGGGGCGCCGCCGGCGTACCTGGCTGCTCAATCAATGCCTTCACCGCCTCTACCGCCTCCACCCCCGCTGGCGCCTTCGACTGTGCCTCGTCCTCATGCGGCACACCCTCCCCGTATGTCGGGGTCACCAGATGCGGACGGCTTCCGGGAGGTGGCAAGTCGCCGGCAGGTCGCCGACCCCGTCGCAAAGGTGTCCAAGCCCGTCCCCGCCGCCCTCGTTGGCCGCTGCTTCAACTGCCTTGCTGGCAGCCACGTTAAGGCCAACTACAGGTTCCCCCCTTGATGCTACAACTGCCACCGGAAAGGACACCGGTCGCATGATTGTACCCTCCCTCCGGCGCTCGCTGCGGGGGTTGCCGGCAAGCACGGTCGCTCCCCTGGGGGATCCTTCGGCACTGGCCGTGGCCCTCGACGTCGACACTCCTCTAGGGCCACGCCACCGACTGGGGATTCCACGCTGTCAGCAAGATCTGCATCGACGGAGCGCGAAACTTCGGTACCTGCCTGCTGCGCCCCACCCACACCGCCACCGGAGCCCTCTGCTTCCCCGCCCCTACCCGAGCAGGAGCCCCAAAGGCCACGCCACCGCCGCTGTGCGTCAAGGCGAGACCTAGGGTGGAAGTGGTCATCGTTCCCCACTCCGCCGGCGTGGACATGGCCGAGCAGGCCTTGTCGCTGGCGCTGGTGGTCACGGTTAGCGGCAACTGGCCACCCACCACTACGATGAACATCAAGCAGCAACTGTATGAGTTCCACCACATCCCTTGGGACTCAGTCTCTGTGCGCCGCCACTGGCCAGAGGATTATCTGGTGCGGTTCAACAGCCGCGACGACCTAGAGAATGTTCTCCGGAACCCTAACCCACCGGTGGCGCCTCTCCGGCTGATTTGGCGCCGTCGGTTGTGGCAGTCCGCGGCCTCCCCAAGGCCGATGAAGTTCAAGGTGATTGTGGGCATGAAAGGCGTTCCCGCGCACCTCTGGGACAACGCGGCTGCGCAGGTCATCCTGGGATCCTGCTGCGCCCGCGTCTCTGACCTACCGCCTGAGGTTCTGGATGACGATGACGACCCAGAGTTCTTCGTCCAAGCTTGGTGTGTTCATCCGGCCCTCATTGTTGACGAGAAGCTTGTTGCTGTTCTGGAGCCACGCGTCCACGACGCCCACGGCTCGCTCTACCTCCGCCCAGCCGACATCATCAACTCCGAGGTCCCCTTGCTCTTGTACAGGGCGAGGCTGAGGCTAGTTGAGTACCAAGATAGGGGCGACATGGCACCTCCGCCGGACGACGACGATGATGAAGGGTGGCCTTGGCGTCGCGACGACGACTCTGACGACAGCGGTGACAGTAACTACAATGGGTTCTGGCCGGGCGTCCCTGACTCCTATGGGGAGTCGGCAAGGCCGCGGATGGTGCGGCCAGGCGGTCCCGCCGCTGGCGGACTATCGTTGGGTCTGTGCGTTGGCCCGCCGTTTCGGCGCCGCAACGTCGAGCCGGTGATCCTCGTTGGTTCGGTCCCCTGTCCGTACGACTCTGCTGTCACGGGCACGAGGGGCCCCATGGAGCGCTGTGGGACAAGACCGCTGCAGGATACAATTCCATATCCTGCATCGATAGATGCGCGCATAAGTCCTGCTGCACAGAGGGCTGCTGACGCCACGTGCTGCAAGACCGGGTTACCCGGCGACACCGGCTTGTGGACAAGAGTTCGAGTTGACCCGTAATCCCCTGGACTCGCAACGGTCGGAAAAGTGGGATCCCATGATTCTCAATTTCGGTGCCTCCGCGCGTCGGGCCCGCCAACAACCATGCGACACGCCAGGTCGTAGCCCCTAGGGTGGGCTCCCTGTGCGTTCATCCCCGGCCCTGTTTGCATCTCCTGCGGTTGTCTAGGTGGCCAGGCTTCATCTTGGCGAACCGGGCCCCTTGAACGCGGTTTTGGATGTGGGCCGGGCCCCTGTGATTGGCCATGATGCTATATTGCTGCCCCTATCTGGCCCCCATGGGCTGGTGCTGAACGTGGCTGAGGATGTGGGTCGGGCCACCGTGACTAGCCACGGTGCCATTCTGTCGCCTTCATCCAGTCTTCATGTGCTGCTGCTGCCTCCATCTAAAATTGAGGACGAGCTGCCGCTGCCTCCGCCTAGGGTTGAGCGCGAGCTGCTGCTGCCTCCCTCTGGAGTTGAGAGCGAACCCATCCCCTCTCTGGATCGGCATCAACATACCCCACCATCGACACCAACTGCGGCTGCCTCCACAGAACCAGCCAGCCCCGCGGTGGCGGAACCAGGTAGCCGGGAGGTCGCCATGTTCATTGATTCAATCACGCTCCCTGTTGAGCCACCGCTGATCACCTCCCCTTCTCGCCTTCGCATTTCCAAGCCCAGGAACCACGAGCTAGTGCCTCGTCGGAGTAGGAGGCTGGAGGCGAAGAACAACTCACGGTTGCCGCAGCCTGAAGCCCAGGCCACGAAGGTCATGCTGAAGAGGATGAGGATTGAGAGCTTCCAGGAGTGCAACGATGACTCAGCCTACAAAAGATTCGAGGCAACCTTCAAGGAGCCCATGTCGTCCTCCAAGCGCACAGCCATGAAGGAGCTATTTCCCGATCGTCGTTGACGCTGTGACCATGCCTAGGCTGTCCGACTCCTTTAGCGTCGCTAATGTTGTTGTTAAAATGAGTACAACACACTTAGTCTGTTGGAACGTGCGTGGCCTTAACAGCTCGGCCCGTCATTCAATTGTAAGACGGCTGCTGTCGCTCGAACGTGTGTCCTTGCTCTGCCTTCAGGAGACCAAGGTGACCGCGTTCACACATCGTATGCTGCTGGAAACTGTAGGGGTTGATTACGACTCTTGTGTCTTGCCGGCTAACAACACCTCTGGTGGTGTCCTGTTGGCTTGGCGTCGTGATGAATGGTCCGTGCTACAGCGTACGTGCATGAGATTTCGGTCTCCGTCCTTCTGCAGCCCCTCGCCTCCGCCAGCTCTACTTGGTGGCTGTCCACCGTTTATGGGCCGAGTCAATTTGCTGACAAGGCAGCCTTCCTTGATGAGCTTTTGGCATTAAGGCAGGCGTGTGGTAGTGGTAGCCCATGGCTTATTTGTGGGGATTTCAATCTGATTCTGCAAGACGCTGACAAAAACAATGGCCAGCTGCACCGGGGTTGGATGCGGCAGTTCCGTAGCACAATCGACGATATGCACTTGGCGGAGTTGTATCTCAATGGCCGTCTATTCACTTGGAGCAGTGAGCGGCGCCGTCCAATGCTAGAACACCTCGACCGAGCATTTGCTGATACTGACTGGCTTGACGCATCCCCCAATCATCACCTCTCCTGCTTATCTTCGGATTGCTCTGATCATGCACCGCTATCGCTAAAGCTTGACTCCGGCAGCTGGGCCGCACCGCGCTTCCGGTTCGAGGCCATGTGGCCAAAGTTCGAGGGCTACCTAGAGACAGTAAAGGAGGCTTGGGTTTGTCCGCTGCCCAACGCCGACGCTTGCCGCGTCCTCGACTACAAGCTGCGTAACACCACCAAGGCACTTAAAGCCTGGAGTTCAAAACATGTGGGGAGTATTCGTATGCAGCTCATCATGGCTAGGCAGCTCGTCAAGGAATTCAACAAAGCCCAAGACTTCCGCCAGCTATCTGCGCCAGAATTCGAGCTCAGGGCACAACTGAAGTGCACAATCTTGGGGCTGGCATCTCTGTCCAAAACCATCGCAAGGCAACGATCGAGAGTAAGGCAGCTTCGAGAAGGGGATGCGAATACAAGATACTTCCATCTACAAGCTTGTCACCGGAGGCGCAAAAATTTCATCGCAACCATCGAGCATGAGGGCATCCTGCTCAGCACGGATGATGACAAATGCGAAGTGGCCTACAACTACTATCATGCCTTACTGGGCCAAAATTTCACCAGAACAGGCAGGCTGAACATGTCCCAACCGCAGCTGCCACAATTGGACCTCACCGGCCTGGATGTCTGCTTCTCTGAAGAGGAAATCTAGGGCACCATCAAGGAGATGCCAAGCAGTCGTGCACCGGGCCCCGATGGCTTCTCCAGCCTCTTTTACAAGACGGCCTGGGAGATCATCAAGCCAGATGTCATAAATGTCTTCAATGCGTTCTGGTCTTTGGACATGCGCAGCTTCTACCTGCTCAACGACGCCATGATGGCTCTACTGAGAAAGTGCCCAACGCCCAGCAAGCTTGGAGACTATCGCCCCATTAGCCTCATTCACAGCATTGGGAAGCTAGTGACAAAGCTGCTGGCCGAGAGGCTTGCACCCTTGCTTCAGCGCTTGGTGAGCCCCAATCAGAGTGCATTTATCAAGGGGAGAAGCCTGCATGATAACTTTAGAGCAGCTCAGTTGTCGGCCAGATGGTTGCACGGTAGGCACCACCCATGTGTCTTGCTGAAAGTGGATATCACCAAGGCTTTTGACTCTGTATCCTAGGAATTCCTGCTCGAGATCCTGACCTACATCGGATTCTCGACTAGGTGGAACGACTGGATCTCGGCTATCATCTCCACTACTAGCACGCGTGTATCCATCAATGGGAACCTGAGTCGATGCATCTGCCATGCTCGGGGGCTTTGGCAGGGAGACCCGCTGTCTCCTATGCTCTTTGTGCTCACCATGGAAGCCCTGAATGCCTCTATCTTTCTAGCGGACCAGTGCCGTCTCCTCTCCCGCCTTCCTAGGTCGGTGATCAAGCACAGGGCGCTACTCTACGCTGATGACTTCATCATGTTCATTGCCCCATCCAGGGTGGACATGTTATGCGTCCGTGCGATCCTTGGTGCCTTCGCTGCTGCGTTGGGGCTAGTCACCAATGTCGACAAGTGCGCCATTTCACCGATCAGGTGCACTGATGAGCAGATTCTAGTGGTAACCCAGATCTTTCCTTGCCAGGTGGTTCCTTTCCCGTTCTGCTATCTGGGAGTTCCCCTCGCTCTGGGGTGCTTATCACGCGCTCACAAGTAGATGCTCATTGACACCGTGGCTGCCAGAATCCCGGTTTGGAAGTCTGGGCTGCTCACGAATGCAGGCCGCGTCCTGCTTACCAAAGTTACTCTCTCAACGATCCCGGTTCACATCTCGATTGCAACATGTCTGTCTGCTTGGGCGCTCAAGGAACTGGACAAGAGGCGGCGGGCTTTCCTTTGGGCAGGCTCTGATCAGGTGGTGGTGGGTCCTGCAAGGTTGCCTGGCCCGTGGTCTGTTCACCCAAGGAGCACGGTGGCCTTGGCGTTTGTGACCTTCGCATCTTCGGGTTCGCCTTGCGACTGCGCTGGGAATGGCTCAGGCGTGCCAATCCTTCCCTGGGATGGTCCAGCCTACCTTCTCGGCCGGAACAGACGGTGCAGGCGATGGCCAATGCGTCCATCTCCGTCATGGTGGGCGATGGAGCATCTGCCTTCTTCTGGACGGATGCTTGGATCCAGGGGCGTGCAGTCTCCACAGTTGCGCCTCATCTGTTCCGTGTAGTGCCCAAGCGTTTCCATCGCCGGTGTGTCCGTGATGGCTTGTTGGACCATCGCTGGGTCTGGGACATCATTGGACCGTTCACTGTAGATGTTTTGTGCGACTATGTGCTTCTGTGGGAGCTGTTGGAAGACACCGTCTTGGATCAGACGGCTTCTGTCCGCTTCGTCTGGAAGTGGTCACCGGATGGCGTGTACTCGGCTTCATCGGCTTACCGTTCCTTCTTTGTGGGTATGTGTCTCTTGGCGGGCGCCAAGGAACTCTGGCAAGCAAATGCCCTGCCACGAACAAAGTTCTTCTTCTGGTTGGCATTGCATAGACGCCTATGGACTGCGGATCAACGTCATCGACACAACTTGCAGGACTCCAATCTCTGTGCTTTCTGTGATCAGCTTCCGGAGATGGTGGATCATCTGCTTGTTGGCTGCGTTTACAGTAGAGAACTGTGGGGCAGGATTCTAGCCCCCATTGGCCTGATCGGTTCCGTCCCTTCTGCTGATGACTACGTCGTGGACTGGTGGCTGCCTTGCCGAGGGGGCCTGCCGCCGGCTCACCGCAGAGGTTTCGACTCGCTCGTCCTCCTCGTCACCTGGTTTCTATGGAAAGAGCGGAACAGGAGAGTGTTCGACGCCTCCTCCATGCAACATGCGGAGCTTTTGAACGCTGTGGTGGAAGAAGGAAGCGCGTGGATTGCAGCGGGCAACTCTGATCTCGCTGCCCTGCTGCACTTGTTACCATCTTGATGTAGCTCCTACTTTCAGTAGTTTCCTTACTCTGGTTCATGCTTAGTGTCCGGGACAAGAGGGTTGGCCGGACTGCCCCTCGCGCTCCGGGTCCAATCTCTTGTTGCTGACACTTCGCTTTCTATTGCTCTTCTCCTCTTAATGAAATACATGCCTGGCATGTTCGCGAAAAAAAAGTAAATGTGTTATAATTTAGAACGGAGGAAATGACATTTATTTGCATTTCTTTGGAGAATTGCTCAAGAGCTACAGTTGTTTTGGACTTCAACAACCGACTTTTTGTGACCGTTGTACACAGCCGCTGCTACCTCCACAACGCAAGATGAGCTCTCTTGCTCCACTAGATCGGACTCCCATCCAATCCATCTTGATGGCGCTATCCATCTCCATCGACCGTGGTTTCATCCACGACAGCAGGCATGATTGAGCGAACAAGAAGATGAGTAGCGCCGACGGCATGGACGAGGCATAGCTCATGCGGTGGAGGAACATGAAGCTAGAGCGGGAGGTGACAGTGTTGTGGCCAAAGATAGGTGTGGCGCGGCGGTGCGCTGGGATGGCGGAGGAGCCCGAGCAGCTCATGGAAGGGTAGGGATAGTTTTGGAAAGGGTGAGTACCACCACAATTTGCGAAAAAAATTGTTCTAAAATTTGTGAACAACTAAACATATATTTGTCTAATATCTACAATCTATGGAAAAGAAATAATTTGTAATTTTTCTAAAAAATTGACATATATTTTTCTGAGATCTATTGTTTATACAAATAGCAGTTGTATTATCATAATAAGACAACGTAAATATAAGTAAAAAGGCAGTGTAAATATGGGCAAATTCAGTTGTTATGAGAGGCTAAAACAACCGAATGTCACCTAGACAGATTCTCTTTTATATAAGGAAATAAAGAAATTTGTATCTATACAAAGGGGTCGTTATGCCTTGCGGAGAACAATTGCAGGGTACTTGGTTTCAAATCAAACATGCTAGCTTAACTTTGATCAAATATGTATAAGAAAAAATATTACTAATATTTTTTATATACTACGTCTTTCATTGTGTCAGATCCATGACCATGATGTAATGCAGTGTAACTATAACTACTATATATACACAGCTCTGCGCTCTCCCCTCAATCTCCAATCATCATCCAACCCGACCCAAGCCGGCTAGTTGAGTAGTGCGACGAAGAGAAATGGCGTCGTGGGACGTGCTCGTCGACGCCACGCTCGCAACTCTGGCCCCTAGGAAGCTACTGTTCAACACGCAGCTCATCAGCCTCGCGCCACCGCCGGCGCTCACCGAGACCTTCGCCGAACCGGGTCCCTGGGACCGCGACACCGTTGAGATCCAGGTCGACCGCAACTCTCTAGAGGAGTGGCTCACCACAAGTCAGTGCCCATGCCCATGCTCATCCCAGCTCCCTTCCTTCCAACCGATCCTCTGCATCAACATTTTTTGTTTGTTTTTTTTCCATTTCTGACTCCATGCCACTGGCCTGGTTGAAACAAACTTGCCAAGTTTTTAATGAATGAATAAATGGGTTATTATTAATTATTACATGGTGAGGTGAATATCGAAGAAGAGGAGGTGAAGGGGAAACTGATTTCTTTCTCTGCGAACGACTACATGAGCCTCAGCGCGCATCCTGCAGTCCGTGGCGCTGCAGCTAAGGCACATTTTTTTGGCCGTCTCCTCCGTCTTAGGCATGCACTCTGAAAACGAACAAGCTCTCTCTGATTTTATTGCGCTTGCATTTTGGCAATTTGGCATTGGCAGGCAGCTGAAGAGTATGGGATGGGGCCCAGAGGCTCTTCCATCATCTCTGGGTATACTACTTACCACAAACTGGTGGAGGAATCACTGGCAAAACTCAAGAAAAAGGAAGTACGTACCATATATTTTGTTTTATTTCAGTAGTATGCATGTATGCATGTATGCTCGGCAGTTTCTTCAGTTTAGCATGGAAAGATACATAATTTCCATTGGTTGGTTCTGCAGGATTGCCTTGTTTGTCCCACTGGATTCTCTGCGAACACTGCGTTTATGACTGCCGTGGGTAGTATCAGCTCTCTTTTGGCTCCTGCAGGAACAAGACCTGCGCCGGACGAGAGGATCGCGATTTTCTCGGATGCCCTCAACCATGCGTCAATTATTGATGGGATCCGCCTTGTGGAGAGACAACAACAAGCAGTATCGTTTGTGTACAACCATTGTGACATGTCGCATCTTGACCTTCTGTTGTACGTTAATTTCCTTTTTATTTAAGGCCTATTTGGATATATAAACTAAACTTTAGCTACCTAAATTTATCTACTAGACATTCAAACAGAGACTAGCTAAAATTTTTAGCTGAGTTTAGCTACTTCAACCCTGCTAAGCTAGCTAAAGTTTAGCTGAATGTATTAACTAGAGCATCCAAACACTCTAGATAAATTTTAGCAAGAAAACTTTTAGCTAGCTAATGTTTTACACTAAAATTTTAGCTAGCTAAATTTTAGTTGGGTCCATCCAAACAGGGCCTAAGATGAGGTTCCTTAATTAGCTTGGCACTCAGTCATGACACCACAATGCATGAGATATTTTATATATAGATGCATGCTACTGTACATTATATTTAGCCAACTCTTGGATTACTTTCATGCAGGTCCAGTTGCTCAATGGAAAGGAAGCTTGTCATCACAGATAGGTCATCAGAATAAATGTTTATTTTATATATATATCCTTCAGAAGATATTAGGACCTATTTCCTTGTCAGAGATTGCTTTATGAACTTCTTAAACCATGCATCTTTTAACTTCACAAGCATATATATGATGTGCAGTCTTTTCAGCATGGACGGAGATTTCGCCCCGTTACCTGAACTTGTCAAGTTACGCAAGAAATATGGTTTTCTTATTGGTCGTCGATGATGTTAGTAGCTTAACTACCTATAGTATTCTATTCCCCACCTCTCTCTCTCTCTCTCTCTCTCTCTCTCTCTCTCTCAGTTACATTTCTCCGGATTTTCTTGAGTGGCCAATATGGTAATAATGGTCGCAATGCAAATGCTCTTTAATTAATTAAGGCACATGCAACACTTGTTTGCGGTGAGAATGGTGGTGGTGTTGCGGAGCACTTCGGATGTGAAAATGACATCGACATATGTGTTGGCTCCTTAAGCAAGGGAATTGGTTGCCTGGGTGGTTTTATAGCATGCAGGTATATACTACTATATTTTCTTTCTATAATAGGGAAAAGAGTTGTTCGCTTCTTATTAAACTATGTTCTCTCTGTCTTATGGTAAGTGCACTTCTAGCATTAGATTTAGAGTCAAGGAGCACCTAGCACGAGTAGGTTTTGCTGCTTTCTCTATTTTCACACTGCAGTTACTGTATGCTTGATAGGGTTATATATGTAATTTATTAGTAGCATTGACCTCTCCTACTCAACCTACTTTTGAGATGAAGATAGTACTTATGAATAACAAAATACATGCATGCTTATCAAAACCAAGACTATTGTGATATCTAGCCTGTCCTAATTATTTATCTACATCTTAATGTGTCACCATCCAACATGGTGCTTCTTATGGTTGAAGCCAGAACATTTGTTTAGCCTAACATCCAACATGGTACTTCTTATTGTTGAAGCCAGAAAATATGTTTAGCCTTTTGCTACAACAATAGTTTTCACATTTTTTTCATGGGTTACTCACAACTAGGTGACTTTTTTGCGTTCAAAACTTTAGGTATGTAGTCATATATATGTTTAGCCTTTTGCTACAATATTTTTAACAATTTTATAGGTTATACTACTACAGAAATGATTTTGTGCGATGGTGAACTTTCATTAACCGTGGCGGTCAACCACCACGGTAAATCGATTTACTATGGTGGTCGACAAAAACAACCACGCTAAATCGATTTACCGTGGCGGTTGGGCTTAATCGACACGGTAAATAAAAAAAGCCCGCCACTGTAAATTAAGCCCAGCCCACTAATCTATGGCAGCCCACTATTGACATATAATATATGCAGTGTTAGGGTTTGGCTACCTCACTCCTCACTCCTCATCCCGCAGCCACATCCGTCGGGCAGCCAAGCCTCCTATCCCTCCCTCCCTCCCACCGAACTACACACGCCGGAGCTGCCTCTCTCTCTCCCTCTCCCTCTCCACTACTCCACACCCATCCCTCACCCTCTGCTCTCCAGATCCTCCAACGACGTTGTGGCCCCGGTGGCCTCGCGCGGGCGCATGGCAGCGCGGCCCTGGCGGCCTCGCCCGGGCGCACCACGGCACAGCCTCGCGTGGGCGCAGGCTCCCCCGGGCCCCGACGCACGGCGGCGCAATGGCGGCGTGGGCGCATGGTGGAGCGGATCCGGCGAGCACGGGGTGGATCCGGCCTCTCCTGAGCCCTGGCGGCACGGATCCGGTGAGCACGGGGCGTATCCGGCCTCCCTCGAGCCCTGGTGGCGCGTGACCTCCCTCCACCGTTGCTGCTTTAATCACCAGCGATAGGCACCTCCATGGCGGTGGCGTGACCCTCTCCGACGCCGATCTAGCCACCATTGACGTGGATCGGTGAGGAGGAGGCTGGTTGTGGCCGGATACGTGACGGCAGCGCCTGCTTCCGATGTCCATGTTCCTGCTTGCGTCACAACGGCCTCACCGGCGAGCTCGGTAACGGGCTCGGCGATGGGCTCTTAGGTTATTTTTAAATTCAAAGTTATTAAACGTGGCGGTTGGCTTAATTGCCGCGGTTAATCTCTAATTAAGTGTGACCTATGTTTGGTAGCGGTTAAGAAAACCACCACTGTTAGTTAATTTTAACCGCTACAGTTAAGTTTTCATAGTAGTGTTACTCACAACTAGGTGACTTTTTTGCGTTCAAAACTTTAGATATGTTGTCAGGAGCATTCCGGTGGAACTTGAACATTCCCATAGTAAAACGAATACACGAGGCCATTTGTTTCCTGTTTCCTTTCGTTTCAGCCTGTTTGGATGGCTGGTGCTGGCTGCTGCCGCTTGTTGGATGAGATTTGATGTGGAGGCTTGGCAGTAGCCAGCAACCCAAGCGCTGGGCTATTTTATTTGTAGGAAATAAAATCTACTACCTCCGTTCTTAAAAAAATGTAACTCTAGCACAATACTTTGTTTAAGTATCTTAAATTTAACTAATTATAAATAAAAATATTAACATTTATGATATCAAACTAATATCATTAGCTTAATTTTGAAATGTGTTTTTATAATCAAATTATTTGGATCCATAAATGTGAATACTATTTACTAAAAATTTAGCTAAACATAAGTCACTTTAATTGTCACGCAACTCGTAGTTGCATTCTTTTCAGGACAGAGGAAGTACTTAATAAACTAGACTATTTGGCTTGAAAATTGATATTCCACCACCCAAACACCACGTCCAAAGTTCACATTTGTACTGCACCTGCAGGTTCTCATGCTTATTATAGTTTGGTGACCGAATGGCGGACTTTAGCTTAAGTAGCTAGGTTCGTTGGCTCTAGGTTTCGACATTTCTGACTAACTGTTTCTGTTTCCAATATGTATATGGTGAGCAGTGCTAGGTGGAAGAGGCTTATTCTGTCGCGAGGTCGCTCATTCGTATTTTCGACTGCTTTGCCAGTGCCTGTAGTTGCTTCTGCGCATGGTAACATCACTGTCCGTTCTTCAAAAAATTATATAAGCATGCTGAACTGCTGAGCTGAGCATTATATGATTCACCAATTATATAAGCCTGTGCTTCAAAATAAAGTTCCATTGCGTTCTGAATGGAAACTACTCCATTGATTTCAGCTGCGATCTCTGTCTCGGAAATGGAGAGGTGGCGAAGATCAGTGATCTGGGGGCATGTGCAATATTTTGCTTCTTTGACCAAACTCGACGTAACCAGTCCCATCATTGTCATTGTACTTGGAAGTGAAGAAGCAGCGATCAAGGCTCACAGGTTCCCTCCCTGTGTTCATCCGCCGACTTCTTTTTTTTTTCTTATCTTTTAAATAAAATAATTCATTTTATTTCTGATGCTTCCCGGCCCGGCCGTTTTTGAAATTGAAACTGGATGCAGGCATCTTCTAACATGTGGATTTCTTGTCCAACCAATCCGCCCACCCATAGTGCCACCCAACACCAGCAGGTTGTCATGACGTTAATACAAAAAAGCTTAGCACTTGCTAGGAGTTTACTTTTATGTGTTCCTAATCACAAACTTCTTGTATCACGCGGATAATACTATAGATGACAATAAGAAACCGAGACTAATGGACTGTACATCTCCTCCGGCAGGTTGCGGATTACTATTAACGCAGGTCACTCCTCAGATGACATCAAAAGGCTTGCTGATGCGCTCACTCCCTGGCTCCCCAATAAACCTACTGATCAGAGTGAACCTTCAGAGTTAGGCAATGGACCACGCACTACTATTGGTGATATGGCCACAAACTAAAGCAACTTCGGATATCATGAACTGTGTGCACTCGTTGTATAATTTTCAATACCCTTGTCCAATAAGTATGTATCTTGTTTTGATGCCTTTCTCAAACAAATATGTAACACTATTCTAAATAAATTGTGAACACAAGGTTGATATATGCTCTTGTGTGTAAAGTTTGTGATGAGTGATTGTCGGAAGATGATGAAGGCTTTGGTTGAGCTTGGAAACTAATCATTGCGTGAGTGCATGTGCAATGTATCTGTTGGTTGTGTTGGTGTGCAGGTGTGGAGTATAAAGACGGTCGATGAATGACACGGAAAAGATCAAGTAGAGATGTACAGTGCTGATAGACTGATAGACTGGGAGCAGCGAAAAACAGACGTGAGGCGGACCAAGATACCGATGACTAATGTAGGTGGCGGACACTTAGGGACATCAGTGAGCAAGAATATATGTGGAGGAGTAGACCGTGTTGACAATATCAAGACGATGTTTGACCAAGTTAAGTGGAAGCACAAGAGCACTTAATGACGGGAGGTTGAGGACGACAATGACACGTGTTGAGATCAGAGGAAACGTAGCTAATATGCTTCTCAAGCGAAACAAAGCTACAAAGAGCCCATGGGCTTCAAATGCTTGATCTTAAGTTGAACCATTTTGCCCTTGGGGTTAAGTGATTCATCTAAAATATTCTAGGACGTGTTAGGCATTGTGTAATAAATCTATAAATAAGAGGATAGCTACTCCTAACTAGTTTAATTATCTCACCACTACAGAAAACTTAATTGTGACAGTTCAAAAGCATTAACCTTAGTGATTTTCTCAATTGCCACCAAGCAAAGGTCAGGTTAATGACCGATAATCATGGTGGTTGGCCCGACTATCATGGTTAATCGATTTACCATGACGGTTGATTTAAAAACAACTGCCACGGTTAAGCAACTCGGGGAATCAAACCCATGGCCCATGCTTAACACTTTGAAGTCCTACCACCGTACCACTCGACGCTATCTTTTTATGTTAATATTTTGTAATCTTATATTGGATATTTTATCTATTAAATGAACTCAAATGAAAAAAATTTAAATACAATGTTTTAAACCTTGTCAAGTAGTACAACTTTGGTATAGAATATATCTCTATCGAAGATAGTTTGAAAACATCAAAAATTAAGTTTTAAAACATATGAATTGCAAACACATATTTAAAACTCTAGAATACTTTAAATAAAAACTTGTCAATATCGAAGATGTAGCTCAGATTGGCCACTAGAACTTTGGTATTAACTATGTGAACATTGAGATCTTTTAGGAAATCAAAATTTAAATTTCAAAATATATAATAACTTTCAAACACACATTTGGAAGTCTAAACATCTTCGAATCAAAACCATTTTAACTACACAGTTGTAGATTCTATTGAATACTATAACTTTTGTATAGACCATGTCAACATTCGAGATCATTTGATAATTTAAATTTTAAATTTCAAATTTTGAGTCCTAAAGACTTTCAATTCAAAAACTTTTCAACTATAAAGTTTTAGATCTCATCGAGAACTACAATTATGATATAAAGTTTGTCTTTATCCAACTCCATATGAAAATCTATGAATTATTATCTGTTTGCAACCATTAACCTATCCATAATTTCTTTGGGCGATTGCCCTTAAGGTGACCGCCACAGTTAATTGATTTACCTTTGCAGTTATTATTGACTGCCACAGTAAATAAAAACGGCTAAACATTTTACGTGGCAGTTGAATTTTGTGATCGCCGTGGTTAATAAAAGGACACCGTCTTGCAAAATCATTTATGTACTAGTGTCTCTTCAATTTTCATTGTAGTCTGCCAACTGTTGAGATCACCAAGTATGACGTAAAAAGTTATACAAATGTCATGTTTCTATTTTTTCTTGAATATAATGAAGATATAATTGGAATTCAGTTCCAATGAAACAAGCTGAGGCTTCTCCATGCTCATAAGAACACCGGATCTTGGATGATTGTCTCATTCTCTACGATAGAACATCTCTGTTAATGAAGCATTCATACATTGAATCCTGATGATTCTTTGATTTTATCTTCACTCTGGGATTGCAATTCATCCTTTGGTTTTTCTGACGATTCTTTGATATTATCTTCACTCTGGGATTGCAATTCATCTTTCGGTTTTCCTTCATCCTTGGGCACCAATTCTTTTCTCTTTCCCCAGAGGAAAAGGTAGAGGCCGGCGAGAATCATGAGCATGCCAAGAATACTACACATGTATGAAATAAAATCTGCATTAGGTCTATATATAGGTCATAGCTGCAATCATCCTCTTTGTTTTTCACTTTTCAGATCCCGAACTAAAAGCATCATTGTTTACCGTTCCCAAAGCCATTGTAATCAAGATGTACCAGTATTATTTTGTCATATTATTTCTCGTACGCTCTTCATTATAGTGTCTGATAAAGAAAAGGAACATTAACTTCTTACCCAGACTTTGATAATTATATTACTTATTGCTTATGCTTGCAAATTTTAAGAATTACTCTCTCCATCGCATAAAAAAAGAGTTTCTATAAGATTCGTATTGGTCAAATTTTCTTAAGTTAAACTAGGATCTTCAAATAAGTTTATTCAGAAAATACATTCAGAGATCTATCTAATTAATATAATTATATTTATTATGGTACTATGAATATTTAAATTATTTTATATATAATTGGTCAAAGTTTAAAGGTTTGGCTTGTCGGAAAAAGTAAGGACCGCATGTTTCTATGAGACAGGGAGTAAGAAAAAAAAATGCTATAGTGATACCTTCCAACAGACAAATCGTGGCCGAGAAGCAGTGAGTCAAGAACAGTGGTAAACAAGACAGATACTGCACAAAACATCGATGGGTAGGTTGGGCCTCGCTGCGTGACGACCCAAGAAATCATCACAAATTTTGCAGCAGTGTTGAGTATTGCCTGTGCAAAATAGCAATAGTACATGTAAGCACTAGCAATGAAGCACTGGGCTGTAATTCTTTGTTCTGAAAATAAGTTGCATAAAACAATATGACATTAATTTAGTATCGATCACTAAATACATTATTATGAAATATATTTTACAATTTATCTTTTTATTTATGATAGATGTTAAATATTTCCGCTGTAAATTTATGTGAAACTTGGGATAATTTGAATTATGACCACTACTACATAAATAAATTTGAGTCATCATGTTTACCAACTGCTTTAGAAAATGAAGGGCATTCCTAACCATGGTTGGTATTTTAGTCTGCCCCTAACAATAGATAGTGCACCAAAGAATCCATAATTTTTCAAATAAGGTTAATTGAAAAAAAAGTTTTCATAAAAATGTAAAGATCGATAAGATCTAAACTTTTGCAAATCTTAATTTTTTTTATTTGAGATCATTTACGTCTCAAATAGATGCTTTATGTTCTCAAATTTTGAAATTTAAAAATTTTGATTGACCTTGGATGGAGAAAATTTAGAAATTTAAAATTTTTGAATGACATTAGATGGAGACCATCCTATATCAAGTTTGCACAGCTTAACTAACCAAATCAAGAACATCATAGCTTAACTAACCAAATCAAAAAACGTCGTTGTTGAAACTTTGCCATTTTACATGTTTAAGTCTGAAATATTCAAAATAAGAATCATAGAAGTCAAGATAAATGGATAACATCCTATATTTGGTCACATCTGATAGTGCTGTGAAGTGGTTGGGAGGGCTTGCATGAGGGCTTATGGCTTTGAACCCGAGAAAATTTATTCATGTGTATTTTGTATGAAAAATATCATGACGTGATTTCAAGAGATGTTTGGTTTGCAAATCAAATTTGACCATCCATATAAATGTTTTGTGACACAGTAGAGAACTAAGGAGTATCTATCTATCTAATTGTACTAGCCATTATAAATGTGTATTGCAAAGGGAGACACTCCTTTAGCCTAATATAAACATGATAAAAGAAAAGAAACCTCAGGTGAGTCCTAGTGAACCTTATCTCCAACCTTTACCTACAATATAAGTTCCGTACATATTTTACTTTAAGTTGCTAGCATCTTTTAAAATATATATAGTTCATACATTGAAATATATCCCAACCACTTTCTTTTCATACTCCCACCTGGAGATCGATCTGACTATCAAAACTGGAACAATTCATATGTGGGTCGCTTATAGTGACATCTACATATTCTCCATACCACAAACCTCAGTGGAGACGGCATATGGCCTATGTATAGGCATAAAAGCAATTGAGTTACTACCATTTATGATTTGATCTGTTTGGTTCGGCAGGTTGAACTGCCAGCTAATGCTCAAATAGGATTACTTGTGCAACAAACTCATAAACACAGCAACAACTTGGTAGTGGAATCCATCTCTTATGCTAAGGTTATGAGTATGATTTCTTATCTTTCCATTATACATTTTGCAATCTTGCTTTTATATTTCCTCCTCTGTTCCAGTTTTCTCCATTTTACCTCTCTTCCATGAAAAAAATCAGTTGCTTTCTTTTTTCTCAATCTACTTACCTCTTTCTATGAAGAAAAAAGTTGCAAAACCAGATTTAGGTTGTGCGTGACATGAATGGGACAGAAGAAAAAAAAAAAGACAACCAGAGGAATTGCGCAGCGAAGTGTGGACGGGTGGAGGAAAAAAACTTAAAACCCGGAGAGAACAAAAAAAATACAAAAAAATAAACATCTGATGAAGAAATCTTAATGAATGACTTTAAGTACTGAGGATTGCTAGATTTACCGAGTAAACGATTGTAAGCAGGCTCATGTTCCATTTCAGTTGCCAAGTCGCCTTTTCTCTGTTCATTGCGACCCCTACGACAGCCATTTGGATGCAGCCCACGAAGCATGTGGCAACCGTGGACCAGTACTTGTACGGAAACACTTTCAGCATCTGAGCCTGTAAATAAAAGACTACATGTAAGTTTTCCTGAAACTATATGTATGTTTCTCCTGTTGAATTAATGATGATCAGCAGAGAGTTGACATCAAAGCAGCACTTCAATTTTTTCACATTTTAATATCTACCATTCAGTCTGACAGCAGGAACATTCTGAAACTGAACAACAGAGAGATAGAAAGATACTGAATGCATAGAAAGATACTGAATGCGTGGGCTAAGTGTTGTTTCAGCTAGCTATGTATCTATGAGTGTGTATTATTTGCTGGATATACGGTACCTGCACTGTGTACCAGACAGCCAGGCTCAAGCAGCTGACAACGAGCAAGACGGTTCCACGGATGTGGTGGTGCCCAAACGCTGATCCAGATTGCTTGGGGTGGTAGCCAATGATGTTGGTAGGCCAGAGATGAAGCACTTTGCCTTTGTAGAGGCTGATCACCAGTGTCCCCCCAACACAAACCAGGGTTCCTGTCACCTTGATGTTTCCTACAAGGCTCTTCAAGTTCAAAGGCTCCTTCCTGATGATGAAACAGGTGAATTATATTATATATTTAGGTAGGTGTATGCATATATCTTTTCATCAGCAACAAACAACTCTGGCAGACTTTATGTACCTGAAAAGAACTGCAAGGACGAATGTGGCTATTGGGATGATGTTGTAGAAATTGATGGCATATCCGGGCGATGTATCTCCCAGACCAATATAGTAAAGACCAGGAATTGTGTATCTGTACGTAGGTAATTAACAAACAGATAGAATTTTATTGTAGGAGTGTATTCAGAAAAGGATCGTATATACTGTCTGCATTAGTTTGACATATTATAAGGCATTAGTTTGACATATTATAAGATCTATGATGAGGACAACTCACCCTACAAGTGCACTTGTAAAAATCCATATGAATGCTTTCAGTTTAATCTCCTTCCACTTCCCTCTGCATCAACACAATCAAAATCAATACTATCGCCCATAGAATTAAAAAAATCAGTATACATTCAGGACAACATAATTAGATCAAAGCAGGGGCAAATATCAATAATAACAACTTAGCACAGTTGTATAATCTTCTTTTGTTAATACTAACTGAAGGACACTTTGCAATTTTTTATTATATTAGAAAAGAAGGTACTACAGTATTATTATTATGCGCAAAACAAGATTTTCTGCTACCGAACATAATATACTAGGGAGGTGATCACATGGATCAAAGAAAGTAACAATGATCGAGATAATAATATATAAGGACGTATATATTTTTGGAGACATGGAGCTAACATCTCGAAGAAGGCAGCGAAGGGGATGACCAAGATGGCACCCATGAAGAAGCGGTAGGTGAGGAGGGTGCAGACGGACAGTCCATCGTCGACGACCACCTTGGTGATCAGCATCTGCCCAGTAGTGAAAACTTGAATCAGCGCCATGAATGATGCTGGCCACCATTCCTGCTTGTTGCTTCTGCTGTTGCTGGCCATTGTCTCTCTCATGTCTCACTCGCTAGTCGCTACAGAATACTAATGGAGTAGCACTTCTAACTCATGTCAATCAAGGATAATATAAGAAGCATGGAATCCGTTGTGACGTATGTTAAGGGTCGGGTGGGGGAACAGAAGATCGACAAGACGGCACTCGCGTGCTTCTAGCTCTTAGCCGTCCACTTTATGGAGTGTCACTCTATGTGCGTGAATAATGATGACGTCTGCCGATGCAGATATACGGATTTCTGAAAGCTACATCTACAACACAATTGAAGGATGCATGATAATATATACACACACAACAATAGCGCACAGATGGAGTTATCTGACATTCTAATTTTTCAGGGATTGAATTTTGGGATAGCAGTTATCTGTGTTCACTTAGCATGAATCCTCCTTGTGCAGTTAGATTACTGTGCTTAAGACATGTTTGGATTAGCAGTTTACTTAATTATTAGTCATGGCTAAAAATTAGTTGATGGGGTTGGCAAACCAGTATCCAACAACTAGTTGGAGAATTGGCAAGCAAGTCAACATCTCCTTGGCTTGGGTAGCAACAAAATGACCCTATATATAACAGCCCCACACATTGTGCCATGGGCTGAATTTAGATTGGACCAAACTATTGTAGCTATGGGTCCACGCGGTTCCAACCAAAGTTTAGTACTATAATTTGAACTCAAGGAATACCAAACCAACTTCAATACCTAAACCTGAGAGCGTTAACACCGGTTAACCTTTTGCACGAAGCAAGGGCAAAAGCTTAAGAGAGTTAATTAGCAGCAGGTGTACATTCAACATGTAGAGTGGATCTTAGTGGTTTCCTAGGCCTAGATGTTACATTTGGCACTAGAGTCGACTGTCGCTATTTCACGAGCATGTGTGGTTAGTTGTGTAGACATGGTATACATGTATGTGGGCCCAACAAGGACACAACATGGCAATGCATCGATATTGACTGCATGAATATAGGCAAAAGAGGAGATCCTTGATAAATCTCCCGTAAGGACGTGAGCCGGCCGGTCTGCCACTCAGTGGGGACATCGATTCCTTAAGGGGGTGCTTATTACAGCCCTACTCATTGAGCCAAGTGGGCCAAATTTAGGTTGGGCCGAGATACTATAGCAGTAGGTTCACGCATTTGCAACAAAAGCTTATTACTATACCTTAAATTTAAAGAACACTAGACTAGCTTAAATACCTGGACCTAGGAGCCTATTAGCTCCGGTTTGAACAAACAGGCACATCCGTCTAGGGACCTGCCCTCTGTGACTTTGCAGCTAGGCCGCCTTCCGCGACTTCGCAGGCAGGCCACCACCGCCTCCGGCCTCCGGCCTCCCTGCCGGTGGTGAGGAGGAGCGAGGGTCCGTCTTTTTAGCAGATCTACTATTTTTTTAAGTTTTCTTCTTTGATTTTTTGTTCTTCATAACAATATGGGGTAGAGTTTGGTTGTCCGATTCGATGTTTCGATCCAGCTATCTGTTTTATACCAGATCGTTGATGCGTTTGTCGTCGTCTTTGATGATGGCTGACTCTTTCTAAAGAGATCGAGGTATGTTACCATAGTCCTTGAGAAGAGATTGGATCTATTTTTCTTCTTCTATGAGATCGTCTTTCCGGCCGCTAGTGATGCTACTAGCGGCAGTGAATCTGCCCTTCCGATCGCTGGTGGTGATGCTAGCGACATCAGATCTTATGTTCAGTTTAGCCTTCAGAAGATATGACCGTTATGGTTTCGGCGCCCTTTACTCCCCACAGTGGTGGTGGTCGAGCATATCACGCCTCTTTTGCGGTCTTCATGGTCGTGGAGTCTTCTGGTAGTTGGGGACTGTGGTTCTGAGGTCCAGATCTGGTTTATGTCCATGGTCGCGATGGAGCTTTCTGAAGGGGTGTATGTTGCCGAACGCAAGGAAGATGAAGTTTAGGGATCTAGTGGTGTGCCTCAATGTAATTTTATTTTATGTTGAGATCTCGTTTGTAAAAGAGGTTTTAATTTAATGAAATACAGTCTCTTTCTCAAAAAAAAAAACTCCGGTTCAAAACTTTTGCGCGATGTGTGGATAAAAGTGCAAGAATGTTAATTAGCAAGTGTGATCCATTCGACGTATAGTGTGGATCTTAGCCATTTTCTAGGCCTAGATGCTACATTTGCCACCAGAGTCGATTGTTGAGAAAGAAAAGATTGATAAGATAATTCTTTTTACTAAAGGATGGTGCGAAACGTAAATTTGTGGAGAACATGCGCATCTTAATAATAAGAGAGTAAAAATAATTACTAAAGGAGAAAAGAGCTGCTCTACTAGCTAGCTTAGGTGTACGGACCTCTCGAAGATGATGGCGAGCGGGACGACGAGAAGGGTGCCAATGAAGAAGCGGTAAGTGAGGAGGGCGAAGACGAAGAGCCCCGCATCGACCACCACCTTTGTCAGCAGCATCTGCCCCGTCGTGAACACCTCGATCAGCACCATACAGATGGCCGGACCCCACTCCAACTTAAGCTTCGACGACGACGACGCCATTTCTGCCTCCACGTAGAGAATATAAGGATGATAGATTGATGCAGGGCGGACCTACAAATTTACCGTAATAAAGGTTATGCAGTACAAGAAAAATGATATACAATTTGATAAAAATCATATACGAACCTATCTCTAATCTAGTGAATAGTGATGCACGATCAGGATATACTCTTCTTGCCACAAATGATATGTAATTCACAAGTAATAAATTATGTACGCAAGTTTTTTAGGAAAAAAAATATAGAAGATTCAAGTCTTCATGGCATGAACAAGTTCTTTTAGAAAAGAAAAGAGTCGATCATTCACGGCAACAATTACAAACCTGATGAGCCTCAGCGCGTGAGATCGATTTGCACAATTGCACTTAAGTCTCCACGGTGCCGGCGTGGGGCAAGCAACCGTAGACGACGACGGAGACCGCCGCTGCGTGCTGCCGCGTACGTGCAGAGAGGCAGGCCGGCAGCCGGCAGGGATAGAATCGCGGCCTGGAGACTGACGGGACGTCGGGACGACGCTGCACTGCCGCAGGATCGATCGACGATACGAGAGGGATCGCTTGTGGCCTGTGTGGAAGGGACCTCCGGTCTTCTTATGGATGCCTGGATGGATGGAGTCAACAGAGCACTGAGCGTCCGCATGCGCATGCGGCGGTTTTTCAAGCCTCAGCCAACCATGGCTAGCACTACCTCGCATCTAGTGGTAACAAATTAAAGTGGACACTTAAAAAAAGGAATCTGAGCGAGTCCTCGTCGCTCCAAGAATCTCGCCATGTCTTTAGTTCTGGTTGAACGATGATATTTCTTTTATTAAAGAACCAATTTAAGTCCAGCTGAAATTCTTTAGTGTTATTTCGAATCTGCGTGCATGAGCTTGCACAAGTCGTAATTAATTTCTGAAAGATCAGGTACCAGGGTGGGCAATGATGTAATTTCATTGAAAACTACCAATATTAAACGTCTAATATGGGCAGTGACAAACGTAACAATAAGTGGGCTCATCAAGCCTGTTCATGCCCAACAAGGAGACGCCGCCGCGCTTCCAACCGCCCTAGGAGGCCTCGCGGCCCGCCCTAGGGCCGTGAGCACCCAGGAGCATGAGGCGGTGTGGCCACCGCCACCGCCACCTTCCTTCGCGTCTTCCGCAACTACTATATCTAGATATTAGTTAATTTAAAATTATTGAATAAATTAGGAAGTTGAGAATTGTTTATTAAAGGAGAATTCATCTGTTATAAGGATTTTCTGAGATTGCTTAGCGGTTAAGTTAAAGGTTGCTTGGGGGCTAAGTGTACGCGAGACTATGAATACGAGAAGTTTGTATCTTGATGAGTTTAAGAAAGTAATTGGGCGAAATCTCTCTTATTCCAGCTCTCCACCTCTCGGACTCTCTCTCCCTCTCCTCCCCACACTGTGCCCCGCCCACATCACCCTAGGCCCCTTGCGCCCCTCCCCTCCCTCTCCAATCTACCACGCCCAATCCACCCTCCCCACCACGTGTGTTACAAATGATATCACGAGTCGGGGAGGATTCATAGATTGAATCTATGGCAGCCATGGTTGACCTCGAGAAGCTGATCTATGACCTCAACAACTGCCTCCATGCTTTGGAGGAAGAGTTTGCCTCCATGGGCGCCCCCACCATTGACACCCCTATGATGCTCGCCAATGTCTCAGCACGCGTCAACGACTTCACCAAAGTCAATATCGTAGATGGGATGCCCGTGGAACCCACCTGCGGGAAGGAGGAGCTCCTGCCGGCCAAGATCGAAGACGCCATCGACATCTTGGAGGTGAGTCCGAATGGATCTGCTGAATCCCTTACTCATGTTTATCGGTAATGCTCACATAACGTCCCGCCTCCTTGAGGCCAGGTCTGCTTACATCTGATAGCTTTTAATATAACCAATACTGTCCTCACAAATCAACACCAGTCTTTTCTGCGCACTTTGTCCTTACTCATGCGCACCCAGAAACGAGTTCCCAATCGGTCACCCATCCAAAAATTGCTCCAGACCAAGCACGTTTAATCCTGGAGTCCTTTCGAGATGAGCCTCGAAAAAAGAAATTGCAACTTATTAGTAAGAGTATCATATTAATCCTATTTAGCCCTGGGCCGGGGTGTTATAGCCCCCTTGCCTTGCTGCTTGAAGAGCATGGTGCCACCGCACCGTGGCTCTGCCCCAATGACAATGGCACTGATCGTCGGCAACATCGTCGCCACTATGGCCCGGGCCAGATCAGATCTGGATGCCGCCATTGTTGACAATCTTGCTGTGGAGAAACAGCAAGTGGAATCGTTGCCAACAAATTCTTCATCAACACTTGATGGAGGAACCAGTCTCCATCGACACTTTCGGGGAGGCGGCGGTTGCCATCACCTCGCTGGGCACTATGGAGGAGCATGCCCTCACAGTGCGGTTGCCTTTAGTACCAAGGCAACGGTCGTCAACAACAATTCACCATTGATAACAGATCTAATTGAGCCGGAGGATACCGGAGATGCTGTCATCGGTGCTCGCAATAGCTCGTTGTTCATATATGATGATCCGGTCACCAGGTTTGACACCCATATCACTTTCAGCTTTGTTACTACCATTAAATCTCTGAAATGTTATGATAAAAATTATGCATTCACTGGGAGCAACGTCATCACCAAGATCCAACCCAAATTGGCTCAGGGGAACACCATTAATGACACTGGAATAATAGTTCAGCATGATGCTACTGATAGCTTGAGTGCTGTAGATCAGGGCCATGCCCCCAAGGGCATCACTGTTAGTGACGTGAAGGTACGGATCACCACCCCCAATGCAGATCTGGTATAGGAAGACGCTATCACCAAATTATTTGTAGTCAAGCCAGTAGGTATAGAGAACTATATTTTCATCATTGTCTTTGACATGGGAGACACAATTAATGGCCGCAAAAATGGCCCGGATGGCTGCCGGGATGAACTGGATGGCCATTTTTCTCGACAACCACCATTTGGCCGCGGTGAACCGGCAGCTGGAGCTACTCCACCCCAACCACTATTTGCAAAGGTACTACTGACACCGTTCAACTGGTCATCAGAAAGTGAGATCAACATTGGCAATGAAACCAGCTAGCTTTATTTAGTCATCAATGGCTCTGGAGATCCACTTGGGATAATTGATACACAGAAAGAAGGAAACAACCTAGTTGGCAAGGATGACAGTAATGATAACTATAAGCAAGCTAAGGCCCCTGACAACAGACCAATCGGGTATGCAATCTTTAATTCAGTAAATTCAAAATTGCTATACATGAGCTCGCAACGGACTCGGAGATGCTAGCCATGGCAAGCACCACATCCAGCTTTGGGAACTACATGCTTATGTTCTCAGATACATCAGGGCTGATAAGACTAGAGCAACCATGGCAGCAACCGATGCCCACTAGGCTAGATACACCACCGGATATTGCACGTTCAAAAGGATAATGTGGTTATCTCAGTTAGGACTCCCCTTCGAGCTACACCAAACAATGGATGATCATGGAACGGGTATGCAATTTTACATTTGACAAACAAAGCTTCTCTGTGGTTTCTCTGCTTCCTCGCTATTGGTGATGTACCTCCCGGGCGCACATACAACATCAACGATCGTGCCATGGGATTCACACTCCATGAGATGGCGATGGTCATGCAGTCGATCGACATTTGGCGGACTACTACCGATAAAGGTTTCGACGAGATGGACATGGACATGCACTCAACGCCGACTACATCGACAAAGGGGTTCAACAACGTCAATGGCTTCGCCCAAATTTTAAGCGTGAGGACGCTTGATCAAAAAGGGGGGAGTTCTATCACACACCCAATACGGACGATGACACAACATCGCAATAAACAGGTCCATCGAGCCTGTTTAGGCCCAACAAGGGGCGCCGCCTCGCTTGCAACCACCCTAGGGGCGTCGCGCGCCTAGGAGCAGGAGGTGGCGCGACCGCCGTCTTCTTTCCGCGTGCCTTTTGCAACTACCATATCTAGATATTAATTAATTTGAAATTATTGAATAAATTAGGAATTTAAGAATTGTTTAGGAAAGGAGAATCCATCTGTTATAAGGATCTCCCGAGATTGCTTAACGGTTAAGTTAAAGTTTGCTTAGGGGCTAAGTCTACTCGAGACTATAAATACGAGGAGTTTGTATCTTGATGAGTTTAAGAATGTAATTGGGTGAAAGCTCTCTTATTCCAGCTCTCAAGCTCTCGGGCTCTCTCTCTCTCTCTCTTCCTCTCCTCCCGACACCGTGCGCCGCCCACGCCGCCTTGCCCTGCGTCGCCGCCACCGCACGCCGCCAGCCCTAGGGTGCTGCCACCCTAAGCCCTTTGTGACGCGCCTCCCCTCCCTCTCCTCCTCTAATCTACCATGCCCAATCCACCCTCCCCGCCGCGTGTGTTACAACCAAACTTGTCTACGGCACCATCTATTCTTGAAATTAGTGATTCTATAATCCGTGTCAGTCAAACTTTTTTAGATTTGATTATCTTTTTATGAAAAAGAGTAACATCCATGACATAAAATAAACATAATATGAAAATATATTCTATGGTAAATCTAATGATACTAATTTTACAATATAAATCTTAATATATTTTTTAAAAAATTAGTCAAAGTTTAAATAATTGACATAAGACAACTTAGGACGACTCCAGGAATCATTCCTTTTAGAAACAGAGGGAGTAGAGATATAACTTTTTTTTATAGAACACCTAGAGTTTGCATTTCTCTTGGGTTAGTCAATCATATTTTAATCAAATGAAATAAATCCCAAAGTCCTTGTTAAGTGTTAAGCGCAACAAAAGGTTTAATCAAGCTTAAATGGGTGCCTATTGTGTACTTAACTTAATGGATTACTATTGTGAGTTTCTGAAGTGTTGTGAGATCTATGTGCACGTGAGTGGTACGGTACCCCGTGAGAAGGTTTTACATCCTACACCCCCCTAATTATATCGGAGGTCGGCCACCAAGCTTTAATAAGACTTCCCATTGACATGGGTCGACGTTTGCCATCAGTGCAAGCAAGTGACGGAAGAAGAAAGTTGTGAGTGAGCAAGCGATGGAATTAGGCACGCACGCCATCCACTCGACACCAAAGACATGCTTAACCAAACTAAACCCGGCCGTCAGTCTATCAAGAAAATCTAAGAAAAGAGAGGTTTCTTTAGGGGAAATAGGAATTTCCATTACTCATACGGAGCTGAATCGTCAGCAATTACATGAAGGATATGTGCCGGTATAGGGACCAGACAAGGGTCCCCTTCCGGATCACAATTCACAACAGCCACCTAAAATAGCCAGTTCATGTGCTACCATGATTACCATTGTTGGATCCTTCCATGAAATTCCAGACTAAACGGGGGTCATTGTTGGACCTTCCATGTTAGTGACCGCACTGAGCTTGTAATCGTTTTGTGAAATTCCTGCACCACCGCGCTAGCAAACTGTCCAGCAGCCACCGCCCCCTCTTCAGGCGATCAGCTCACCATGCATCAATTCAGAAGACCGCACTGAGAACACCGTAATCGTTTCTCCATCTGAATCACGTAGCTGCACCACAGCCACCGTTGCTTGCATTCAAATCGTAGGCTGCATCACATTTCACCTTGACTTGATCTTGATCTGAAGATCCCATTTGCCCAGTGGCGTAGCTAAAGCCCACCGACCCTTGTTTGAACAATTGTATTATAAGTATTTAATTAGTAAGTTATTTTATATAATTTTTAGAGTTTGTTATTACAAAAATACTCAAGACATTTTAAATGTATGTATCTTAAATTATATATTTGTACAATGACATGCTACATTTAAGCCTTGTTTTACAGAGCTTCGTTCGGAACACCTATTTTATGCACTAGAGCTCCATCTGAATCCTTTTAAAATAAATCAAGATTCATTAAAATCACTATTTTGTTTCATTGATTCTAATCTTCTGTGTATTGTAGCTGCACCTACGATGTTTGTTAACGTGTCAAACAAAACTGATAAAATTATATTGAACTGGACCACCCTAGATAAAAATCCTGGCTACACCACTGCATTTGCCAACACTGTTCTGTATGTACAGCTCGGGCCGTCCGGTTGGTCCTGGTGAAGCCATTCAGTTGTCAGCACCTGAACGCTATGAGCCATCCAGGCTGGATCTCTTGCCCGCTCTCCTTCTCTGATCCGACGATTCCTTTCTGACCAACACCTCCAGAGTGATGCAACATCTCAGCTTCTGATCTTCCCTTCATAGCTAAGATAACCACCTCCCTGGCCGATGGTTTGCTTGCTAGCAAGTCTCTCACCCGACCCATACTGAGCTGATCCCAGACCCTGTCCATCATCTTGCATTTGAAAAAAGGTGTGTGCCGTCCTCATCTAAATGAGTACAGACCACATACCTAAGGGACCTAAGGGGATGTTGCTTGTTAGTCTAAGTGAATTTTCTGCCATGAAGGGAGATTTTCACCAAACCTAAAGAGCTGCTAATAGCATTGTTGAACATGAGCATCTCCCCTAGATTACCTCCTCCTAGCCTGCTCCTGTCCTCAGGTTTCCTGATCAGGTTAAAGTCCCACAACCAACCAATGAATGCCATCAGGCATCTGAATACCCTCTAGCCAGTCAATGAAAGCAATCTTTCTCTTTAAAGCACAGGGCCCATAAATAGCAGGGAGAATCAAAGGTGAGGGTGTTTTGGTGGCGGGTCTCTCATGATTTCATCCCATGTCGTGAGAACCTTCACCGCCGCCACTTGGAACCGGTTGGAACATGCTATTTCTGCGGGAACGGAGTGGAATCCACAATCCACGCGCTGACACAATGTACTTTTGCAATCAGTTTTTGGGATAGGCTGAAATCTTTAACAGGAGTCAAACTTCCTCGACTCCACCCGAGAACTTGGGCGCGCGACCTACTGGACAATGCTTGCTGCCCGGAGACTGATCGTGGAGTAATCATGTGCGGAATGTGGAGTCTATGGAGCAGCAGGAATGATAGGCGTCATGGGAAAACACCAATTGATCCGTACCGAGCAATCAACTGGGCTTTGGAAACTTGCATCCACTTGTCGACAGATGTAGGATCAGATGGAAGCGGGAACATTGAATCTCGACCGGCAAGATGGTGCCCTCCCGATGAAGGTATGCTGAAAATCAATTCCGATGGTGCTTACCTGCATGATCAAGGAACAGGCGCAGCAGGTGCTGTGCTCCGAGACAGTAGAGGAACCCTGCGTGCAGCGTCGGCTCGGTGGTTGGGCCCTGTGGGATCAGCTCTGAACGCTGAAGCTGAAGCAATCCGGGATGGCTCGCGGCTCATTCCTGAGGGAGCCTTGGAACACATCGTAGTAGAGACTGATGCTCAAGAGCTGGTATTATTATGGAAGCACAGATCGAAGCAAAGGTCGGAGATTGCAACTCTTGAATGAGATCGAGGAGATAGCTTCAGCCTTCATATCCTTCGCGATACAACATGTACGGCGAGAAGCGAACTTTGCAGCACATACTTGTGCCCGTTATGCCTCTTCTTCTTTAGATTCCCATGTTTGGTTTTCTCCTCCTAGCTTCTTGCAGCGATGCCTGCAGTCCGATTGTAATGAATTTTCCTAAGTAATGAAGCTTCCTATTCCCAAAAAAAAAAAAAAAAAAAAAGAACCCAAGTCATTGTTAATCTGAGAGGAGAACTCCACTGAGATAGCAAGATCATTCTGAAAGACTTCAACCCCAATTAAGAAACAGCTTTTCCTGACAACTAGAATCCCACCAGAAGCACCCACTGATGGCAAAAAGCAAAAGGCATCAAAGACCTTAGACAGAAATTCCTCATATAACTGAGTCAAAGTTGCTTGTCTTAGTTTCTTGGATGTTGATGATGTCACAATTACTTTCTTTTATCTTATTTCTGAGAGATTCCCATTTATTCTCAGCATTTATGCCTTTGATATTCCAACAGACAAAAAGATGTAGAGTTTCTTTTTAAAAAAAGAAAATAAAAAATCAACTATTGGTTTAACAGACTTTTGAAGATGCTCTTGTGACAAACAACGGCTTACAAAGGTGTTACTAATTTGTGCCATTTAGTAAAAACTCAAACCAAATTAACGATTGTCTAAAACTGCAAGCAGTTTGCATTCAGAACGCCTAACTCGATGATTGCATCACCTCGTGTCCTCGCAGGCTTCCAGCAACACCCGTAATGACGGTGCCCCATCATTGAACGCGCAGTCATTCCTGTCTTCAAATCATCCGGGCCCAGACAAATAGCGTTTTGACACAAAGGTTTTCCCAAATAATTCGTAAATATTCATGGTAAATAGATACATATTGATCAGTTATATATATGCATATCTACATCGTACAGATACATGACGGACACATCAATAATCAGAACTAAGAATTTTACAGGGTCGTATCAAAAATGGAATTCTCAACTGTTGAATCTGGGATCCCTAACCGAAGGGATACAGCAATGCCAAAGGAATTCAGATATCCTGGCAAACAGCACTGCCCAATTCACGACGACATACCTTCTTCTCCTGTGGAGTGTTGATCGAGCCAAGATATGATATCATCGAGAACTTGGAATATTGTCTCATCTGGTTCACCTTCCAGGATAGCGTGATATGCACCTTTGTAGAGGCACAGCTTCTTGTCTTGGCTCTTAGCTTTCTCATACAGAGCCTTACTAACTGCTGGGTCAGTAACCAAATCAGCCTCACCGTGCAAAATGATCAAGGGTAAAGAAACCTGTGTAACATGAAGGATTCAACCATTAAAGTAATGACAGCTGCAGAATACAAAAATGGACCATCCACAATTCTATATTCTTATACCTGAAAATAGACCACTAGAGATAACACCTAGAAAGTGGAGAGCTACATACCTCTTCAAGACGTCTTTCTATCTCTTGTGTTGTTTTCAGCATCTCCAGAGCTGTTCGTAAACGTGGTTTATCCTTGTAGGCAATCACATTGAAAGAACACTGCACTGGACAGTGAACTAATTAGTACATTCTAATCACAATAATCAGCTCAGATTTCCAATGATCTAATAAATAAATTTCAAAAAGAAATAAACTTAAAAAGAAATAAACTTATTTCTCTTTTAACCAAATAGTATTTCACAACCCACAATCAAAACAAAAGGAACTAACAGGGGCTGCTTTTCAAATGCATCTTTGTAGATAATTAGGGCCTAGGGTTATAAGGGGAGATAAAACTACAAGCAGCAGTAAAACCATAAAATTCACCTGTATGCCAAAATTATTTTTTCTACTTATCACTGGAGAAGATGCAAATGCATACTACTTTCACCAGGAGCATGAAGCAATATTAAACAAACCATATTGTTTTTTAACATTATTTTACAAATATATGCCTTGAACAATTGTCTCAAAGAATGTACAATGCAGTCAAAATGGAAGAAAATAAGAAATAAGAAAATATTATTAAATGCTAGAATTACATGTTAGTTCCAGAGAATCTAGTGTGAAAGATAGTGACCTGTTCTTGTTTCTTCTTCACTTTGAATGCCAACTCAGCTAAATCCTTTTGAGGAACAAGCTTTTCTTTTGGCAGAAGTTTGGCCATAAAAATTAGAATTTGCTGAATGGGCCAAGGTGGAACCACATCGTCTGCTATCTATTGAAATGAGTTTTTGAATAAGTGGTAAGGCATTAACTTATATATATAACATTCCACAAAGATAAAACTACCTTGCACATGGGTGCAACCAGTATTGCACCATTCCATTCCTTTGGTTGCTTGAAGTGAACCTTCAATGCAACTGCTCCACCCATAGATTGACCAAACAGAAAGCTCGGGAGGCCTCTATATTCAGGATTTCCTACCCAAAAAACAGTTACCCAAAAAACAGGACTATTATACACAAATGATAAGCTTTAAGTTAGGAAACTTTTTCGCATAAGAAACTAAACGTACTTCAAAATCATGTACATAAAAGAGATAGCATGAGAAACCAGCAACGATGTAATGGCAGAATACCTTTTGAAAAGAATAATGGCAGAATACCTTTGATCTTAGAAAAGTGTTCAGCTACATCATCAACAAGAGTATCAAAACTTGGAATATATCCATGGAGTCCTTCTGAAAGACCAAAGCCAGGGTAGTCCATTGCAAATACTCCATATCCAGCTGAAGCAATCTTCCTAGCAACCCCTAAAATAAAAAACAATCATTAAAAAATATGCAAAAGGAAGCAACATATTACAATCAGACAAACCTTAGGATAAGTAGCATCAAAGTGGAAAAGCTAACCATCAAGGAAAAAGGTACATGTGTCTCCATAACCATGGCAAAGACAAACAATTGTTCTCATGCGACGATTCTCCGGAAACCAGCATTTTGAGAAAATCTCCACCCCCCTAGAGTTACGCTCATATGACTGTAGAAGAGAAAGATTCCAAAGGTAGAGGATTAATCAACAAGCTTGGCATAAAATTCTAAACAGAGAAGAAATAAATGGTGTTTCATTATGCTTTCAGAGTCAGGAATACCATTGAGCAAACTGACATTTCTGCATAGCATATTACCATCTTAAAATATCTTCTAGACAAGGAAAAATGATAGAAAGTTCATCACTCACAGAAAAACACCTACCAAAGCCATGGAGAGACTAATGTACTATTGGATATGCCATGTGAATTTCAACATTACAGTGCCCTGCACTACTTTTTTTTTAAAAAAAAAATACTGCAACTACCCAATATTTCAACACAGTGAGCATTCGCTCAATTCAATTAAATAAATACACCTAACTTACAGTTACATAGAGTAAAACATCCAAATATTTCTCAAACATAGAGTGTGCACTCATTAGAAAGAAAACAAGGGATCAACTCTATGGCACAAATAACCTATACATGAAATAAATATGTGTTGCAGTAGTTGTTGAGGGATCTAACTATTATGAAGAAACTATGGAGTTTAAGATATAGTACCTCCTTTGTTCCAATGCCACTATATTGTCCCTGCATCATAATCAGAATGCAAGTGAGAGATCATCCATAGCATGAGAAATCATAAAGCGTGTTTTCTATGCCATCATTTGAACTGAGATGAGCAAAAAAAATATATCATAGCAGAGTTTATTTATATTCTACAAAAACCATTGCACTGAAGATTTAAAAGCAAAAAATCATAATAATGTACAGTAGTACCCATACCCACACCTCCAACCAATTGGTAAAACATGCTTTGCCTAGACATCTTTTAGATGAAAGGCCAGAAGTTTGTGATTCATAAAAATGAAACCTTTTATCCAGAGACAGGTTTCTGTTGCAGCTTGTTACTCTATTCACTGAACTAGTACACAATAACGCATGAAAACAGCACTTGTTTTTCATGCGTAACCAATCCTATTCTGGCACGTCACTAAGTACGAAGCACCTGAAAAAAAATTCTATTGCAGCTTGTTACTCTATTCGCTGAACTAGTAGGCAATAACGCATGAAAACAGCACTTGTGTTATCTTGCCTAACCAATCCTATTCTGGCGCGTCACTAAGTACGAAGCACCGATAAAAATTTCGATTGCAGCTTGTTACTCTATTCGCTGAACTAGTTAGTAGACAGTAACGCATGTAAACAGCACTTGTGTTGTCTTGCTTAACCAGTCCTCTATTCTGGCACGTCACTATGTATGAAGCACCGATAAAAAGAACGAACAAAATTTCTGTAACACCACCAAAAAAAATGGCATCTTTATCTGGATTCTAAGCAGCTAGGCAAAATAAGGGGGGGAAGGGGCTGACCTTGAAGAGGCAATGGTCGATGCTGAGCTGCACGTCCTTGAAAGCCTCACGGATGCGGCGGCGCTCGGGTGCCTGGTCCAGGCACGCTCCCAGCACCTCCCTCTCGAGCGCCTCGTCCACTAGTCCCTCCCACTTCCTTGGAGCCTGCGCTGGCGCCGCCGACGCCGCCGACATCGCCGCCGCGCCGGCACCCCGAGTCGTCGGCCGGCTGCGTTGGTCGGATGGATTCGGTTAGCAGATCCGCTGCGGGAAGTGGAGGCGAATAGGAGGCGAGGACCGACGACCCACCTACCGCGAGAAGACGGGGGCAGTGAGGAGGGGCGGCGGCGGGAGCGCGGGGAGGAAGACCTTCGCGAAGGCCCGTGGCCTTGACGCCATTTATTGTGCCTCCTTTTTTTTTTTCAGAAAGGAAATGTGCTGTGCGCGCACAGCATCCATTTTTTTTTTCCTGTTCGGTGCTTCTTTACGTCACGCAAGCGGCAAGCGGCAAGCGGCAAGCGGCAAGCCCAGCTGTTTCAGAAGTGACTAATCTCTCACATTTCTTTTTCCGGCAATCCAAAAAGTTGGATTTGCAAAACCAAAGAATTACACACCTGTAGTGGAATCACACATGTTTTTTTTGGAACAGAAAATACGTGTTTTCTACGAGTACATTGCATTAAGTCATGTTTTCCTTTATACCAAATGATTGATGTGCATCCGTTGACATATGTTCTAGGTTTAGAAGACTGCAAGTAGTACACTTCTAGGTTTAGATTAGAAGGCTGTAGTGGAATACCTGATGGTCTGAACAATCACTTGATGAGGCAGTAAGTAGTGCTGTAAGGTGCCGATCGTGATTCACACCTAGTGTGACACTTATCTAATATTATTATGATTATGATTACAGAAATTCTTATGGATGATTGATTAACTAGAAATTCAATACTCCCTCCGTCTCGTGACTTCGGAGGATCAAACCCACACAACCTAGCGCTTAGCACTTTAGTATAGGATGTATCTTCATCCAAAATAGTTTGTAAAATTCAAAAAAAAAACTAAGTCTCAAAATATATAAATTTTAAATATATATTTGAGGCTCTAGAATACTTTAAATTAAAAACTTATTAATATTAAAAATGTAGCTCAGATCGGCCACTAGAACTTTGGTATTAATTATGTGAACATTTGAGATTTTGTAGGAAATTAAAATTTTAAATTTCAAAACCTATAGCTTTCAAACACACATTTAGGACTCAAAACATGTTCAAATTAAAAAAAAAAAATCAACTACAAAGTTATACATTATATTGAATACTATAAATTTTGTATAGATCTTGTCGATATTCGAGATCATTTGATAATTTTAAATTTTAAAATTCAAAATCTACACACTTACAATATTATTTTGGACCCTAAATTGTTTCAATTTAAAAATTTGTCTTCATTCGACTTCATATGAAATAGGTTATTAATTATTTTATGTTGTAATCATTAACCGAGACGGTCATCTTAAGACGTCAGCCTCGGTTAATATGCCTCAAAAATTAATGTATTAATTAATACAATTGTCTTAAGGTAACCACCACAGTTTATGTATTAACGAAGGTAGTTGTTTTAAGGCAACTGCCACGATTAATCGTGGATTAACTGAGACGGTTGCTTGGTGCTTGGTCGGCGACCCTGGCCAATCCTACCGCCTATTAAGTGGCGGTCAACTGGCCTCTCACCTCGGTTAAAAAAGTAAGGCGCATTTTAAAATCAATTCTATGCTAGTAATAATAATGTACTATATACACACGAGATTTAGTTGGAATAACAATAAAGCACTATGAAATAGTTCTTGTTTCCATATAAAATGTAAAAATGTGATTTCTCTTCAAACACATCATCTGTGATGAACCCGGCAAGTTCGTTTTGCATTCATTTCATTTGATCTCGGACTCTAGCAGCTCACGTTCGTGATGCTTTGCTCATTGTCAGGCTTTGCTCCCTGTTATGGAAGCAAAAAGGTATTTGCACGACAACATGTGTTCCTGAAAAAATAGTTATTTGACGAACGTAAATAAAATGAAAACCATGGATCACACCAGTTTTTCTCCTCTTCTCAAATCATTGCCGCTGAATTCATGAACCCTTGGGTAGTTGGACCTCGGCTACGTAGTTCGTATCCGCGATTCATCTTCTCCGGCAAGGTTTTCCCCTCCACCACAGGCTTGGTTGTTCAGAGAGAGATTAGATGGATAATATCTTTCTTAATTCCTTTCATGGTCCCCGATTACAGAATATATGGCCTATATGGCCCAAAACTGATTAGAGCCATGCGCTCCCAGAATTATAGAATGAAAATAGAAACTAATCCCATCTTTCCACCTAGCCTCTGGTGGCTGGCTCGGCCTGGTTCTCTGTGCGCGATCAGCACGTGCTGCCGCACGCCGCACATCCCTGGCGCAGCGGCGCCTGGTGTATGGCCGGCCCCACGTTGAAACTGTAAAGGTTATTAGCTGCGGTGATCTGTCTATACGGTCTATCAGGAAAAATTTTTGGTATGGTCTATACATCATACCTTTTTAGGATCTATTTGGTTTCTTACTTTTTTCATTAAAGACTAAACTTTAGTCCCTAAACTTTATATTAGTCCCATTATATTTGATTCTAGAGACTACAAGTGCATTAAAAAAAGAACATGAGCTATCATAACTTGAGCTTTTAGTATCATCTTATGAACTAAACTTTAGTTCATTCAAAAGCAAGAGGCGTTTGGCACTTTAAGGGCTAAATGGGATTAAATTTTAATCTCTAAAATTTAGCAAAAGTGAACCAAACAGGACATTATATTACTATGTGAGTTTATCTAAAACTGAACCTCGTAGTTTTATAGTACAATTTATAGATCGAGCAGGCCCAGAAGACCCATATTGTTTTCATCTCTATGATAAAATATCTCCATTGGGATTCTAACTCCAAATCTATAACTCCTATAAAGCTAAACCCCACTAAGAGGTTTCCTCCAATCAGATTGCTCCATTCTTTAAAAGTGATGTCACCTGACATCATTAAAGGAGTTATCCTACTAAGACTTATTTATCTCCCACCAACTATTCCTTTTGAAATAGAAAAAAAGTCGTAGCACCTAAATCAAGTATCGTAATTAAAATTCAATTGCACCATGGTGTTCCTCGCAATAAATTCTTCAAAACAAGACCCTACATGGATATATTTTGATAAATTTTTACAAAAAATTAAACTATTTCTAAGCAAAAACCTAGCAAAACTGTATATCACATGGATTACATGTGGTCCTTAAAAAAAACTCCTAGAATTTTAGGAGAGGGGATGACCCTCAGATATAGTAGGGGTGGGGGTTCGGGTAGATGAGAGATTTGGATGATGTCCAGTTTAAACAATCTATACCTGTATGTCAATAGATACAACCTCCACAATTAACCTACTACATATATATGTATTTATTAATTTATAGTTTTGACCATTATAAATTTCTTACATTTCTACTTGATACCTGCAGCAATGCGCGGGGCATCCTACTAGTATTATTTGCTGTACTCTAACTCCAAACATTAGCTTCTTCTTACTTACCTCTATTTTGTACCTAATTTGGTCTAAATTATAAGACATTTTTTTTAATCTTTTTACCCCACTTTGACCACTCATCTTAATAAAAAATATAAAATATCACTTATTTTGTTGTGGTTCGCTTTATTAATATTCAAAAATGACTTAAATTTAGCTATATTTGTGTAGTTTTTTAATAAGACAATAGGTCAAACTCATGATCAAAAAGGTCACCCATGTCGAGGGTCAGTACCACGGCCCTCTAAGGACCGGGTTAAAACAACTTTCAAAAACAAAATCATCATGCCAGGATCGAGATGCTCATGGCCCGGCCCACGACACGAGGGTGGGAGCACTCCTGGCCCAACAGCAATCGACTAAAGTCACCCAAGGCTCGCGGGGTAAAGCCACCGCCAGGGGATCGACCCCCCGGATAAACCCCGATTCGCCCGACCCCTACCTATCAAAGGGGGGTCGAAGTCCGACCCTGTCCCGAGAGACAGAACCAGGACATACCGTGCGGATTCCCCAAGCCATACGGCGGCACTGCACGGTACCGTAGTAGACACGGGGACGCGCCGTAACCTCCTGAGCAGTGGGAAACGGGACCTCCAAGTAACCCCAGGGTTTTTCGTCGCCCCCACGCCTCCAACCTGGCAAACACGGGCGGATCCCTGTCTTTGTCTTTGGTACGAACAGAAGCCCCGTGTAGGCATTCCGTCGGCGCCGGCGCCTGTCCGCCCCCGACGACCCAGCTCGATGGAACAGGAAGCACGGAGAAGGAAGTGCCGCTCGTACCAACACCGTGGCCGACGTACCTGACGACGACCGAGCCAAAACGTTTTCTGCAGGGAAGACCGGGTGTGTCAGGAATCAATCCTGCTTGTCTGGGAACACCACGGCTGGCTTTCCTATAAGCCGATGCTTGACCCGAGGTACCCGCAGTCAACCGAGCACCGCAACCCCATTCGGGAATAGCCCTGCATACCTAAAGGGGCTACAAGGCCAAGAGGAAGGACGATGACGTCGACTACAGTGCCCGCGCGCCTCCCGAATTGCCTAAATCCGTGTAGGCCACTCTTCTTCGTTCATCACACGAGCATGCCCCATCTTGTGAGCCTCCCTTCAAACTATAAAAGGGAGGACATGGGCACCTGAGCACGCGTGCGACTACCGCCCTATTCACACTCCACATACGATACAACCCACTTCGAGCCTAGATTTACTCCGAGACTTGGGAGCCTCTCCCTCTCTCGACCCCTCTTGTACTGCCCCATACAAGCTCTTGAGTAACACAACCCCACTCTCACTGGACGTAGGGTGATTTGCCCGAACCAGTATACATTGATGTGTCCACTTAGGAAACCATCCCGAGGATAAGTGTGCTCTCTTTCGATTTACTCGTTGGTGTCCATTCTCGACACCGACAATTGACGCGCCAGGTAGGGGGCAAGCGCACTTCTACGACTCCAACAAACCTCGAGATGGCCATGCATCGCTTCAGTCTCACTCCAGGCACCCGAATCCGTTTCCGGGAACTAGACTTTATTGTTAGGGAGGACGGTGTGACTTGGCTGGCTCCTGAGCCGTCAGTTACCCTCCCTGACAGCGACGACGTTGACCCTGCTCTGGCGCAGGAGCCACGGGCAAACGGCACGAGCCGTAGGCCTACCCCCAACGCGATCGACGACCTCGCGGTGGCCATGGGCAGCGTGAGTCTCCGGCCAACGACGCCGCCGGGTGACCACGGGCCCGATCGACCACAGGCGCCAGCTCCGGTGATGACACCGGATGTGTACCGGGGGCTGCCGACGTCGTAGCGGCTTCACAGGCTTTGGACGTACGGGAGCTCACGGAGCTAGATCAATAGCTCTTGTCCTATCTAGGGCCGTACCCCACCCTCGAGGAGATTTTCTTGCTCTCGTATTGGTACGAGACCATCATGATGTACCTCACAGGTGGAGACCCAATCCCTCGGACGGTTCTCATCCAGGAGGCGTCCGAGTCGGCTCCGTTCGGGTACCACAACGCCATAACCACCATGGCGCACCTCATTCTGAGGGGGATCATACCTACCCCTAAGGATGTCGAGCTCGTAGCGGCAGCCGGGCCCCTCGCAGAGCCCGTCTTCATGCCGGATTCTGATGAGGACCCTGGCTTTAGCGACGACGCCGACTCCGATTTTGACCCGTTTTGGGAGTGTTTAATGGCAGAAACTCCTGAAGGCCGGGTTGACGACGTGGCGCCGGGGGAGGAAGGCATGTTCAACCCCGCATTCGAGCGGACGCCCTCACCGCGACGATCGCACACTCCACCGACCTCGCGTTCCGACAGCTCCGACGGGCGGCAGGAGCAGATACGTAACGCCGAGCCCGACGATGAGCGGCGCAAGGCCAAGCACGACCACGAGCACCACCGGGGGGAGGATTCCCCGCCCTAACGCCACGCTGGATGAGCACGTGGCATGGCCTATGATGTCCAGCGGTGGATTCTCGAGGATGACGACGGTCCTCCGCTCTTCACACGATCGAGTCAAAACGTCGCTGCGGCAGCGGCTCTGCTCCAACAGCTACCACCTCCGACGACACTTGCTGAGTGGAGGACTCAGCGGGAAATCCGGCAGTTGCTGGAGCGGGTGGCCGCGTTGCAAGCTGAGAGTTTGAGATCACGGCATCGTGAAGCATCTCCGAGCCATCGCACGATCGACGGTCGCCGAGACCGGGAGCCATCTGTGCATCAGCCTGTTCGTGCGCCCTCGGAGAGCTTGCCGCCTGTGCAGGAACGTGTTGGGCCCATCCGGGATGCTCAAGTTGTCCTCAACGCCCGGGCTAGTGAGTACAGCCCACGCCGAGGAGGTCGTTTCGACTCGGAGGAAGACAAGGGACGGAGCCCGCCTCCTCCGGGCCCGCTGGCGTTCGGGCAACACATTCTTCGCTCACCCTTCCCACGGCGCTTCCGTGCGCCAACCACCATCACCAAGTACTCTGGGGAGACGAACCCCGAGACATGGTTGGAGGATTACCGCCTTGCATGTGAGGCAGGAGGGGCTGACCACGAGTACATCATACGCAACCTCCCACTGTACATAGCCGACTCCACGTGGATTTGGCTAGAGCACCTCCCTGAGGGGTGCATAAACAGTTGGGGGATCTCGTTGACATCTTCGTCGGCAATTTCCAGGGCATGTACTCGCGCCCTGGGAATCCGTGGGATCTGCGCAGCTGCCGGCAAAATCTGGACGAGTCCCTGCGCGACTACATCAAGAGCTTCTCCAAGTAGTGCACGAGCCTCTCCCACGTCACCGATGCTGACGTGATTGGGGCCTTCATATCCGGCACATCCTGCAAGACCTTGGTGCACGAGCTAGGGCGCCGCCCTCCTCGTACCACCAAGGAACTCCTCGACATGGCGACCAGCTTCGCGTCAGGGGAGGACGCGGGGGGCGCAATCTTCAACTCCCGCGGCAAGGCCAAGCGAGAGGAGGAGGGCGACGACGACCCCTCTGACCGTAAGGGCCAAAAGAAGAAGAAGGGCCGCAAGGGACGCCGACAGAACGACGGCGAGCTCGTCGCCGCAGTCGACACCAAAGGGAAGAATGCGCCAGCTAAGCCGCCGACCGACTACTTCGAGAAGAAGCTGGATGAGCCGTGCCCCCATCACGAGGGCACGGTAAAACACACTCTCCGTGATTGTCGTCTGATCCTGAAATTTTTTGGGGCTGAGAAGGGCAAGCATGAGATGAAGCGCAAGGCCGGCTCACCCTCCTAGAACGATGCTCAGGGGGAGGAGGGGTTGGGGTTCCCCCACGTCACTAACTGCCTCATGATCTTCGAAGGACCAGACTACTACGCCACAAGGCGACAGCGCAAGCTCGAACAGCGCATGGTCTGTCAAGTCGAGGCGATCGTCCCCGCACCATCCAAATGGGCGAAACATCCCATCACCTTTGACCAGTCCGACCATCCGGAGTACGTGTCGAACCTGGGGCGATACCCCCTCATCGTCGACCCCATCATCGGCACCAAGCGCCTCACCAAGGTGCTAATGGATGGGGGGAGCGGCCTCAACATCATCTACCAGACCACCATCGACGCCATGGGGGTCAACCGTGCCAAGATCCGTCCCGGGGAGCACCATTCCATGGTGTCGTTCTCGGGCAACGCGCCATCCCAGTCGGACAGATCGACCTGCCCGTCACGTTCAGGACCCATACTAACTTTCGCACAAAGGTGTTGACATTTCAGGTGGTGAACTTCCCCGGCTCTTACCATGCAGTGTTGGGTCGGCCATGCTACGCCAAGTTCATGGCCGTCCCGAACTACACCTACCTCAAGCTTAAGATGCCGGGCCCCCGTGGGATCATCACCGTGCACTCGTCGGTGCAGCACGCGTACCTATGCGACATCGAGCAGTGCGACGTCGTCGAGTCGGTGCTGAACTCCCACGAGCTGTACATCATCAACACCCTCGCAGGCGACGACCAGGACATGCCGGACGTCCAGAAGGCCGCCGCGCCCTTCACACCCGACAGGGACACCAAGCTTGTGCCCCTCGACCCCAGCAGCTCCGAGAGCATGACGGTACGGATTGGCACCGGACTCGACCCCAAATAGGAAGACACGCTCGTCGACTTCCTCCGCGCGAACCGAAGCATCTTCGCGTCGAGGCCTTCGGACATGCCCGGCATACCGAGGGGTGTCGCCGAGCACGCCTTATGGATCAAGCTCGACTCCAAGCCGGTGAAACAACGCCTACGCCGCTTCGACGAGGTAAAGCGTAGAGTAATTGGTGAGGAAGTAAAGAACTTGTTAGCGGCTGGGTTCTTTAAGGAAGTGTATCATCCAGAGTGGTTAGCTAATCCTATCATTGTATAAAAGAAAGGCGGAAAATGGAGAATGTGTGTTGACTATACTGGTCTCAATAAAGCATGTCCTAAGGATCCGTTTCCTTTACTGCGCATAGATCAGGTTGTCGACTCCACTTCTGGGTGCGAAACCCTATGCTTCTTTGATGCCTATTCTGGTTATCACTAGATCAAGATGCGTGAATCCGATCAGCACGCAACTTCGTTTATGTAACTATGCCTTTCGGGCTTAAGAACGCGGGAGCAACCTTCCAGCGCTGCATGGTAAAGGTCTTCGACAAGCTCATTGGAGAGATTGTTGAAGTATATGTGGACGACATCGTTGTCAAGTCCAAACAGACCGGTGACCTCGTAGCCGATCTAGAGCTGGCCTTCGCTCGGCTCAAAGAAAAGCACATCAAATTCAACCCCGAAAAATGCGTTTTCAAGGTGCCGAGAGGGATGTTGCTGGGGTTTATCGTTTTGCAATGAGGCATCAAAGCTAACCCTGACAAAATCAAGGCCATCACCGAGATGAAATCTATTCGGGACCTTAAGGGGTTACAGCATATCACGGGGTGCCTCGCCGCGCTCAGTCGGTTCATATCACGCCTGGGTGAACGGGGTCTGCCCCTGTACCGACTCCTCAAGAAAGTGGATCAGTTCACGTGGACTGACGAAGCTCAAGAGGCTTTAGATAAGCTTAAGGAACTGTTAACCAGTCCCCCGATCCTTACTCCACCCGCGAAGGAGGAACCTTTGCTTCTCTACATTGCCGCAACCACCCAGGTGGTGAGCACCGCATTCATCGTAGAATGAAGCGAAGAGGGACGCACTCTGAAAGTGCAGTGCCCAATCTACTTTATTAGCGAGGTCCTGTCCGATACCAAGACCTGCTATCCGTAGATTTAAAAATTGGCATATGCCCTCCTCATCACGAAGAGGAAGCTAAGGCACTACTTCGAGGCGTACCCCGTCAAGTAGGCGCTTGACCTGATGGGTTATGAGATTACCTACACGGCTCACACGGCAATCAAGTCACAGGTTCTGGCCGATTTTGTCGCGGAATGGACCGAAGTCCAGCTACCCCCGGCTCCCATCCAGCACGAATGCTGGAAGCTCTTCTTTGACGGCTCGCTAATGAAAAGCGGTGCCGGAGCTGGCCTGGTTTTCGTCTCCCCTCTTGGGGTTAAGATGAAGTACGCCCTACGACTTCACTTCAAAGCCTCCAACAATGTCGCGGAGTATGAAGCCCTGGTGAACGGCTTACGAATAGCTAAGGAGCTCAGAGTAAAATGCCTTGAGGTTCGAGTTGATTCCCAACTTGTCGTTGAT